>CM053789.1:534663086-535178086 GCA_028749045.1 Cupressus sempervirens
TCAGATTTTTGATTTTGTTTTTATGAGATATCTTTGCTGCTGAATATTTTGATGTTACTCTAAATTGTTGAATAATTCTTTATCAGAATCAAGTTTGATGATGACTATATATCAAAAAGATAATTTATTTTGAAAAGGTAAAAATTCATTAACCTATATCTAGTATTAAAATAAAATACAAACATGTATAGAGTACTTAAAACATATTGCAAATCAAAATCGAAGAAGACAAACAAAATTGATCAAATTGGTCACTTTCTAGGAAAAAAAGGAAACCTAATAAGGTTAGAAGGTGACAAGTAAGGTCTAAATGACCCAAATGTTGTACATGTCACCTTACTAGTCACCTTCAAATCTCCTTGCAAGTCTAATGCATACACTCCTCCCTTTTGAGTCACTTTAACTATGCCCCCTTTTATTCACCCTTACATGATTTCCCCCTTTCTTCATTCATCTACACATTTATTCGTCCATATATCTTGAGTCATTTCTATATCTACTGAACCCCAACCCTACTATCTTTTTCCATGAACCTCTTCCTCATTCAAAGGTTTTTATTTCTCAAAACAATTTCCTTACATTTTTATAAAATACAATTTTTGTTGCTCAAATTTGATCTAATTTATCTGATCAACCGCTCAATTTTTTGTCAAAACTATTGTACTTAACAACTAAAATAAGATATTCAAGTTTACCTAATATTCCTTTATCAATCATCTCTTACCCTTACATTAAAATTAAATACAACAAAACTTACAAGATATTTAATTAGTAAATATGCATTAAAAAACATACTCTAACTAGTACAATACATATTTGGGAGAATGAAATTTAATGAAAATAATTACCTAACAAAGACTTTCATTTTGATATAAGGGAAATCTAAAACACATTTTCATACATATAAATTTTTCTAGTTATATAAATGTAATTACATAGACCCATAAATCCCCAACCTAGATTCTCTCACATAGCTAAAGCTTAACATCTTAGCATTTGAAATTGCGTACGACTCAAAAAATGTCTACAATAAACCATCGAAGTCACTAAATCTCACTAAATCACAAAATCATAAAGTGGCAAATATATCAAAAGTTTCAAAACATACTATTTGAACAAGGGCATAACTTGGCATACTTTAAGACTGTAATTTTGTTTAAGAATTTTTTAGTCCAGACCAGGAAGTTGATTTTATTAGATAGAAACAAAGAACAAATATAATGCCAAAATTTTCATCTTCCACAATAGGTCTTAATAATATCATTTAAAAATCATGCAAATTCACATCTTCAATTTTTCCCGTGAATCTTGTGAGAAATATTAATGTAAAAATTTAAACTTAAAACTGCAACCCTAACCCTAAAAAGTTTTCTCGGCACTCACAATTGCCGAGTGCCAGTTTTGCTTGACACGTGAATGTGCCGAGTGGCAGGTTGCTCGGCACTTGAAGAAAAGTGCTCGACATAGGAAGGTGCCAAGTGCCAGAAATTACTCGGCACTTGCTCGGCACTTGAAGGTGCCGAGTGATAGGCAACAGGCATCGAGTGAACTCGGCACAAAGAGGAGCTCGACAGCAAATGCCGAGTATGCCCGACTCACATAGGAAATGCTCAGCGACAATAGATGCCGAGTGAGCTCAGCTCCAACAAAGAAATTATAACTTAAGAGATTTCAACGTCAATGCTTTCACCATTAAAACCAAAGAGACAAAGCTTTAAGCTTTCAAACAAATTTCTCAAATGCAACATAGAAGGGAAGATCAATAGATTCAAGTATGCTTGCTTGCTTTCTATTCAATCTTTCACTAAACTATTATAAAATCTAGGAGCATTCGGCTTCAACCAAAAAACCCTAAAATGACCTTAAACTGATGGTACTTCAAACTTCAATAAAATTTAGAACTTGCAACTCTAATGGCTGCATACAATGGTGCCTGGAGTAATCACTGCTTCAACAGGACAAAACCAAATAACAACAAACTCACAGAATGAATAGAGGAGACACGTGTGCCTGCAGGCACAAACTTCCTTCCTCTTCGTTCTCTGCTCAGCTCTGCAACTTCTCTCTGATCTGCTTGATCTGTAGTTGATAAAAAAATGAATGTAGGAACATTCTTTTTGTCTTCTGACCTAAAACATTTTTCCCTCTCATTTCCAAATTCAAAAATCTCACCTACCAAAATTAAATGTCTACCGACCATGGATGCCTGTGGTGCTGACAAGGTAGATGGGTGTGGGGCTCGAGGACAAATAGTTGGCCCTTGACGTTAAATTCCAACAAATCTCCTTTGTTTTACATTTTCTTTTAATGCTTTTACCGGCAAAACAAAGCATTTATTCATATCAACTCTAGAATACATACATACATTGGGACTTTTTAGTGAATTCTATAGTGAAATATATGTATTATTTATGAATAAAATTAATATCCACAACAATTATGGATAAGTACCATCTTACTTCAATATATCGGAACACTCCAAGTGGATGCATGGGATCATTATTATCACAGTGTTGCCTTATAATTGTAATGTATGCTTTGATCAAACATTTTCTAACAAACAATGAATTTGTCTGATGCAAATAAATTCTACCCAGTTTAAGTCAGCAATACAGTACATTAAATTTTATGATCTGTAGTAAAATATAATGTCCCTAATGCCTCCGAATAATGGGCTAGCCGTGCAAATAAGTGATGAATGATGTCTACCTCAATGTTTGAAGTATGAAAATGGGGCCTAGGATTAGCATATCATATTTCAAAATGGAGAGGGTGCAAGCAATTCAATGAATACATGCAGAGGAAAAAAAATTAGTTTAGAAAAAGTATATTAATTTTGATATCTAACATTTTAAATCTAAGAATCAAGTTTCATTGTGTGATGTTTAAGTCGCATGTTCTAAGTGTACAATAATGAAAAGTGACTTAGCAATTAGCATGGATTACGTAGAATAATAGGTAGTTGCAACTTGCAAGATGTCATACAAAGTTGTCGACCTTATATGCAAGGAAACAATTTTCACCATGCAAAGGAGCAAGACAATTTCATTAATAATTAATATGGAGTTTAAAGGCAATGAAAGAATCTGCACAATGCAACTATACAAGAAGAGGTGACAAGTTTTGGGCATAAGCTAAAGATAGGTTGTTTATGAACATAAGTTAAAAGTGGGTTGTTTATGGTCGTAAGCTAAAGATAGGTTGCTGGGTAGGAATGTATATTATGTTTAAAAAAAGTTTAATTAGAATGAGTGATCTTTTGGAAAGATTAGATGTTAAGTGTTCAATTAATTCTCATAAGAAATGAGTGTTCTTGCAAATAACTGCTCATGAAATACAGATCAATAAATTTGACTCATAATCTGCATAGCTGATATGTAATAACAATATTATAATTTGACTCATTCTAAAATGAAAACTCCTACTTATCAATAAATTAAAATATTCACCAAATTATTCAAACATCAAAATATGAAAGCTTGTTAAAACTAAACCCATAAATTATTATCATCAGTTGGTGGAATTTGTGGAAGAGCAGTAGCAGAGCAATTCTCCTTTGGCAGGATATGATTTTCAGAAATGTCTCCGCAAATGTTTTCCTGCCAAAGGAGAATAGCCTGTCACTGATCTCCACTCTCTCTTCGCTGAAGATGGCCAACTCGCCTTGAGCAGTGGTGGAAATACATGTAGTTTATATCGACTGGGCGACTGGAATATTCAAAGAAAAATCCGGATCGAATGTGTGGAGAGTGATGTACATCTTGGCTGCTACCGTAATCAATTCAATGCTACAGTGAAAATGATAAAGATAATAGGGAATACCTGGTTTGCATGTTCAACTCTCCGCGTCCTTTGTCCATTGAAGGGGGCACTTGTGATTTATATATGTGATTCTCATGAAAGGCAAGGAATTAGCTGCTCTCTTTTTCACATCTTGTCGCCTTAATTTGAAGGAATCCACCGGCATTGATTTAAAAAATGTTCTTCCTCCATTCACTCATGGAATCTACTTGAAGATTGATACCGTGTAATATACTGCAAACATCCTCATATGCCGTGGAGTACGTTATTCTAAAAAAAAAACTTTTGCTTGTTAATTTGTAAATTTATGAATTTCACATCGACTTTTAATTGGGGATGTGCAACTTGACAGTTAAATATGGGCATGAAGGTTGTTTTAATGGTAAATTGATTTGTTATATGGTATTTTTAAAAAATGTTTAATTTAACTCTTGGGGGAAGATTTTAAATGATTAATCAATTTGGTTTATTAATCAAAATCTTGGCATGTGGGATCTAATTCAATTGAAAAATTCTTAGCTAAGATCTAGTTTGGGTCCATTTATATTGTCTTTCAATAGAATCTAGAAACTACATATTTTGAATTTTATTGTGGTTTAGGAAAAATTGGAGCTTCCTCTATACACATTTCAAGAGAGACAATTTCTCTTGTTTTTTTGGTGTTTGTTACAAAAGAACTAACATTAATCACTATTTGTCCAATTAGATATAAAGATTATATTAGGAAGTATACATTAGATTTAAAAGTCTAATTGAAATTCTTTCTTTTAAATGATGCATGTATATCATTTGCAAATGCATCTTTAGAGAAATTGATTTAAGACAAAATCAAATGTTACTCAACTCATGCTAAAGATTCTCAGGACTAAAAGTATTGAAAAAAAAACTAACTTTAAAGGGAAGAGTAACCTTGAACTAATAAATAATTTCTACTAAATAATACAAATAATATATAGGCCATGTACATCTATTAGTATTGTTCTCATCTTTCCCTTTTGACTTATCCAACAACAGCTACAACCAATCATTTATGAGGAACCTGTACAAGGAGCTCTTGTTGTCCACCCCAACGCAGAAGTGAGACCTTCCTTCTCCTCATGTAGGAGGTGAAGAATCGCCATGATTGAATGCATCACCTTGACAATGAACCTGGTAACATCATCAAATCTCATGCCTCTCCTCAAGCTTCTTAAAGATCTTTTTTATGTCTCCCAACCCCTCTGCAATAGTCTACTTTTCACCTACAGAGGTTTCCAGGGGGTCCTTATTGAGTATCTATTTTCCTTTTCCCTATTGGTGTAGGGAGATGAGAGTCTCCCCTTTTGACCTCGCTATTTTTCCAAGGTGTCATTCTTTTTGGGTGTTAGAGACATGGGAGCTACTTTTCCCTCACTAGTCATGTCCTCCTCCTCATCAAAATGTATTTCTTGCAGGAGGATTTACTTTTATATCTTTTCTAGGGAAGCTTGTATTTGCCACTACTAGTGGAGTCAGAGCTAGGAGGGCTCTCAGGTTTAGGTTTGGGTTTGAAAAATTCACACATTTTTTCTTGTTTCTAAGGGATCTCTTCCTACCACCTATTTGCACATCTGAGTCCACAATTTGGACATTATTCTCCATCTTAATTTGTTTATGGATGTGGTCAGAGGAGGACTTGGGACTTTTGGTATCAACAATAGACATCACCTCAGCCAAGATTTGGGGAGTCAAGGTTGAAATAGTCAGGTTAGGGAGGACCACCTGGACATTGATAGGCTGGGTAGGGAAAAGGATTTTGTGGAAATTAGATAGTTTGAGCATGAAATCCTGGTAAAGGATGTTATAAGGCTTACCTTTCTTCATTTTCTCCTTAACCTTAAGAATATTGTCTTCCATGGAGTGGAGTAAAAGGTTGGGAAACACAATGAGATCATGATTCTAGAAATGGTTTAAAATGTGGAAATGATAGTATTAAAAAATATAGAATCTACCTTCTAAGGTGAGATGACACATGATATCATACATACCTCTTTCCAAGGATCTGACAAAGTCATTCTAACAAATCTACCACATTCATGAGCTAGACTTTAACCAAGGTAGAAGAACTGGTTAAGGTTGGCTTCGTTGGAAACACAGGTTTGTTTTCACCATTTTTGGCCATCCATGGAGAAACCAAAAAATTTAGCAATGACTTCCTCATTGATCTCAAATGAGATCTCATTCACAATCACACACCTGTTGTTCTAGGTATTAAAAAATTGCATAGAGACAAACTCATCATAACCCTCAATCCACTGCATAAATGACACCAATCCACCCTCCTTGAGATAACTCCAGGTAGATTCAATATATTTTGCAATGGATCTCATTTGGATATGAATAAGCTTGACACCCATTTCACTACTCTACCCAAAATCCTCAATGAAATCCAACATTACTCTAGCTAACTCAGAATGCAGACTAAAATCCAATTAGCCAAGCACTCAGAAACTTGAGAATAAAGCAATTGAAGTGGTGAATACCCAAATGAAAAGGCCTCAAGCAATAATTACCCACTATGGGAACACTCCACCAAGAATCATAATGACCCTTTGTAGTTTCCTTTCACTGCCAACCATAACTTCTTTTTCCATCATTACAAGTACCTTTATTACATACATCACCCCTCCTTTTACTCCTAATAAAATTACAACAAATCTTGCAAAACCCAACATTCCAACTTAGGCAAAAATATCTCCCAAATTGAACACAACTTAGCAGACCAATCACAATCCTCGCATAATAGATGTTTTTATGACCACCTATTGGCAATAAACTCAAAATAATGATTACCTAACAACAAGTAACTTTTTTCAAAAATTATTTGACTTCATAAAATTATTTAAAATATTTTTTAATTAGAAGTCTAGATATGAGCTAACAACCCATTAAATTTCTCCCAACTACACGTGTTAGTCATTGTGTGTCCAATCGATGATGACACATCCATAACCTCATTGCTTTCATGATATATGTGCTCAATAACCACTCCCCAAAATCTTGATGTGAGGATATATGCATCCTTAATGACTTGGGAAATATTCAAACTAACTTTACTTTTCCCTATAATTACTTTGAGATAATAAGTTGCAAACCACCCTCCACCACTAGGTTTTGGATACCAAATAAACTAACATGCTTAGCCCCACAAAATAGAGCCATGGCTTTAACAATGTTGTTATTGTGTTAACCACAACTACCAACATAGGCCATCACTAGATTACCATGGGTTTTCCTAATAATGCCGCCTCTAGCCACATAGCCATCCTTTGCAGACCCATTGAAGTTAAATTTTGAACCAGGGGAGGGTATATTCACCAAGTTGTGGTACCAAAAGAGGGGTCTAAAATGTCACCTTTTTTTCTTGTAATCAACAATTTTAAAACTTGAATGAGCATTTGAAGATAGTTACACTCAATATTTTAAAATACAACAAAAAATAAACTCATAGTCCTTCGAACCTAGTTTCTAAACTACTATTTAAAAAAATAAATTGATAAATTTTAGGCCCCTCAAAAAAGGGGGCCACAAAAGGTGGTACTGATTTTTAGTAAAAATATGACACAGTGACAAGTGTGCCGCCCCCTAAAATTCTAACTTTTAATTATATATATTTTTAATTGCTTTGGTGTAAAGTTATCTAACACCATGTAGTTTATCCTATATTTTTGGTTTAATTTTTTAACATAATCATTTTTTTTACAAATTTGTAAGTGGGCACATCTCAAAGACATTGAATCTCTCTGTGCACCCCTTAGAAATCAATCAAAACTAATAAAAAATAATAAAAAAATATTTTTCTATTGTGTAGAATGGAGTCTAGTTTTCAAAAAACTTACTTGTTGCAAAGTACGATCAATGACCCAAAATCTAACCCCCAAATACTATATGTTGGTTTTATAGAGAAAATTGACATACATTCAAAATAAATTATAGTTGAATGGATTAAAAAAATTTAAGTTCAAAATAAATCACATGGTTAAATAGCTAAGAAAGAGATATACAATATTATGTTAACCGATTTTATCAATAATTAACTACGAGGAATACTAAACAGGTGCACAAAAGAAAAATAAAGCATCATGCTTATTAATTAACACATCTTAGATGTGTTTGAGACCACCAAAACTTTGGATGGATCTCTAAGGAAAATCCAAGCCTTGGATTTGGTTAATTCTAATCCATTTAAAAAGTGTGATAGCACTAAAGCATGATCACACTACTAAAATATAGTTGATTGCATAGTGCGTACACACTATAGAGAGATCACAATATTTAAATATAGTGCCTTTTGATGGTTTAGGTTTCCTAAGGGGTTCCAGTTGATTCTTATATGTCCAAATAATTCATAAGGTCTCCTAATGGACCATAAGGTGTCATAGGATCACTTAGATAAAACTAGGACTCATTAAGACATACTATAACCCCTTAGTGTATATCATTGGTCCATTGAGGTGGTCTAAGGTGTATTAATGAGTTATATTTTGTCCTAAATGCATACTAAGGGGTCTTAATAGATTGTAATGGATCATTGTACTAGTTATGATCCCTTATGATTAATTGTATGATAACATATGTCCCTAGGATGCCTAGTGACATATTCTATATATTCTAATAAGTCAAAAGGGGTCATAGGGTACCATATGAATCGTTTGGACCCATTTCATGAAAACATATGTTCCTAAAACTTGTAGGACCCCTAGGAGTTCATATCTTGTCATGAACGGGTTGAGATGGTTCATAAGGTACCCTATGACCCATTTCAATAAATTCTATGATAACATATGTCCTTGAGGGTTGTAGGACCCTTAAGAGTTCATATGTTATAGAATAGGTTGAAAGGGCTCATAGGATACCCTCTGACCCCTTTTGACTCATTCTATGATAACATATGTCCCTAGGGGACCTTAAAGCCCTAATAATATATAATTTATATTCTAATTAGTCGAAAGGGTTCATAAGATACCCTATGACTCATTTCGACCCATTATATGATAACATATGTCCCTAACAGTCATAAGACCCCTAGGAGTTCATATATTACCATAAAATGGGTCAAAAGGGGTCATAGAGTACCCTATGATCCATTTTAACCCATTTTATGATAACATATGTCCCTAGATATCATAGGACCCCTAAGAGTTTATATGTCATCATGAAATGGGTCGAAAGGAGTTATAGGGTACCCTACGATCCCTTTCTACCCATTCTATGATAAAATATGTCCCTAGGGGCATATTATATATATTTTGATTGGTCAAAAAGGGTCATAGGATACCCTATGACCCATTTCGACCCATTATATGATAACATATGCCTGTAGCAATTATAGGAACCCAAGGAGTTCATATGTCATCATGAAATGGGTTGAAAGGGGTCAAAGGGTACCCTATGACACCTTTCAACCCATTCCATGATCACATATGTCCTTAGGGGATCTAGGACCTATAAGGACATATTATATATATTGTAATTAGTCGAAAGGGGTCATAGGATACCCTATGACTTGTTTCGACCCATTATATGATAACATTTGTACATAGGGGTCATAAGACCCCTAAGAATTCATATATTGTAATATAATGGGTCAAAAGGGGTCAAAGGGTACCATATGACACCTTTTGACCCATTATATGATAACATGTCCCTAAGGATCATAAGACTGCTAGGAGTTCATATGTTGTCATGAAATGTGTTGAAAGGGGCCATAGGATACCCTACGACCCCTTTTGACCTATGCTACATGGTAACATATGTACCCAGGGGTCATACCTAGGGGTCATAGGACCCCTAGGGACATATTATATATAATATAACCATTTGAAAGGGGTCATATAATACCCTATAAACCCTTTTGACCTATTCTACGATAACATATATACTAGGGGTCCTACCCCTAGAAACATATTATAGATATTTTAATCATTTGAAAGGTGTCATATGATACCCTATGACCCCTTTGGCCCATTTAATGACAACATATGTCCCTAGGGGTCCTACGAGCCCTAGGAGTTCATACATTATCATAGAATGAGTTGAAAGGGTTCATATGCTATCATATGAACCATTTCAACCCATTCTACGACAACATATGTCCCTAGGGGTTGTAGGATCCCTAGGAGCTCATATGTTGTCATGAAATGGGTTGACCTTTATACTCAAGGACATATTATTTCCCCTTAGTGTACATCCTATGTATATTCAAGGACATACTATATATTCTGATCAGTCGAAAGGGGTCATAAGATATCCTATGACCCATTTTGACCCATTATATGATAATATATGTTTGTATAAGTTTTAGGATGCCAAGAGTTCATATGTTGTCATGATAACATATGTCCCTAGGGATCCTAGGACCCCTAGGGACATATTATATATATTCTAATTATTTGAAAGGGGTCATAGGATACCCTATGATCCCTTTCTCCCATTTCATTAAAACATATGTCCCTAGGGGTTCTACAAGCCCTAGAAGTCCATATATTGTCATGAAATGAGTTTAAAGGAGTCATAAGGTACCCTATGATCCATTTTGACCCATTCTACAATAACATATGTCCCTAAGAGTCATAGGATCCTAGGTGTTCATATGTTATCATGAAATGGGTCAAAAGGGGTCATAGGGTACCCTATGACCCCTTTATACTCAAGGACATATTATTCCCCCTTAGTGTACATCCTAAGTCAATTGAGGTGGTGTAAGGGGTACTAATGAGTTCTAATATTCCATAATGACCTCTTATGACACACCACATCCCATAAGGATGTAGAAGACACCAAAATATCATCCTAGAATGATTAACATGCTCAAAGGGGCCTTAATGTGTCATAATTGGTTCTAAGACTTGATGTAATGAGTTGTAAAGGTATGGGATAGGAAGAGGGAGAAGGAGAGAGAGGGATGGGAGAGGAAGAGGGAGAGGGTATGATATATGAAGAGGGATAGGGGAAAAGGTGCAAAGAGAGTGTGAGAGATAGGCAAGAAGGGAGAGAAGTTTGCATTCATATAGTGCATGATCACACTACACGAAAACACACAAAATAATAATAAGGCATTTTTCTATTGAGTTAGGCCAACATTCTCTATTCTCTGCTATGTTTATGATATAAATGCACTTTTCATGGTGTTGGAAGTTATTAAAACACCAAAATCATTCATTTTCCTTTACCATTTTAATTGTCAATCAACATTCCAACATATTTGAGGCTAGTGCCTGATATTTTAAATGTTCAATATGATTATAGAGATCATTTTTGTTTTTATTTAACAATTTTTATTATATTGTTCATAAAAATTATCATAATTTTTATGTTTGAATGATTTGATATTTAGAAATCACTTTAATTTGTATATTTCAACTATTTGTCATGTAGAATTCACCATTGCACCAAGGAAGAAACCAAAAATTTAAATAATGTAAGAGAAAGAGAGAGAATTGGAAAATAAAAGTGATAAAGTGAGAGTATTACATGAACAAAGAAAATTACAATGCACTAATACAAATTTATCTTTGGAAGAAATAAGAGAAAGAAACAAATATTGAGAATTGGAAAGGCAAAGAGAATGAAGGTGACTCT
Organism: Cupressus sempervirens; assembly: GCA_028749045.1. Lineage (NCBI taxonomy): Eukaryota > Viridiplantae > Streptophyta > Pinopsida > Cupressales > Cupressaceae > Cupressus > Cupressus sempervirens. Next base: position 534,674,487 of record CM053789.1, read on the forward strand.
TATGCTCAACTAGAAAATTGATTTTTCAAGGTACAACATCTTCCAATATTGGAGCCACAACATCATCTCATGTTGAAGAGACATCTTGTTCTACATTTAATGGTATACACACTCCATTATGTCATGTTAAAGGCAAAACATCAACATACCAAGTAGGCAATATTCCTTCTTTCACATATTATTTCCAAGGTACACCATCTTCAAACCTTGAAGGTACATAATTCACCCAAATAATGGGGTAAGTACGCCAAGTTGTGTTTTCAAAAGGGGGGTATAAGTGGCCACATTTTTTTGAAATCAACAATTTCAGAATTTCGACAAGAATTTGAAGATAGTTATGCTCAGAATTTTAAGATATAAAAACAAAATTAGTAGTCCTTTGAATCTAGTTTCTAAAATACTAATTTTTTTTTCAAAATCATTTACTTTTAGGTCCTCAAAAAGGGGGCCACAGAAAGTGGTACTATTTTTTTAGAAAAAACATAACATAGTGCAAAATGTGCGCCCCCCATAAAATTTTAACTTTTTTTTTGAAATTCTTTAATCACTTTGGTCAAAAGTTACCTAACACTATGTAGTTTATCCCATATTTTCTAGGTTTTTTTAATAATGTGTACTTTTTAAAATGAATTTTTTAATTGGACACATCCAAAAAATGTGAAATATCTGTGTGCTCCCTATAGAAATGATTGAAGAATAATCTAAAATCAAAACTTATTTTTTTTTAAAGTGTGTAGAATGGAGTCTAGTTTCTAAAAAACTAAGCTGTTCCAAAATTTGATGAATGAGCTAAAATCTACAACCCGATTAGTACACATTGGTTTTTGATAGAAAATGGATATACATTCAAAATAAATTATAGTTTGAAGGCTTGAAATAGTTCAAATTAAAAATTAGTTATATGGTTATATAGCTAAAACAAAGGTCTACAATGTCATTTAACTTAATTTTATTGATGCTCAACCATGAGGAAACTCAAAGGAGAGCACACAAGAAAAATTAATCATTTTTTGTATGTTTGCAGCAAAACATGTCTCAGACCAGTTTAGAGACTCCAAGCCTTTGGGTTGGATCCCCAAGGAAAAACCAAGCCTTAGGCTTGGTAGAATCCAAAGCTTTGAATAGCGCATGCACTTAATAGCACATGTGTACTATTTAAAGTATTTTTAAAATTTAGGCTTGCATAGCACATATGCACTTTAGTGTGCACACACACTCTTAAAGCCTAAAATTCAATAGAGAAAGAAGGAGAGAGGGAGAGAGAGTATAGAATGAGAGAGAGTAGAGGATAGGGAGAGAGTAGGAGATGGGATAGGAAGAGAGGGAGGGAGAAATAGAGAGAGAGTTGGGGATTCAAAAAGGTGGGATAGGGAGAGAGGGAGAGAGGGAGAGAGAGAGAGAGAGAGAGAGAGAGTAGGGGATGAGATGGGAGAGCGTGTGATAGGGAGATAGGGAGAGAGGGAGAGAGAGAGAGGGAGAGAGAGGGAGGGAGGGAGGGAGGGAGAGAGAGGGAGGGAGGGAGGGAGAGAGAGAGAGAGAGAGAGAGAGAGAGAGAGAGAGAGAGAGAGAGAGAGAGAGAAGGGGATGAGAGTGTGTGTGTGTGTGTGTGTGTGTGTGAGGGAGAGTAGGGGATGGTAGTGTGTGCATGTGTCAGAGAGAGAGTAGGAGATGGGAGAGATAGAGTGGGGGTGGGAGAGTGAGAGAGAGAGAGAGTAGGGGTGGGAGAGTGGGAGAGATGGAGAGAGGGAGAGAGAGAGTGTGGGATGGGAGTGTGTGTGTGTGAGAGAGAGAGAGAGAAGGGGATGGGAGAGAGAGAGAGTGAGAGAGAGAGTAGGGAGAAAGAGAGAGAGAGAGGGATGGGAGTGTGTGTGTGTGAGAGAGAGAATAGGGGATGGGAGAGAGAGAGAGAGAGTGTGAGAGAGAGGGATGGGAGTGTGTGTGTGTGTGTGTGTGTGTGTGTGTGAGAGAGAGAGAGAGAGAGAGAGAGAGAGAGAGAGAGAGAGAGAGAGAGAGAGAGAGAGAGAAGGGGATGCGAGTGTGAGAGAGAGAGAGAGAGTAGGGGATGGGAGAGTGTGAGAAAGAGTAGAGGGAGAGAGAGTGAGAAAGAGAGTAGGGGGTGGGAGAGATAGAGATAGATAGATAGAGAGAGATAGAGAGAGTGTGTGAGTGAGAGAGAGTAGGGGGTGGGAGACTAAGAGAGAGTAGAAGATGGGAGAGGGTGGGATAGGGAGAGATAGATTTTTCACATAGTACAGGATGGGAGAGAGAGTAGGGGATGGGAAAGAGAGAAAGAGAGTAGGGGGTGAGAGAGAGAGTAGGGGATGGGAGAGAGATAGAAGTGGTGGGAGAGTGGGAGAGAGAGAGGGGGGATGGCAGTGTGTGGATGAGAGAGAGAGACTAGGGGGTAGGAGAGAGGGGGGATAGAGAGATGGCTGTGTGTGTGTGTGAGAGAGAGAGAGAGAGTAGGAGGTGGGAGAGTGGGGGAGAGAGAGAGAGGGAGAGAGGGAGGGAGAGAGATTAGGAGATGGGAGTGTGTGTGAGAGAGAGGAGAGGATGGGAGAGAGTAGGGGATGTGAGAGAGAGTAGGGGATGGGAGTGTGTGTGTGTGAGAGAGAGAGAGAGAGAGAGAGAGAGAGAGAGAGAGAGAGAGAGAGAGAGAGAGAGTAGGGGGTGCGATAGTGGGAGAGAGAGATAGAGAGCGAGAGAGAGTAGGGGGTGTGAGAGCGGGAGAGAGAGAGTAGGGAATGGGAGATGATGGAATAGAGAGAGATTTTTCACATAGTAGGGAGAGAGAGAGAGAGTAGGGGATGTGAGAGAGAGTAGGGGATGGGGGTGTGTGTATGTGAGAGAGAGAGATTAGGGGATGGGAGAGAGAGTAAGGGATGAGAGTGTATGTGAGAGAGAGTAAGGGATGAGAGTGTATGTGAGAGAGAGAGTGGGGGGTGGGAGAGAGATATAGTAGGAGATAGGAGAGAGAGTAGGGGATGCGAGTGTGAGAGAGAGATAGAGAGAGAGGAGGGGATGGCAATGTGTGTGTGTGTGTGTGAGTAGGGGGTGGGAGAGTGGAGAGAGAGAGAGAGTAGGGGATGGGGAGAGAGAGAGTAGTCTGACAATGCATGAGAGAGAGAGAGTAGGGGGTGGGAGGGAGGGAGAAAGTGAGAGGGAGAGAGAGAGTAGGGGATGGGAGTGTGTGTGTGTGTGTGTGAGTAGGGGATGTGAGTGTGTGTGAGAGAGGGAGAGAGTAGGGTATGGGAGAGAAGAGAGAGAGTGAGAGGGAGAGAGTAGGGGAAGGGAGATAGAAGAGAGAGAGAGAGAGAGAGAGAGAGAGAGAGAGAGAGAGAGAGAGAGAGAGAGAGAGAGAGAGAGAGAGAGAAGGGGATGGGAGTGTGTGTGTGTGTGAGAGTAGGGGATGGGAGAGAGAGTGAGAGAGTAGGAGATGGGGGAGAGAGAGAGAGAGTAGGGGGTGGGAGAGAGAAAGAGAGAGTAGGTGATGGGGGAGAGAGAGAGTAGGGCGTGGGAGAGGGAGAGGGAGAGAGAGAGAGAGGGGGGATGGGAGTGTGTGTGTGAGAGAGTAGGGGATGGGAGAATAGAGAGAGAGAAGGGGATGGGAGTGTGTGTGTTAGAGAGAGAGTAGGGGTTGCGGGAGAGAGAGGGAGATAGAGAGAGAGAGTAGGGGATGGGAGAGGATGGGATAAGGAGAAGCAAATTTTTCACATAGTGCATACACACTATAATGCACACATGTTTTAGAGGGCGTTCATGATATAGTGCATATGCACTATATGAAAACACCAAAAAATGGTAATAATGAAAGTTTGGTTTCCTACTGATTCATATTCTATTTTTTGTCTATTGTGTATTCTACTATTCTAATAGAAAACATAGGTTTCATGTTGTTGGAAGTTAGAAAACACCATATTCAATCATTGGGTAGACTATTTGCAGGCTTTTTGAACATTCTTTCATTCTATTTGAAGCTAGAAAATACCAAATTCAATTATTGGATACACTATTTGAAGGCTTTTTGAATATTCTTTCTATAGAAAAGGTTAGTTTAGTCCTTTTTAAATATTCTTTGTTACTATATAGAGACAAATTTGATTATAATTTGACAAGTTGTTTAATATATAGTGAATTTATTGAAATTTGTATGTTTGAATGAATTTTTATTTGAAAATGGTTAGAAATTTGACAAGTTGTTCAATATATATTGTGTATTCATTGAAATAATTATAATTTGTATTTGTATTTGAATGATTTGTAATTTAAAAATTGCAAGTAATTTAGATGTTTGAATAATTTGACATATAGTAATCATCATCATGCCAAGGATAAAACCAAAAACTCAAACAATAGAAGAGAGGGAGAGATATTTGGCAATTAAAAGAGATAAAATGAAACTACTACGTGAACAAAGAAAATTGCAAAGCAATAATGAAGAGTTGTCTTTCCAAAAGGAACAAGAACCATCGATACAAAAAAACAAAGAGGAAGAATTGGAAAGACAAAGAGAACAAATGAGACTATTCTGCTCAAGAAGACAATTGAATTATGAAGCTACACCATCTTCCAGTGTTGGAGTCATATCATCATCTCATGTTGAAAAGATGCTAATTTGTACATCTGATGATGTACACATTCCATCATGTCACATTGAAGGCACAACATCAACATATCAAGTAGGTGATATTCCATCTTTTGCATCTTATTGCCAAGACACATCATCTTCAGTTCAAGGTACACAAACACTCAACCTTATGTTGATGTTTAAAATGTTGAAGGAATGGGAGGTCAATTATAACATTTCTACAATTCATTTTAGAAGACCAAAATATTTTATTGATATTGATACTAACATTTTGAAATCAATGCTTGACAAGATTAGCAAGCATACTTGTCGAAGAAAAATTAATCATATGTGGAGATTATTCTTTGAAGAATTAAATATTATAGGTCAATGCCAATTATTGTTTGAAATGATGAATAATTTCAAATTTAGGCCTATCATGAAGATTCTTGGGCTAAGAACGATGAACAATTCAAATAAAAAAATAATTGTAAAGAATCTAATGAATGCATATGACAAAGTGGGTTCTAAATCACACACCAAAGATAGTAATATCACAAGACATTACAACAAAAATAGTAAGTACCCCAATGAAGAAATATTGACTCATCAGAAAGACAAGAAAAATATTAAAAATTAGTAGAGTTACCCTAAGGAGAGCCATGCTAAGGCATGAGAGATCATAAGATCCAACAAAAAATGAGTTACGGACATTTAGCGGTAGACTACCACGAAAGGATAAAGAAGTTAGTGAAGCTTTGAAATCATTGATTGAATATTTTTGGACAAATAACACATGTGTTTCCCCTAATCAAATAGATCTTGTAAGAAGGAGGATTGGTAGCTAAAATCACGACCTGCATGCGGAACATTTTTTGGACTCAACTCAGAGACATTTTTTTGCAATTTTTTTTGATAAGTATCCTCAAATTCAAATAAGTCAAATTTTTTTTGAGATGGTTAAACCTTTTTATGTGAAGATAAATCACACACACACACACACACACACACAAATTCTTGTTGCAGGATACATATTGAAATTTCTAACCATTTTGATGTTTTAAGGCACATATGTGTGTTTTTGCATTCTAAGTTTGTTTTGTAGGATTGTGACATGAATCAGCCACCTAGATCTTCAAGGGAATTCATATCCAACATTTTATGTAAAATAGGGGACAACCAACAATTTTACAAGACACCATGCTTTGAAGATACATGTTTATTTTGTGGTTCTTTGCAACTTTAATCAATTTGTGAACATATGGATAGTACAGATGCAATTGAAAATGAAATAGTAGATTACAAAAAATATAAGACAGTGACATATGCTCTAAAAGATGGGAAACAAGGTAAAAGATGTGATTTAGTCATTGAAAAGATTCCAATGTATGAGTTCATGAAGATTTTTCATGAAAATATTATTTACGAGTATTCGTGACATACACATAGAGCTTGATGGCTGGATTTGCAATTCAAGTTGTGCAAGGATACATCTCCACTAGATACCATTGTTTTGGTTATAGACTTTACAGAGAACTACAACTACAACCACAAAATGAGGTGCAAGCAAAGTATTATACTTCTCAACATGTTTCCATATTTGTTCACATAACATTCATGCATTCACCTACACGTACAATGGATGACAAAATGATTTTGAGGGAGTACCATTTTTACATTAGTGATGATTGATCACATTCTATGAAGTTTGTACATGGTTATTTTCAACTATTTTATGGAGATTTGGCTAACAAGGACATACCATATTGTCTGCACATTATTTGGTTAGACAATTGTAAATCTCAATTCAAGAATGCATAGATGTTTTATTGGTTGAGTAGGATGTACAGGTTGTCTAGAATTTAATATATGTGGAATTTCACATAGGCTGGTTAGAAAAAGGGAGAGCACAATGGTGTAGACACTTGCATCAAAATAACCTTAGCTCATGAAGAACTAAGGTACAAAGATGGAGCAATTTTGACAAATGCAAAATCCATCATCCAGTGGTGTAATGCTACAATGGGTCCAGGTAAGGAAGGTGAGTGTATAGTTCATATTTTTTTTGGTTGATAGATAATACTAACATCGCACCATATGAGGATTGTTTCATACTAAGAGGATCAAGTGAGTTGCACTCCTTTAGAAGCTCTGATGTAGGTTTATGGAGTATCCAAAAACAAAAAATAGTATGCTATTGTCCATAATGTGTAGAGGAAAATTGGGATGAGTGTGAGTCGATTGAATGGGTGGAGAAATGGGATATATAGGTTTGGTACCCAATTGACACCTATCATCCCCCATAAGCATTGGAAATGGTAAAGATGGATTCATCCATTAACTTTGACCGCATGTCTGATCTATTGCAACTTGGTAATATATATATCTTGTTCATTTAAATATGTAACTTTATAACTTTTACCTAAGTATTTTTTGAATTAATGACCACATTTTGTACATTTATCACTATAGGCCATGTTTTTGCTATTATTGCACCTGAAGATAATGAAGAAGGGACAAATTATTATTTGTGTCATTGTGTCCAAGGCAAAAAAATGGATCACTCAATTATAGATGGTGAAGTTTAGAGTACCATATTGGTGCGGAGGTTGTAATTAACACATGACTTAGACAATATTCTTTGAAGAACCCTAACTTTTTGTTATTTGAGGATTGGAAAATAGAGAGGAAGATTCTTCATTATTCAAACCTTATTTTTGTATCAAATGTCTACTTGATAAAATATGGTGGAAAACCACATAATAAGACTCTTTGAAAGGTTCGCGAGTTAGACCATGAGGTAATACTTGAGACATTAAAATGTATAGGAGATCCAATTGGTTCATTAGATTGAATAGGGAGGGAGGGAGGGAGAGAGAAAGAGAGAGAGAGAGAGAGTAGGGGATGCATGGAAGAGACATTACTCTTGATGAAACACTGAAGAGACACAACCCTCTAGTAGGTAATAAACAATCATTCTGAGAGTCTAAAGCAAGTACATCTAATAAAGGAAAGGCACATCATTGAAGGATATATATGCATATATGAACATTAACCAATAAAAAATATAAATGAATACCAATATTGAGTATTACATAGAATAAAGATTTTTCCAAACCAAAGGCAATAAGTCATTCACAATAGTCAGACAATTAAGAACTAGATATATATGAACTAGATTATTGTTACATATCTATACAGTATTATTGACCAAATCAAAATTAGCAAAATGATATTGCACATAATCTCCATTACAATAGCATGGAAGCTTTTTGATTTTAATAGTTATATTCTTTAGTCCCAAAAATGGACATTATATATATTGCTCACTAATCCTTTACAATAGAAAATGTTTACAAAAAATGACATGTACTTGTATGAGGACATTATATATTACAAAAATCTCATAGTAAAGTAGCTGTCTAGCTACTCAAAAAATAGTAACTGAATGCAAGTGGAATCATAAAGATACCTTAATAAACTAGTATCCTCTTTACTCAAGCAAGATCTTGGTCATCTACTTGACTGGGACATATTTGGGAACTGAAAATCTCCATTTAAACTCAAGCCTCTAGAAGCAATTATATATGGTAGTTGGTCACCTAAATGATAGATGACAATTTGTTAGGATTTCCACTTCTCTTTGATTAGGATATGCTTTCATTGTGGACCTCCTGGTAGCTGGTTAGCTAAATGAGAACCTTGAGATTAATTAGGACTTATGTGAAAGAAATTAGTACCTTAAGAAGCTCTCCATCTGTTAGCTAAATTAAAACCATCTTGTATTATAGATGGCTGGCCTTCATTATAAAAGGAGTGAGACTACCTCACTAGTGGTGACAATGAGATTTTTATTGTTTTGTTAAGATCATTAATATATTTTGATGATAACTTTGATGGATCATGCCTAGCTTTAGTATCCTAGCTTCCCAAGTCCTGTAAATGTAAGACCACTGATGAATAGGCATTTCTAATTGAAACATTTGTAGTATTGGAATGAAGTGCTTGACCAGATTCTTTGCCCACTAATAAGCCAATTGGAGGGTGCATTTTGCATTGCTCCATGGATAATTCTATAGCACTTGTTACTTCTCTATCTAAATTTTTTGTGTCTGTGTACATGTGCACTCTTTTCCAATAGTTGTAGGTTTTGTCTCTTCATCCTATGTAATTGGCATACCCTGGATGGCACCAAGATAACCATTTTCTTCTAAAGTATCCTTTTCTCTCAGATTAATCTCTCTATTAAGAAAGTTTTTAATATCTTCCTCTGTATATTTAATAGATGTAGCTGCAATTCCTCTATATGTATATTCCTCTGTATATTAAGCTTTCCTCTGTAGGAATGATAAAGCATGCGAAGTCAGGCCAACTGTTAGTCACTGTATTGAAAAAGTAGTTCTTGGCCATGCCATTGATGGGAATCATTTCAATCTTATTTTTAGAATCAACACCTCATTTTTCTTGAAAGAATAATATATAATTTTTTATTGTCTTTGAAATATCTATGGTTGGTAGCCAATTGCTTATTCACTTATTTTTAACTTTCATTATATAAATATCAAGTGACATTTCATATCACCATTCATTCTATAGTTACTAAAAATTCATCACCTTTGAATATTACCAAGGTATTTGGTTACCTAATAAGTCCTAGGAATCTTAACTAGGGTCCTAGAATAGTCCTAGATGGACCCATTTGACCTAAATATGTAAAGAGAAAAAATTGTTCAAAAGTTGCAAAGTTGATCAAAAAGTTGTAAATGGAGATTTGGGAAGTTGTAACTATCCATTCTTGGGTATATGAGCATGGGAAACATATTTTCGAAGGTTGGAATGTTTTCAGTTAGATTTACATTTTTAAGCAACTTTTACAACTTTTGTAATTTGCACAAAAAGTGCAACTTTTGCAAAGTTCACTAGATTTCACTTCTAGGAATTGGAAAAGTTCCAAACTATTAAAAAAAACTAAAAACACCTAATCCTAGGCTATCTTGACCAAAAACTTAAAAAAACCCAATTTTGTCTAATTAGCAACTTTTGCTTATATCTCGCACAAAGTGGCCTAAGAATACATATCTTGCTCATATCTCTCTCAGCATTCATTGTGGGATCAAATTATCTATTTGATTAGCTCCAAGTGGCTGGGTAAACCATAGTCTAAAGCTCATCCCATCCCATTGAGCACTCAAACATTCTTGGGCATGTTGAACCGAATTGAACCTAAGAGTCACTAAATGCCATAGGGAAACAACCTTTGATGGGGCATATCTAAGAGCTTGTGTGAGGTATGGATGCAATTCTAGGTGCCACATGACTCCATTATTAAGAACTACAATAATGTCTCTCACATTTTGGAGATTGGATTCTATTTTTATTTTGTAGCCCCATCTCGGGTGATGCTGAAACTTGTAGTGTTGAACAATACAAAGTTGCCAACTACTGAATCTCTCTCACTATTTGTCATGGGATCAAACTGTCTATTCTATTAGCTCCAAGTGTTTGGATAAAATATAGTTCCAAGATCATCTCATTCTATTGAGTGCTCAAACATTCTCAGGCATGCCAAACCAAATTGACCCCAAGTGTCACTAAATGTCATAGGGCAGTGATCTTTGATGGGGCATATCTTAGAGCTCATGTGAGGTATGGATGCAATTCTAGGTGTTATAGGACCATGTTTCCAAAACCTATAATAGCCTCTCTTACTCTTTGGAGATTGGATTCAATTTTGATTTTGTGGCCCCATCTTGGGTGATGCTGAAACTTGTGTTGGCTAGTACAGAGTTGCCAACTACTAAATCTCTCACACCATTTGTTGTGGGATTGAATTGTCTATTTTGTTAGCTTTGGGTGGTTGGGTAAACCCTAGTTCCAAGCTTGTCCCATCTTTTTGAGCATAGAATGTTCTCAAGTATATTGAATTGAATTGACCCTAAGAGTCACTAAATGCCATAGTGCAGTGATCTTTAATAGGGAATATCTCAGAGCTTGTGTGAGGTATGTAAGCAATTCTAGGTACTATAGGACTATATTACCGAGACCTACAATACAATCTCTCTTTTTGGATATTGTATTCCATTTTGATTTTGTGGCCTCATCCTAGGTGACGCTAAAACTTGTAGTGTTCACTAGTATAAAATTGCCAACTCTGAAATCTCTCTCACCATTCATCATGGGATCAAACTATCTATTCCATTAGCTTTGGGTGGTCAGGTAAACCTTAGTCCCAAGATCATATCATCTCATTGAATTCTCAAATTTTCTTGGGTATGCCAAACCAAATCGACCCTAAGAATCACTAAATGCCATAGGGAAACAATCTTTAATGGGGCATATCTCAGAGCTTATGCAAGATATGGATGCAATTCTAGGTGCTATAGAACCATGTTGTTAAGATCTATAATAACCTCTCTCTCTTTTTGGATATCAAATTCTATTTTTGATTTTTTGGCCCCATCTTGGGTGATGCTAAAACTTGTAGTGTTGGCTAGTACAAAGCTACCAACTGCTAAATCTCTCTCACTGTTTGTCATGAGATCAAACTGTCTATTCTGTTAACTCTGAGTGGCTAGGTAAACCCCAGTCCCAAGCTTGTCCCATCCTATTGAGTTCTCAAACATTCTCAAGCATGCTGAACCAAATGGATCCTAAGAGTCACTAAATGCCATAGGGTGGTGATATTTGACATGGCATATCTCAAAGCTCATGAGAGGTATCAATGCAATTCTAGGTGCTACAAGACCATGTTGCTAAGACATAAAATAACCTCTCTCTCTTTTTGGAGATTGAATTTTATTTTTATTTTGTGGCCCCATCTTGGGTGATGCTAAAACTTGTAGTGTTGGCTAGTACAAAGTTGCCAACTGCTAAATCTCTTTCACCATTTGTCATGGGATCAAACTATCTATTCCATTAGCTATGGGTGGTTGGGTAAAACCCTTGTCCCAAGATTGTCCCTTCTCATTGAGATCTCAAATTTTCTCAAGAATGCTGAACCAAATTGACCCTAAGAGTTATTGAATGCTATAGGGATGCAATCTTTGACAGGGTATATCTCAGAGTTCGTGTAAGGTATAGAAATCTTTCAATCACCTATCAATACTAAACTATAAACTATAAAAATCTCAAAACTCTCAAACAACTCAAAAAAATGAACTCCAATACTCCATTACCTTATCAAAACCTTTCCAACTACTAACTTTTGGGCTCGTAGTCATTGAGTAGAAGGTAGATTCTTCAAACCCTTGTCTTCAGAGCCTTCCAACACACATGCAAACTCTAACCAAGCTATTGTCATGTTTTCAATTGCTAATTCTCTATATTTTCCATGCAATTAGAAGGTATTTATTGATTCTTGACCATATCCATAATAAGAAACAAAGGTATGGTGTCAAATTATAAGATGGTGATCTAAAACAACCAAGGGAACCTTTAAATATTCCTCCACTTTATATAAAGATAACATGCAAGTATTGTGATCATTTAACCTAAAGAAACATGTAGTTTACTGCTCAATCTAAAAATACAAATAACTTTGTGAGATACTTGAAGAATATCTTGGAAGGATGGAATAGATGAGAGACTAAATTTTGTGAGATAGTTATCTTATTCAACAAGGAAATCCTCATTATAACAAGGGTTTGGAGGTTTATGTATCTCCTCAACAATTAGAACTTCAAAAGTTAGAAGTTTGTAAGATCTTGGTAAGGTAAAACTATAAACAAGTTCATTTTTTATTTCTATATGAAAGTTTAATGAGTTGGGAATTAGTCAAAGTTATGTTTTAGGCCTGTTTGTCTAGATTCGGGCCTATAAGTTATATGCTTTATTGAATAGCTAGGAGTCTATATTTTTGGAATTTAGTCAAGATTAGTATTGGGTATGTCAATCCCTCATTGGTTTTGGTATTTTTTTGGAGATATTTTTCTTTCCTACCTTAAAAATCCAAAGGTAGGGCTACAAGAAAGAGCCTCATTAGGTTTGTTTGTGAGAATCGATGTTTTGAAGTCCACTAAGGTGTATAAAACCTTGTAAATGTTGAAACTACTTAAATAGCAATGAGTTAACTCTTTTGGAATCTTATTGGGGTACAATGTTGTGAAATATCCTAGAGGGTGTAAGGTAGTAGAGATGTTGGGTATTTTGAGAGGTAGTTGGTTGAATTTATGAAGGATAAGGTAGAGACATTTGGAAAAGGTAATTTTCATTATAAGTGTTCTTCTTGGGAATCCACTAGCTTTTGGTGTGAGCACTCTGCATCATTTTGGATGAAAAATACATTAAAATGAAAAACATGAAATGTACTTAAAACATAAATGAAAAAAACAAGATATATAGTATGATAACCAATAATGTCATACATGAACAAACATATCATATATTACGATAACAAATAATGTCATATTTCTAATAATGTCATGCATCAAATATATGTCATATATCAAATATAAAATATCATATATACATCAAATGTATGTCCAATATGTCCACTAACATAAAATCCAAGATATATGTCCACTAATGCCTATACATGTGTCTCTATCCCTATATCTTCTCCTTCCCAAAAGGGGAAGGAAACAAATCCCTAGAGGTCTTTGGTTGTTGCATGGAGAAAGATGATGGGGATGATGGGGTCTTCCTCATACACTCACTCATCCTCTTTTTTAGGCTCCTCTCTAACTGGAGCTGACACAAACAAAGTAGATATGAATCAATAATTATTATAAATTGAAATCAAATATATGTACACATAAAATTAATTATTTTCTTACCGCCATCAAATAGTCACTTTATACATCCACCTAAAAGGTTCGCAAACAATTGGGTGTAACAAGGCCCTACAACAATTTAATCAATATAATATTTTATAAATAAAATTTAAAATTTCAAACTAAGAAAATTTTTTCATACCTTGGTCAATGGCTTTGAACTAACCATTGTGGTAGCAACTCCACGATCGATGGACTAACAAAGATGACGAGGATTCTTCGATGTCAACAACTACATGTCATATAATATAATTTACATGTAACATGTAACATGTAACATGAAACAAATATAATCAAATAAATTAAATTCACATCAAAAAAATGTACCTCTATGAAGCCCACATCATGCCTAGGCTTAGAGTCCCTTTTGAATGTCAATGGTCCAGTAGAGAACTGATGCATAATTTTTTTTGTCAATACTTCATATAATTACTTAACAAACATATGTATTAATTTAAATGATTAAATCAATACATACCTCTCGAATCATTGACAAGATGTAAAATGGGGTCAAGGAATTTGTATTAAGGCCATCAACACTCATACCCTAAATTTTGAACAATGTTAAGACATGCTAATTAATTATTCATTCATTGTACATATTAAATGTGATCAAATTAGTTTATTATAATTGTAATTTACTTGTGTGTCAATGCCAAATGTATCTCTTAGGAACTCATTAGTGGCTAGCCCATCATCCATACTATCTCCAATATGACTGACACATGTGCATAAGGATCAACATGATGTGCACATGTGACCATGATGCAAAGAAAACTCCTCCTCGACTAATGGACTAGTGCAATGAATGAGTGTCTATGTCAAAGCATTAATAGTCCCTAGAGTACTGGTCTCTACATGTTCCTTCACAATGGAAGGAATAATCACATGCTCACCTTGTGGCTTGACAATAGGTGCCCTAACTACATTAGGGTCATGACATGCCCTCAACCTCTCAAATGATAATCCCCCACCTCTACCCTAAGATTCTAACATATCAAAATAATTGGGGATCTCCCTAAGGACAAATTAACAATACAATTTTTTAAAGAAATACATTTGAATGTCATGATTATTGCAAGGAGGGTCATCAAAGCATATCCACTATCCATCTCAAAAGTTATTTCTAATATCATCATGTAAGCACCAATGGGTGGGGAACCTTCTAGTTGTATGTTTGATAGTGTCTTGTTCTCCAGGATTTTTAAACAATGCATAAATGCAACCTTTGTTATGTATTTTTTTCTTACATCTTTATAGGATAATTTTTTTGCATAATATCTTCTTTTTTCTTCTCTCTTAACACACCAAATATCCAACTGACCACTAAGAAAAGTTACATGGCTCATAATAGACTCAAGGGAGTATGCCAATTGTGCTCTCATAGGATTAGTTTTTCCACAAGATTTCAAACTACCAATGTTACTTCTAATTCATTTTTCCCTCTTTCTATTTAATTCATTATGTTTTCTTGGGTGCTAGGAGGAGGTCTTTCAATCGGTGGAGGTTGAAAAATTTCTTGCTCTTCTTGTGGAGGGTTTTCATTTTTATTTTGTTAATCAAGCCGAGGATTTGGTAGTTGATTATTCACATTTCCTGATAAGAAACCAATTGCATTCTAAATAAATAAACAATTTAAAAAAAAAACTGAAAAAACCTACAAAAAAATGTAAAAACTTACAAAAAAATGCAAAAACATACAAAATAATTGAAAAATAGGAGTAGAAAACATACTACATGATCTCGATCTTGATCTCCGACGATGAGGAGGCAAGTGAGAAAATTCTTCAAGTTTTACAAACCATGTGTGCATCATTGAGGAGAAAGAAGGAAACAACAAACAGAAAAGAAATGAAATGGAATGGGCCACATGTTTTCAACCCATATATAAATACTTGTAATTTTAAAAAGCCTGTGCATGCTATAGCACATGTGCATTTTTAGAATTTAAAAAAAATATTTTTTGTGTCATGTTTTTGGCACCACAACTTGGTGCATCAACCCAATGTGATGTTCATAATGTTGATGCTAGTGAAGATATTAGAACACCTCCAATAATTCATTATAGAAAGCCAAGATATTTGATTGATATTGATACTAACATTTAGAAATCAATGCCTGACAAGATTTCAATGCGAACTTGTCAAAGAAAATTTATTCGAATATGTAGATTATTCTTTGAAGAATTCAATTTTTTGAAATGATGAGGAATTTAAAATTTAGGCTCATCATGAAGATTCTTGGACTAAGAAAGATGATGAGTCAAATAATTTTTTTTTGTAAAGAATCTAATAAGTGCATATGACAAAGTGGGTTGTCAGTTAGGAAACAAAGATAGTAATATCACAAGAAACATACTTACAACAACATTAGTAAGCACCCAAATGAAGAAATATTGACTCATTAGAAACAAAAGAAAATAATTGAGAATAAGTAGAGGCACTCTAATGAGAGTCATTGGAAGGTGTGAAAGAGTGGAAGATCCAATAGAAAAATGAGTTATGAAGATTTAGTGGTAGACTACAATAAAAGGATAAAGAAATTACTGAAGCTTTGAAATTTTTGATTGAAGGTTTTTGGAAGAATAAAAAATTTGTATCCCCTAATCAAAGAGATTCTCTAAGAAGGAGGGTT
Organism: Cupressus sempervirens; assembly: GCA_028749045.1. NCBI lineage: Eukaryota > Viridiplantae > Streptophyta > Pinopsida > Cupressales > Cupressaceae > Cupressus > Cupressus sempervirens. The sequence continues at coordinate 534,690,459 of CM053789.1, forward strand.
GGTAGTTGAATCCACGATCCACATGTAAAACAATTTTTGGATTCAATTCAGACTCGATGCTTTACAAAATTTATCGACATGTATCCTTAAATTAATATTAGTCAAAGATATTTTGAAATGTGTAAACCTTTTTATGGGGAGATAAAACATAGACATAAAACTTGTTGTTGTAGGGTACACATTGATTTTTCTAACCATTTTTATGGTTTAAGGCATATATGTGTGTTTCTTTATTCTAAGTTTGTTTTGCAGGGTTGTAACATAAATGAGCCACCTAGATCTTCAAGGGAATTCATTTCTAACCTCTTGTATGAAAGAGGAGATGGTGAATTTTTTTATAGTTGTCATGTTTGAATGGTACATTCCTGATTGTGGTGGTTTTCAGTGTTTATCAACTTGCAAACATATGGATTGTACACATGCAATTGGAGATGAAATTATACATTTTGGAAAATACAAGACTATCACATATACCCTAAAAGATAGGAAAGAGAGCACATATGTGATTTAGTGATTGAAAAAATTCTAGAATATGAGTTCATGAAGATTTTTTTTTTTTAAAATTATTTACGAGTATGCAAGGCATACACATAGGACACGATGGTTTGATTTCCAATTCAAGTTGTGCAAGGACACATTTCCACTAGATACCATTTTTTTAGTTGCGGACTTTGTAGAGAACTACATGTTGGTATCACTAACTATTGTTATCTATTACTTTCAAATAATTAGTCATATACTAGGCAAAGTCAGATGGTCATCACTACAACTGAGATACTCTATATAGGTTGAGTCATATATAGACTTGTAAATAAACATATATATGTCGAGCTCTATAGGAGCTAATAAAGTCTTTGGTCACTGAGTATTTAAGTATAAACTAAGCCTAATGATTTTTAAGAAGTCTAAGAACATTGATGTTGAGCTACACATTGGTGCCAAGCATAGTAGAGACTAAGCAACAACAATGAGAACAATCAATGCTAAGTATCAGAGACAATACGTGTCAAGTAACATAGAATTGATATTCAAGTTAGGAATGATGAAAACCTTGAGGTAATCTATTTCAAGCCAACATGGACAATAAATTTAATATTTGTAGAGGTTTTTATAGAGGCTACTACACGTTTTATGATGTAGTGATAGATCCCTATGTCTCATGACTAATCAATTAGATGAAGAGGCAAAAAAGGGAAGAATCTAGAAAACTCTTTAAGAAATAGTTAAATAGAGTAGATCAACACCTATTTTGATGATGATGATGATGAGAAGTGAGCACGCTATTCATGTGATCATAGAGAAGATCAAGTGTGAATATGGGAGCATTGCAAGGAAGAAAAAAGAGTTAAGTTTTGTTATTGTAGAATAGAGAAAGAAACCTTATCAAGAAGGGAAGGACATTAAAGATATATCAGATCAAATATCATATAATATTGAAGAGAGGAGATCTAAAACCACCTTTTCATAGTAGACCGAGGATTAGGTACTGGATATTTTTTAATAGATTAAGTCAGGGATAATATCTTAATAGAGTGGTCTTAATAGATCTTTTGTAAATATCTTAACCAAGTTCTTACTTTATTTTAAGTGTAAAATCCTCTCATAGGGTAAGACCTTATAGTCTTAATAACTTTTAACAGAGAAGACCCATCACAAGGTAGATCATCAGAAGTGATCAACATTGTAACCCTAATAGGTTAACTTTATTACTATAGTATTAAAGATTTGTGGGTGTCATCCCTACCCCAATTTTACCTACAACTTGGATAGTTTTTAGGTAACCAAACCTTTGTGTTATGTGCTTATATTTCATTCATGTGATTACTAGATTAGATCTACATGTTACTACAATTTGATTGTACAAGTTATGTTATGCATGCATTATTAAGAACAAAAAGTGTTACAGATCTTGATTCACCCCCTCCTCTCAGTATCTTATTTTCCCAATTAAGAATTCCAATAATTTCTACTAGAGCATGCGTTCTCTTAAAAAAATCTAATAACTTGGGAGTTTAGATCATGGAAATGGATGCTTATAAATTGGGAAAAGTTATTGGCAATCAGGTGATTCACATCTAGCTCATATTGTAACAACTTGAGGTAGGAAGATAGGAAATGAGGAAATCCATAAAATGGAGAAAGGGCCATTCATATAAATGATTTGAATTATAAAGAAGATGACACTTAAGGACTATTTGGAACTAGAAATCCAAGTGAGTGATGCAATCATTGCAAACCTACTAGGAAAAAATAGTATCTTGAATGAAGAAGTTAGAGGACTAAAAAGGGTACATGAGATCCTATTAGTGAGGCTATGTAAGGTAACTAAACAAAAGAAGTAAGGTGAGGAAGAAAAAATGAAAATGATAATCAGACTTGAAGAATGATCATCTGATGTGTTAAATCTTACAAACAATCAACTAGACATGATGAATCAAATGATGATTTCAAATCAGGAGTTGAATAGAAATGACTTGGAAATAGAAAATCTAAGATCACAAAATGAATCATTGAGGAATGAACTAAAGACTAAGAAATAACTTATGGAAAAATTAAACAAGCCTAATGAAGAAATTAAATACTTTGAAGAACTAATGAGGTCATCAGGCAACACTTCTAGATTAGGTCATGCAAAGAAACATTTATCTACCAAGCAAGGAGAATCATTCAAGAGTGGAGAAATGAGGAATGCAAAGAAAAAGGACAAGCCAACATGTGATCATTGTGGAAAACTTGGTCACACTGAAAACATCTATAGAAGAAAAAATGGTATGCAAAACCCTAAACCTAAGTTTACTAGTAATTATTTTTATTGTAAGAAGCAAGGACATCAAATACATGATTTTAGATCAAGAATGAAAAATAAATCTACTAAACCTAGATTTGAAGGCTATTGTTATAACTATCAAACACTTGAACATAGATCATATGAATGCAAATCATGGTTAAGGCCCTATGGGACTAAGTAAAGGTAGAATTATGCACCTAACAATATATGCTCCAAATGTCACAAGTTTGGACATTTTAAGAAAAAACTATAGGAGCCAAGTATCAACATCAAATCATAATCACACCAAAGGTAAAGGCAAAATGGGAATTGAAAAAACAAGGAGATGAAACAAACCAAGAAGAAAAAGGTAGAAGATGGAAATAGTGGAATAAATGGAGTTGAGATCACCCAATCCAATGGGGAAAATAATCCTGCCATCTCAAAATAATCAAGAAAGGTATGTAAGGATGTACATATTTAATGATATATCCTACATTAAATCTGAAAATGAAATGAGCTAAAGTTCATATTTGCATAAGTAAAGGTGCATAAGAACAAAACTATTAAGATACTAGTGCAAAAGAATCATTTACATATTATAGAGCACTAGTAAAATTATCTATATTTATTGAGCATTATAATATGGAAAAATTACTTTAGATGTTAAATTGGTGTATATGCTGAGTTAGATGGGATAGACTAAGTTATATAGTGAAGACCTAGTTCAAAAGGCACAATATTGACCAAGATAGCTGGATTCCACCTACTAGTAATTAAAACATTAATGAAGACCTTAATTTGAGTAAAAGGAAGTATATATTGAAATTAGAAGACATTGTCTCACATGTTGAATATAGGATTCAAGAACATAGAGAAATTTGAGTGATTTGAAAAAGTAATCTTAAGGGGATTAAGAGAAAATTTGGAATAGAAGTTTGATAAAGTGAAGATTTGAGTTGTATTGAGTTATCCAAAGGAATGAAGTTCCAAACCCTAATAGATAAATATGGTAGCTTCATCATCCACAAGAAAGAGCCAAGGAGTAGAGGTAAATACCATTCAATTGGTGAGGAGTGACACTAGTCCTCCACCTAAATTTTGTGTTATTCTTGAGATTATGATCAAAGGTGACTTAATGAGTGTGTTATCCTCAAAACCACCTAAGGTAATCATGATTCATGACATACGAAGTTGTTGCATAATATTGGAGAAGTTGGTGACTATGAAATTCAAGAGGCATATGAAAAATTGTGTGACAAAGGAGTTTTGAAGGAAGAATTCAAAATTGTTGAAAGGAAATGGTTAACTCATGCCCTAGAATTTCCAATGAACTTTAATATTGAATTGATCAAGGTTATACTGATCAAGATCCATGATAAAAAGTTATGGATACATAATGGACCTGCTTAGATAATAAAGAAGATGATTCACAAGGTTACATGCTATCCCACTTTAGACAAGAAAAAGCATGTGCAATGTCTGAGTCATGAAGAAGTTGAGGTAAACATGGAGACCAAGTGGAATTGATAAGGGTTTTCTATCTCAAACATCACTATTCCATTGATTGAATTTATAGTGAGAGTAATTTCTCACAAATTCTATAAATCAAGTAGACTAAATAGTGTGCCATGTATGGTAGTTTATCAGGCATTGAAAATTGTCATGAAAGATCATAAATATGATCTTGTTGAGTTGCAAAAATTATAATTGGTAGAAAACCTAATATCCATCAGGAAGGCAAATAATTCTGTGTAAGTTTGGATCACTTATACTATGTTTATTTTCTTTTATGTTTAGTAGTATTTTCTTGGTATTGATAGTATTGTTTAGGAACATGGTAAAGCAGTGACAATACAAATCAATGAATAGATAATTCAGTTAGGATAAAATTTTGAAAATGTCATGGACATATGTTTTGAAGAATCAAAATAGAGAATGAAAATAAAGATAAGAACGCTAGAAGAATTGGTAATGAAATACTATAATAATGTATTTTTTTTAGTGGACACAAATAACACAGTTGTGTAGGCAGTGTAGCCGAGGAAGGCATGGCTAAAAGAATTTGACTATGAAATTGATAATGACTAAGTGAGTGTAAACATTGTTGTAGTATTACTCAAAGATGAGATTGATACTGAAGTAGAACCTTTTGGAAAGTGTGAAGAAGCTAAGGCAAGAATTATTGCTAATATCAAAATAGCTTCTAAGGAGAGGAAAATAAAGAAAATGATTGAAGAGCTTGAGGGAAAAATAGGCACACAAGGCAAAGGATAATAACTTTGTAGCTCACACAAGGCCTTGGAGAAGATGAAGAGAAAGATAATAGTGATGAGGAAGAGGAAGAAGAAGAAGGAGATCAGGGTAATGACCTAGTTGTTGTGATACCAACCCACCAAGAAGGATAAATCTATAAAGCCTAAAGCAAAGAGAGATGCAAAGAAGATAGAAAGGACACCCCTCTCTCCCCCACCACCAACCAAACAAAGGAATAAGGAAGAAGTAGCGAGTTTCAAGCCATCTATAAATAAAAGAGTAGTAAAGATTACTAAACCGAGCATATCTATTGCAGAGAAGAACAAATCACAAGCCCCTATCAGGCAACCAAAGAGGAGAAAGTTGGTCAAGAATAAATAAGATGAAGAAGATGATGTAGAGAGAACAAAATTAGATGAACCATCTATAGTACCTAGAGGAGCAAAGAATATTGATAAGGTATGTGCTGACCTATGAAGCTCTATAGGCTTATCCACTTTTAGATTTGTAAAATATGACACAATGAATAATGCCAATAGAACTAAAGTTGAGGAGACCATGAAAGATATTATAGAAAACAATAAATTGGATCCTTTTAAAGTAGAGAAAAAGATTCCTATTGATTTTTTTAATAGACTAGATAATGTATGGCAATAGACATTGACAATAGAGAAAGGCATTAAAGAAGGAACATTAGCCAAGGATATGCCTGATTTGTCAAAGGAGCATAATGAATTTTTTTTTAGAGAAATACATGAACCATTTTCTTCCTAAATTCACAATATTCATGATTTTGTATAATAAAATTGAAGTTGTAGTTTAGTAGAATGAATTACTTTGGAAGAGTATTTTTGGTCTCATCACTAAAGACATGAAATAGGAGAAAGAAATTAAGATAGTGACCATCCAAGATGATCAAAGTGATGAAATGAGTTTAGGTGTGCTGAGTCTACAAGAAATATTTCACCTATTCATGTCCCACACCTAACACTCTAGTTGCCAATTAAGACAAGCCCTTAGATGCAAAAAAAGAGAAGCAAGAGATAGAGGAATCAAATAAAGACACAAGTGTAGATATTTCTACTAAAGGTAAAGAACAACCACATGTGACCAAATTTAAAATTGAAGGAAATAAGGAGGAAAATGAAGTTGTGCCAAGTGCTACTATTATTGTCTCAAGCATTGATATTAAAGAAAGATTGAGTGGTGACACCCCTTCACCAACTCCAAAATTAGTGTTGAGTAGAAAAACTCCCTCACCAAGTAAAGGGAAAATAATAATGGATAGCTCTCTAGATATTCAAGTTAGTCTAGACAAAGTTATTGAGATGCCAAAATGGGATTTGGAAAATATCACTCTAGAAAAAAAAAAATCACATTGCAAGAAATTTTAGTGAAAAAAAAATCAGGAAGAGATGAGAAGGGAGTAGCAATAGAAGCAAGTGTTGCATGATATTAAGGACATTTTTGTTGATGCATTTGATATACATAATTTTTATAGGAAAATACCAATTATTTCCCATCTTGTAAATATTGTTAAACAAATAAATGCTAGAGACATAGAAGCAAATGAAAAGTTGATGGCATGATCAGCTAAGAAATTTGAGAATAAGGTTGTGGAGAAAATCTAAACAACCATTTCCAAGAAAAAAGTTAAATTTTAGGAACATGTAAAGAATACTAAGGAACTTATTCAAAAAGTAAAATATTTGCACAATATTTTGTGTTATGTGCCAAGATTCACTAGTGATGTTCAAGAAACAATCCAGCAGATTCAAGCTAAAATGCTTAGAATATTGATTTTTTTAAGGGTGATAACTTAGACCTTGTGATAGGTATCTGAGATCTATTAAGTGCACAAGGAATATTTCCTTGAGGTTGAAGTGCATGTAGATTCATTTTTTGAAACTCCTCGCAATTGGGTTTTGGTGACCAAGTTTCAATTGACAAAAAATGTTGTAGTTTGCATAGTTGAAAGCTATTAATTGGTATATCTCTCATTCTATTTGATGCAGTATCATTATGTTAACTTTGTGGGTCCAATTGGTTGGGTAAATGCAAGGGTCCTCTCATCTCACTCACCAAGCATCCAGAATGATTTTGTGCATGTAAAACCTAGGTGTACCCAAGGTGCACTAAGTTGTTCCATGGACTTATGATACTAAATAAAGATAGTATAAGATAAAGAAAACATGCAATAGTCAACAACGCATATCAAACATAATACTCCAATTTACATAATCACTTCCAACAAGGTAGGGAATGTTACATTTTCTTTGGAATGTAACAAGATAAAAAAGACATATAAATAGGACAAGAAAAATAATATATATATGCAATCAACTATATATGACCAGAGATGAAATATATAATGCCAAGATAACATAGATAATCATAAGATAGACAAGATACCATTAGCTATATGTCTAATAATGCCATACATGAAATATATGTCCAATATGTCATACATTGAATATAATATACAAATAATATGTCATGTACATCCAATATGTCCAATATATGTCAAAAGTGACATGTAAATCAAGTACAATATACAACATGTATGCCCAATGAGGCCACATAACAATAAAATAAAAAATGCCTAGGATGAAGGGTTCTTCCTAACATGCTCACTCATCCATCACTCTAGACTCTTTTTTAGTTTGATATGTTACAATCAAAAGTATATGTGAATCAATAACTATTAATTAGATATCAAGATTGAAATGTAAGTACACATATAATAAATTATTTACTTACCACAAACACATAGTCACTCTCTTCAAGCTTAGGAGTGGATGAATGACTGGAGTGACAAGACCCTACAACAATGATCAAAATAATTTGTCAATCATACTTATAAATATCATTTATAATTTAAATACTAACAATTTTAAATAACATACCATAGTCAATGGGTCAAAATTGGCCACTGTTGCAACAACTCTTTGGTCAATAGATATTTAGAGATGTGGAGGAGTTTTCAATGTCATAAGATGAAAATTGAGAATTATTTTGAGTTATCAAGAATACATATATTTTTATAGTGCATCAACAATTATAAAATTTTGGGTACCTCCATGAATGTACCACCCCATCCTATATTATGTAATGTCAATGTTGTAGGTGAAACATTTCCCTATTGGGCGTGTATACAAATCTTTTAGAGATGCACCTAGTTATTTTTGGGTGTTCTAATAAATTATGAAGCCAATGAGTTCAATTAGGATTACTCAAAGTCTACTAATAAAAATGCATTAATACATATATACACCTATGGGGAAAATGAATTTTTTTGAAATCCAGGTGAGCCCAAGTCAACAACACCATGACCAGTAGTGTGACTTTGTGCATATTTTCATATTAAGATAATTAGTTGATTATTGATTTATTTGTTAAATTTAATCATATAATCAATTGAATCACAAACCCATGCAAAAAAAGTACCTCATCATGATTGGTACCATGCCCATGCTCAGAGTCTAAAGTGAAAATAGATAGTCCACCAAAGAACTAATGCACATGGATACAAGTTTTGAGTAGAGTTGTTGATGTGGTGTACAATCTGATCGGGGGTTCAGTGCTAGTACCAACAACACTCTAGTCCTGAATTTTGAACAACGTCAAGAAATACCAATTTATTAGTTAATCATGTACATAGTCAAGATGTGATCAAAATAATTTAATATAATTATTAATATTTACTTGTGTATCAATACCAAATGTATCATTGAGGAAGTCATCTATCATCATCCTATCATCCATATCATCTTTGCTAGAAGTGTCAACTATGCACAGAGCTCCACATGACATGCACATATGGCTTCTGTGATGATGAGGCTCATTTGCAATCAAAGGACATGACACCTAAACAAGGCTCTAAGTCAATACACTAATAGTGCCTAGTGTGTCTGCCTCTACGTGTTCCTTCATAATAGAAGGAACAAAAATATGCTCTACCTACTTGATGCCAATAGGTTCCCTTGGGGCATTATGGTCATGAAGTGCCCCTAGCCTCTAAAATTATGACCTCCCACCTTTACTCCAAGATGCACACCTATCAAAATAATTGGAAATCTCCCCAAGGATAAACTCACAATATAATTTATTTAAAAAATACCTTGGGACCTCATGATCATTAGAAGAAGGGGCATTAAAAACCATTTGCCATCTATCTCAAAAGTTGTTTTTTATATCCTCATTTATGCACTAGTGGATGGGGAACCTTTTAGCAATAGTTTTTATTGTGCCTTCTTCTCCTAGCCTTTTAAACAAAGCACATATGTCACCTTTTGTAATTAATTTCTTCTTAACATCTTATGATAATTTATCAACATAATATCATTTGTGTTCTTCTCTTTTATTCTTCCATATATTTAATTGGACACTAATAGAAGAAATTTGAGTCACAATAGTCTCAAGATATGTTGCTAATTGTGCCCTACCAGAATTCTTTTGAATTGAATCCCTTAACCTCCTAATAATTTATTCTAATTCCATTTTTTCTCTTTCTATTTCACTCAATAAATTATCTTGAGTTCCTATAGTAGGTCTTTGAATTTGTGGAGATGGTGGATTTTTAGGTTGATTTTGTGGAGGGTTTGGTTGATTGCTTGTAGGTAGATTTGGTGGAGCATTTTGAATATTAATTGACATATAAACAATAATATTTCAATAAAATATAATAAATTGAATAAAAAATGGAAAATTTAACTAATAAAAATATATAATTTAACAAAAAAAAGGGTTCAAATCCATACCTCTTCTTCGGCCTTGTGAATTCTAATGGCGGGGAGGCATTGCTAGCACACACAGAGGGGATGTTATTAGAAAATAATACCACATAAGCATTCCCTGGGGCTATAGAAAATGGAGAATGAGAAAATAAATTGAGTGGAATGAGGGAAAAAGCCACAAATTTGCAATTTATTAAAAACTTTCTTCAGTGTGATCATGCTCCATTGAGCTTTATAAATTGTCCAAGCCCGTGGCTTAGTTCATGTAGAAGGTAGTGATATTGTACTATGGATTTCATAAGAAAAAAGATTTTTTTTTCACCTTTTTGGTACCACAACTTGGTGCATATGCCTAGGAGTGGGGTGGTTTCCACCTTACCCATTGTCTAGCCAAGAGTTTGGAATTGAAAAATCTAGATATCAAATCCATTATCCTATAGTTAGTTGAAATAATACATTCTTGTGGTGATGGGGAATTGTGGGGGTGGGGGGTGGTTCTACCTCCAATGGGGGATGAATTTGTAAAAAATAGATTGATACAAGTATAAAAAAGTGTTTCAATCATTATTTTTTCACTGATGTCAAACTTGTTACTTGCTGGTAAGACAACTACTTAGATGATTTGAGTACTATCAGTTGTTTGATTGATGAAGAGAATTTGATCAAATGAGGTAATAATAGAACCTAGAGGAAAGGTTGAGTTATGATATGGAAAAGAAGTACAAGGATTAGTTAAGACAATGATATTATAGTGTATTGATTATCTACTTAAGGTTACAAAGGATGGATACACAACTTAAGTTTAGAAGAACAAGTTAAATGAATTGTGTCTACCAAGCTTAATGATTTGATTAGTAGGTGCTAAGAAAAGTTAGTGTAAGCTAAGTAGAAAATTAGTTGGAGTAGAGAAAAGTCAAAATTTAGGCCGAGTAAAGTTTAGTTGATGCCGAGCACTAGTAAACTTTGGTTCATGCCGAGTGTTTTGATAGTGGATGTTGAGCAATGCAGTATGTGCCAAGCATCATAAGCTAGTTAATGTCGAGCATCAACATTATGAGAAAGATTGTGAATTCGATAAATTTGAGCTGACAAGTTTGATTTCTTGGATTGTGTGAACCATGTAGATGGTAAGCTTGATGAGCTAGTGGCATGGAGTTCAAGATGAACCATTTTGAGGAAAATTCAAAGAGGATTAAAGGAGAAGTTTCTAGAAGGGAGTAAAATGAAAAGATGGGTAGATTCATTGAATCCTACCTAATCCAACCTAACCCTAACAATAAGACAATCTACTAGTAAGATAGATGATGAGACTATACTAAGAAATTTTTTTAGAACACTATTGCCCATTTATGCTATTAGAGTTTCTCCAATACAAGAGCTAAGATGTGTACTAGATTCAAATCTGACTCTTGAAGGTCTAGCAGATAGGCTTACTGCTTTTGAGCTATCTAATTTTGATAATTTCAAATCTGACAATGTTGAATCTATTTTGAAAGCCAAGCTGTCATTGAAGGAACCTAATGAGAAGAAGAAGAAAAATGCAAAATATGTTTCCAGTGACAGTGATATAGATGAGGAAGATGTAGAACAATTTGAAGCACTACTAGCAGGGAGATTTCATAGAGGTAAAGGAAAATTCAAAGGCAAGTTACCTATCATGTATTTTAATTGCAATGAGGTTTGCCATATTGCTACTAGATGTCCAGAGAAGAAGAATTAGAGTAGAAAAGTAGAAAAGATGAAGACAACAAAGATTACAAAGACAAAGGTAAGAAATCTTACTACATTGCTAAAAAGGAAACTAAAGATGAATCTAATGACCATGATAATGAAGTGGTGTATGTTACAATGAATGATGAATTTGATGAGGATGAAACAACTGGGAGGGTGTCTTGTGTGAACAAGAATGACATATAGATCATTGATAGTGGATGCTCACATCACATGACTGGAGATCAAAGTAAGTTCATTACCTTGAATTATTATGATGGAAATAGTCTAAGGTTTGGTAATGATGTACCCTTTTTGATAAAAAAAATGTTCTATCAAGCTAATAGAAAATATTTTATGTGAAAATGCTTATTATGTTAAAGGACTTAACTATAATTTGTTGAGTGTGTCACAATTGAATAGTTCAGGTTGTAAGGTTGAGTTTGAGAACAAGATTGCCAAGATATATGATACTGATGGAAAACTAATTGGAAAAGGTGATTAAACTAGAGGTAATATATTCTACCTTGATATGGAGGATGCTACTTGTTTAGTTATAAAATTTTATGATGTGTAGTTATGGCATAAGAGGTTATGTCATGTTAATTTTGATAACTTGGTTAGTATTAGTAATATGAGAAGAGTCAAAGGTTTTCCTAAGTTGAAGAAACCTAACAATATAATTTGTAAACAATGTCAGTTAGGCAAAATTACAAAGTCAAGTTTTAAGAGTAAGACTCATACCTCTAAAGGAATATTATAGATTTTTCATATTACCTTGTGTTGACCAATTGACGTGCAAATATATAAAGATGATAAGTACATTATGCTATTTGTTGATGATTATTCTATAATGATGATAGTTATGTTTCTAAAATCAAAATTTGATGCTTTCCAAATTTTTATGTGGTACTTAGCAAGAGTTGAGAAGGAAACAAGTAAGAGTTTGAAATTTTTTAGATCTAATAGAGGAGGAGAATTTACATTAAATGAGTTTGAGATGTTTTGTAATGATAGAGGAATCAAAAGACAAACATCTACCCCTAGGAGCCCTCCACAAAATGAAACTAGTGAAAGGAGGAACATATCTATAATGGACTATGCCAGAATATTCATGATGGAGAAGAATGTTGCTTTGAAATATTGGAGAGAAGCTACAAGTGCAACTGTCTATTCCTTGAACTATGTACAAGTCAAGAAATGCACTCATTCAACACCTTTTGAACTATGCTATGGATACTCATCCAATGTAAAATATTTTAAGGTATTTGGAAGCAAGTGTTATATTCTCAAGGATTTCAAGAATGGTAAACTAGATGCATAAAGTGAAGAAGATATATTCCTTGGTTATTCCACAAGAAGTAAATCTTATATAAGTGTTTGAATACTAACACTAACAAAGTTGTGGAAAGTGAAAATGTGAAATTTAATGAATATACTAAAGTACATGAGGCTGAACCTATAAAGAAGCTAGAGGAATACAAATCATTTGTATATTTTTATGAAGGTATGCCTGCTAATAAAGATGTTGTAAATCAAGTTGTGAATGAACAACCCGTTTCATTGACTATCGAGTCACATACTATGAATATTGAGTTGCATTTAGGAACCGAGCCACATTTAGGTGTTGTGTTACATAATGAAGTTGAGGCACATTCTAATTTTGAGATTAGTGTACATGAAAGAGATGTTGAACTACATGATATAGATGTACATAGTGATTTAGAAGTTGAGAGACCAAATGAGGAAAATAGAATAGAACTAAGATTGTTTAAGTATGTCAAGAGACATCACCCTATAGGAAAAATCATTGGAGATAAAGATTCTAGACCAATGACAAGGAACAAGTTGAGAAATAATATACATGTTTTCTTAGCATGCATGAACCTAAAATAGTGAAAGATGCCTTAGGATATGTGGACTAGAGTAAAGCCATGAAAGAAGAGATTGAACAAATTGAGAAAAATAAGACATGGAATTTAGTTCCTAGACCAGAAGATAGAAATGTGATTGGCAGCAAGTGGGTGTACAAAAACAAGTTAGATGAAAATGTGAAGTCACAAAAAACAAGGCAAGATTAGTTTGTAAAGGATATGCACAAGAAGAAGGGATAGACTATGCAGAAACATTCACTTCTGATGCAAGATTGGAAGGAGTAAGAACTCTACTTGTTTTCTCTGCATACAAAGGTTTCAAAGTTTATCAAATGGATGCTAAGTCTACATTTTTGAATGATATACTGGAGGAAGAGGATTATATATAACAACTAGAAGGATATGTTGATGCTAACAACAAAACATGGTATGTAGAATACACAAAGCTTTATATGGTTTGAGCAAGCACCAAGAGCATCGTATGAAAGACTTTATAATTATCTTGTGAAGATTGGATTTGAGAGGACATATGATAATACCAATCTGTACTTGAAGACAAAGAAAGCAAAGGTATTTTAATATTTGAAATTTTTGTTGATGATATCATATTTGGAGGTCAAGATACTTTATGTAAGGCTTTTGAAAATGAAATGAAGAATGAATTTGAAATGTTTATGTTTGGAGAGATCAAGTTCTTTGTGGATTTTTAAGTATGTCAGATGAGATATGGTATATAGACCACTCAGTCAAAGTATGTAAAGGAGATACTAAAAGCTTTTGGATTGGAATATTCCAAACTAGTAAGCACACCTATGGTGTCAAGACATAAATTATCAAAAAATAATGATTCAACTGAGGTGAATCAAACATTGTACAGGTATATGATTGGAAAATTACAATATGTAGTACACAAAAGATCTGATATTGCATTATCTATTGGGATAGTTGCAAGATTCTCTGCTAATCTTAGGGAGAATCATTTAATGGTTGTTAAAAGAATAATGAGATATCTAAAAAGAACGGAAGACTATGCTCTATACTATAAAAAAAATGAGAAATTTAAGTCAAGAGCCTACACTAATGTTGATTGGGCTAGAAATATTATAGATAGAAAGAGCACTAGTGGAGGAGCATTTTTCTTAGGAAAAGGGTTGGTTACATGGACTAGCAAGGAACAAAACTGCATATCTCAATCTACTATTGAAGCTGAATATGTTGTTGTTGCAGTACATTGTACAAACATTGCATGGATCAAACAACTACTCATAGGTATAAGCAAGAAATCCCTGAACCTATGATACTTTGTTGTGATAATACAAGTGCTATAAATATATTAAAGAATCCTATGATGTATATAAAGACTAAGAATGTTGCAATCAAGTATCATTACTTGAGAGAGTTAGTTCAACACAAAGAGGTGAAGATGGAATTGGTTAACACAAAAGAGAAAATAGCTGATATCTTCACAAAAGCATTACCTAAGGATGCTCATGAGTATCTAAGAGTTAAACTAGGGGTGACACTCCTATCCAGAGCTATTTAAGAAGCATGAGAAGTGCCCTGCATCAAACAAGATGATTGACATATGTTACACATTGATGCAGTGGATCTTACTTTAGGAGTTGCCTAAAGTAATCAAAGAGCTAGAGCTACAAATTAGTCACAAGCTAGATGAAAGAGGGAGAAATTGAAAATGTTCATATCTATATATTAAGACAATAGGTATTTGGGATTATTTTCAAAGAGGGAGAAATCTTGAGGGATAAATGATGAAATGAGGGAGAAATCTAGAAAGAGAGACATAAAGGGAGATAGAAGAAACATGGAATATCTACTTAGAGGGAGATAGTGTACCTACTGATTAAACCTACCTAGTAAGAGGGAGATAATGTTAAGGGAGATATAAGAAGTGACGGAGAGGGAGTCATAAGGATAAGTTGGTTGATTTTTTGTTGATTAGAACAAAATTTTGTAATCTATAGAAGATGAAAATTGCTGATAGAGGGAGAGATTTCAATACAAGGATTTTTTTTTTTTGGTATTATTGTTGGTTGTACTAATTAAGTTTGGTTTGCCATCAATGCCAAATAGGGAGATTGTTAAAAAAAAGATTGATAAAAATGTGAAAGTGTGTTTCAATCATTGTTTTGTCACTGATGTCAAACTTGCTACTTGTTGGTAAGATAATTGCTTAGACAATTTGAGTACTATCATTTGTTTGATTAATGAAGAGGATTTGATCAAATAAGGTAACAATAACACATAGAGGAAAGCTTGAGTTATGATATGGAAAAGAAGTAAAAGGATCAATTAAGACAATGATATTATATTGCATTGATTATCTACTTAAGGTTGCAAAGGATGGATACACTGCTTAAGATCAGAAGAACAAGTTAAAAAAATTGTGTTTGGTAAGCTTAAAAATCTACATAGTACGTGCCAAGCAAAGTTAGTGTAAGCTGGGCAAAAAATTAGTTTGAGCTAAGAAAATTCAAATTTTAGTGTATGCTGAGTGATACAGTGTAAGCTGAGTAAAGTTTAGTTGATGTTGAGCACCAATAAGCTTTAGTTCATGTTGAGTGTTTTGATAATGGATGCCAAGCAATGTAGTATGTGCCAAGCATCAGAAGCAAGTTAATGTTGAGTATCAACATTATGAGAAAGATCATGAATTCAATGAATCTAAGCTGACAAGTTTGATTTCTTGGATTGTGTGAATCATGTAGAAGATAAGCTTGATGAGCTAGTAGAATAGAATTCAAGATGAACCATTTTGAGGAGAATTCAAAGAGGATTGAAGTAGACGTTTCTAGAAGGGAGTAAAATGAAAAGATGGGTAGATTCATTGAATCCTACCTAATTCAAGGTAACCCTAAAATGGAAAATGGAGGATGAACAAAAAAGGATCTTAGTTTCTATTTATAGAGATGGATGGTCAAAAGAAAAGGTTGTCATGTGCAATAACCTAAGGAAGACAAGGTGTGTAGGGTATTTCTTCATTCAATGACCTAAGAGAAGAGATTGCTATTGGTAGGAAAGGAAAGAAGGCTTAAGGGCATGGATTCGTGAAGGGTAAATAGGCTTTCAGAGATAAAGTGTGTGAAAGCCAAGTAGAATAGAGGACTAAAATAGAGATCTGTAATCTACAAATCAAAGTTGTAAGTTGTTATCAGATCAAGCCTTACTAATACTTTCTAATCATTGTAACAGTCTAGGATAAATCCTTTGGATTAAGGTTTACCTAAAAATCATTTGTAAATCCTTTAATTGGGTGACATTCCAAGTGAATCATCTAAAGTCCTCTAACAAGGCTCACACCTAACAAAATGCATTGTAACCATTAACTGGGTTGGCCTTTCACATGGCATCACTTCAGAAGAGTGAGAATTAATAACATGTTACTAATGGTTTTTCCCAAATTGGGTTTCCAAGTAAAATCATTGTGTCAAATGTGTTATTGAATATGTTGTGTTTCATGCTTACATTTCTACAAAATTGATTTGATAGTAACCTACAAGTTTAAGTGATTGTATGATCTAATAGATGCAAGCATGATGCATATTTTTTATGGATATGGGTTCACTAAGTTGTAAAAGTTTTATTTGTACATATGGACCTTGGATAACTGGGTCACCCAACTCTTAGTTATTATAAAGAATTCCAATAGCATTAACATAAAAAGTTAACAATAAATTGGATGGTGACCAGGTGGAGATGATTTATCTCTAAAAATGTGATTAGATATATCCTTCCATATCTACCATCACACATATGGTGGTAGACCATTCCATAACATTATAATGAGGGGGTGGAAGGAAGGAGGCTCTCAACCTCAAATAAATTGTTGAAGGTTGCAATTGAAAACCCGTTGGACTCTGAATCTATGTATAATGCCCAACCACACTTCCCTGGCATAGGTAGAATAGATCAAGAGATGGATGATGGTCTCTCTCTCTCCATATGGTACAACATACACCTCCTAATCAAGTTTACCTAATGTTCCTTTATCAACTTACTCTTATTTTTTGATTAAAATTAAATATGACAAATCTTGCAAGATATTTAATTAATGAATTTGTATTAAAAAACATACTCTAACTAGTACAATACATATTTGGTAGAATGATATTTTATGAAAATAAGTACCTAATAAAGACCTTTATTTTGATGTTAGAAGAATTTAAAACACATTTTCTTGCAAATAATAATTCAAGTTTATATTAATGTAATTACATTTGCCAATCTACATTCACTCACATAGCTACTTAATATAAATCTACAATAAACCATCAAGTCACTAAATCACAAAATCATAAAGTGGTAAATATATCAAAAGTTTCAAAGTATAATGTTTTAACACAAGGGTATAACTTGCCATAATTTAAGACTATAGCTTTGTTTAAGGAATTTTAGTGCAGAGAAGGAAATTGATTTTACTATATAAAAGTAAAGAACAAATGTAATGCCAAAGTTTTCATCTTCTGCAATAATTCTTAATAATATCATTTATCAAAATTCACATCTTTAATTTTTCTAAATGACACTATCATAGGCCCTGTTCTTGTGAATCTCCTATGTTTTGCATTCAATTTTAATGCTTTCACTAGTGAAACAAAGATTTTTGGATCTCCTTTGCTCTATGTTATCTTTTACTGCTTTTCACAAAAATAATAAATTATCTAAATCGGTCCATTTTTTTTTTTGAATGGGCAGTTTGAGCGAATTGGGTGATCTGGGTAAGAAGAATCTTCTGGGAAATGGTCATGGGGATTTGCTCTGTGATCAAAGGAATGGTCCAATGAAAGACAAGTTGGTGGAGATTCTAATCACTAGAAGGGGGAAAAGTGCAGCCTAGGTTATTGGGAAATGTCAATTTTCTTGAGAACTCTATTTGCTTGGAAGCTGGGAGCTCCTCAAGTGACCTGCGGGTCCCCCTTCTCTATGGGGAGGCACCACCTTTGACCTCCAAGGGACCTACCAATATAGAATCTATCACCATGGAGAATCAAGTACCTAAACAAAGGAAAACTTGGGCTTCACTTTTAGGTAAGATTCCTTCGGGTAAGTCTTCTTTTCCCCCTATTATTGCTAGCTAGGAAAAGGGGTTTTTCAAATATTTGTCCTTGACCCCCTTGTTGACCATTCCTTTTCCTTGATGAATCTCAACCTAGTGGGGAAGTTCATGGGAACAAGACCAACTATCAACAACATCTAGATATTGGTGAGGAAAAAGTGGTGTTTTCATGGTCACATGGATATTACAGTCAAGAAAAGAGGTTTCTTGTCCTTTATCTTCACTTGCCATGAGGATATAGATCTGGTCATGTGTGTGGGGCCCTACCAACTTGGTAATAACATTCTTACTATGAAGAAATAGGAACCCAATATGGATCTTTTAGACAATTTTTTCCTCTCTACTTTGAGATGGGTTAGACTTCCAAGTCTCCCATTGGAATTCTAGAATGAGGATATTTTTAGGGGTTTGACAGAGTCCTTTGGGAGTCTTCTAGCAATAGAAGAACTAACAACCTTCAAGGCTCATTTAGTTTATGCTTGTATCTTTGTCAAAGTCAATGAAATGAAAGACCTTCATAATAAGATAGACATTGTCTCCAAACTTGGAAAATGGTCATAGGATCTAGAATTTGAAGACATACCTAGAGCTTTCTTTTACAATAGAAAAGTGGGTCATTGGGTGAAGGAAAATCCTAAGTCTAAATATAAGAGTAATCAATCCAAACCTGCTTAAAAAAGGAGGAACCAAGGCCACCAAAAGAAGCAAAAAAAGGAAATCGAGCATAATTTGGTATGGAAGCCAAAAAAGTTCCAGTTAAGGTTTCTGAAATGGAGAATGTCTCTTTAGTCATACCCTTTATTGAGGACCAACTCTTGAACTTGGTCTTGGAACCTATGATTCTGGAGCCAAAATCTATGGAAGAACTTTCTGTTGAGAAGGAAATCTAGGATATCTTGGTCTTAGATCCTAAGGGTCCTGAGACAAAATCTATAGAAGGAGAAGTTCCATTAATAAGGAAATTTAGGAGGTCTTATTGACCCCTAAGTTGAATTCCTAGATAATCATTGAGCTTGATGTTGTTGGGCATGCCAAAATCTCCCCAATGGGAAACTTGATAATATTGTTTAAGCTAGAAGCTCATCAAGAGAAACCTTATGACCCTTCTATAGAAAGATTGGACGTGTCTCCTATTGTTGGGTTTGACTAGCCAGATTTGGGTATCAAGCAAGAGCTCTCACTTGTACCTTTTAGTTTCTCTAGTCCTTATGTTTCATAGAAAATGGAGGACCTTCCTCCATCCTTAGAGAACCAATAGATGGAGTCTATGGATCTTTCTTCCCATCCTTCTCTAGATCTTTCATTCCTAGTTTCAGTGGTTGATACTTTGAAGGTATCTAAGCCTCTCAAGATTGAAAGGAAGGATAATCTTAAGAAATATTGAGTGACTATTTTTACTCATACTAGAGTCACTAGGAGTAAAACTACAGATGTCACATTTTCACCCTTCAAAATCAAGACCAACTCTTCCAAGAGAAGAGGTAGAAAAGGTAATAAGGTTGACATAGCTTAGGAGAGCTTGTAGGATATTGCAAATGGGAAAGAGACTACCATCCGTCAATTTACCCTAGGTAAATTATGAAGTTCATCACCTAGAATGTTAGGGGACTAAATGGTCCTCATAAAATGGAAGGTCAAAAATCTTGCTAGAGATCACAAATCAAACATTCTTGTTATTCAGGAAACTAAAATACCTAGAAAAAAGGCAAAAAAATTTAAAGTTTTCAAGAATTATGGCCAGGCTGCTAGTAGTGTTGTGGAGCCTCTGGAGGAACTCTTATTCTTTGGAATGAAGCTTACATTTCTAGTACCATCCTCATGGAGAATAATTTTTTTACTATGGTTAAATTTCATCACTTTAATCTAAATTATTATTGGATTTTAGTCAACATTTATGCTTCAAACTTAGCTAGAGAAACAAAGACTTTATGATCTAATCTTAAGAATTTGAAGAGTAAGTTTAATGAACCCAATTGGCTCTTTATGGGTTATTTCAATGTTCCTTTATATGACCATGAGAAAATGGGAGGTAATATTTACCATTTGGATGGTAGAATGGACCTCATGGACTTTATCAACCATGAAGGTCTTATTGATTTTGATATGAAAGGGGTTAAGTTTACTTGGTCTACTAAAAGGACTGGTTAGAATTGCATTCAAGCCAGACTTGTCAGGGTGTTGGCTTCTAATAATTGGATTCAAGATTGGAACTACTCCCTCTCGTCCATTTTCAAAATTGCCTTAGACCATTTCACTGTGGTCTCTGTTGTTGATCCCATTGGAAGGAAAATACATTTTCCCTTCAGATTTGAGAAAACGTGGATGCAACACAAGGATTTCAATGATGTTTGTAACACTTGGTGGAAAATAAAATTTGGTGGTACTGCCATGTATAGAGTTGCCAAAAAACTCAGAATTGTCAAAGATAGAGTGAAATTTTGGAACAAGTCTTCCTTTGGTGACATATTTAAAAAAAAGATGTTTATCAAAAGGAACTTGAGTTGACTCAAGAAAAAATTCAAGTTTTTGGTTATTCAGAGGAGCTTATCAAAGAAGAAAATGAGACTTTATCTAAACTCCATAATGGCATCTCCTATGAAGAATCATATTGGAGACAAAGATCTAGAGATATCTAGTTCAAGGAAGGGGACCACAATTCCAGATACTTTCATATTACTACCTTGAAGCATAGAGCTACTAATAGAATCTCCAATCTCAAGATTGGTCAAGAAGAGTTCACTAATGAGGAGGATATAACTATTAAAATGAAGGATTTTTCTCTTCCCTTCTATCCGTTGACAAGAATTTTTATCATTCAGCCAAGGACATTTTCTAGAAAATATCCCTTCCATCATTTTGGACCATCAAAACTCTATTTTAGTTGCAATCCCCTCTACTTCTAAAATCCACAATGCTATCTTCTCTTTTGAAGGTGATCAAGCACTAGGCCTGGTTGGTTTCCTTATGGTTTTTTTCCAAAAATAGTGGCATATTGTTGATAAATATGTGCATGATGCTATTAAGGAGTTCTTTGGTGCCTGGTGCCTCTTGAAAGAGTGTAATGCCACTTTTTGGATCTTATCCCAAAGAAGGTGGGGCCTGATACTCTAGATGCTTTTCACCCTATAAGTCTCTGCAATTCTATTTATAAGATCATCTCCAAGGTCCTTACCTTGAGAATCCTTACTATCCTTGCAGACATCACCTCCCCTAGTAAAATGGCTTTGTCCTTAGCCATCAAATTCTAGACTTGGTTATTATTTCCCATGAAAATTTTCATTCTACAATGGCTTCTCAAAATCATGGTTTTCTTATGAAATTAGATCTATCCAAGGCCCATGATTGAGTGGACTAGAGTTTCTTATTTAAGATCTTGAAGGCCATTGGCTTTGGAAAAAGATGCATCTAACTTATTTCTCAACTTTTTTCAATGACTTCTATGGCTATCCTGGTCAAAGGTTCTTCATCAAATTTCTTCTCTCCTTGAAGAGGGCTCAGACAAGGGGATCCCATATCCCCCATCTTATTTGTTATTATGGCTGAATTTTTGGGGAGATACATTAACTACCTAATTGCCCAAGGATGTATCCATGGACTCTTTCCCTCTTCTATTTCCAATGTAAGCTCCCATGAATAGTTTGTGGATGATAGAATTTTGATGGGGATTACTAGAGTTAAGGAAGCTAGGAGTTATAAGAATGCTTTAAATCTCTATATTAAAGCCTCTAGTCAATTAATCAATTGGAAAAAGAGTTCTATCTACTTTGTAAATGCTCCCCTAGAAAGATAGTGTAAAATCTTTAGGATTCTGGGCTATGGTATTGCTACCCTTCCTAGACTATACCTGGGCCTCCCCTGTGGCTCCAAACTGCATGAATCCTTTTGGGAAATACTCATTGATAAATGCAAAAAAAAATTGTGGACTAGAAGGGTACTTTACTAAGTCAAGATGGTAAAATTACTCTTCTTAAATCTTGTCTTCAAAGTCTCTCCATCTATGCTCTTATTCTATTCAGAATGTTGATTAAGTATGTTGAGGCTATGGAAAGAATTCAAAGGAATTTTTTGTGGTCTAGGACTGAGAATAAAAAAGACACCCTCTTATTGCCTGGTACTCTGTTTGCAAACTTGAGAATCTAGGAGGGTTGGACATTAGAACCATCAGAGAAATAAATAAAGCCCTCATGGCTAAACAAGGCTAAAGAGTCTTCAATGATGATAGGCAATAGAGTAAAATATGGAAGAGTAAATATCTTCAGCACTCTTCCTCCTTGGACTACTTTCTCTTTGCTGATAATTTAGAAAATGTGTCTTCCATTTGGAAAGTTGTCCAAGATATGAAGAGTATTCTGACCAAAGTTTGCAAATGGAAGCTCGGTGATGGTGAAACTATTTGTTTCTAGGAGGATAGTTTATTATGGGACTCTCCCCTAAACTTGCATTACATCATTGAGCATTGCAAAGCCATCTACAGTGTCAAAGTGAATGACAATTTGGTTAACAACAAATGGGTGGACCTAGCTTCTCTAGATATCAACTTTTGTCCCATTAAACTCTATTTTTTTTCTCCTCTTGTATCAATATTAGTTCCTAAGACATGATCATTAGGCTTTGCACTCGAGTGGTAACTTCAAAGTTTCTTCCCTCTTTCAAGAAAACAAAATTGATCTCCCATGGGTTAAAGCTTGGACTAAAGGTTTAACTCCTAAGATTGAGATTTTCTTTTGGATTGCTCTACAAATTTTTTTTTCACTATAGATAATCTTAGGAAAAGAGGGATGGTCATAACCTACTGGTGCTATCTTTGTAGAAAGGACATCTATTGGAAATGATTGAAATGACCATAAGCTAAATATGGAACTGGTAAAGAATGTCCTAAATCATTGTTTTGCCATTGATCTCAAACTTGCTACTTGCAGGGATGACAATTCCTTTAGTGATCCAAATACTATCAATTAGTTGATTTTCAAGGTGGAGGCAATCAATAAGATGTAACTAGAACATCTAGAGAAAGGTTGAAGTTATGGTGTTGCAATGAAGTACAAGGATCAGCTAAGCCATTGATAAAAAAGTGTATTGGATGACATACTAAAAGATACGAAGAATGAGCACACTGAAACATATCAAAGATCTAAGGTTTTAGCTAAGTCTTTTGCAAAGCTCAAAATAAGTTTAAGTGTCGAGCAAGCTATTAAGAGCCAAGCAAGCTAGTAAGTGCCGAGCAAGCTAGTAAGAGCCGAGCAAATTCCTAGTTAAGTGCCGAGCAAGTTCAAGTGCCGTGCAAGTTCAAGTGCCGAGCAAGTTCAAGTGCTGAGCAAGTTCAAGTGCCGAGAAGAACCAAGTGCCAAGCAGGTATAGGTGCCGAGTAACACAGAGGTGCCGAGCACCAGTAACTCAATAATGCCGAGTTGCTGCATTATTTAGAAAATCGAAGATTTGTCAGATCTAAGCTGACAAATTTGTTATCTAAAAATCTGTGAATTAAAAGGAAGATAAGAATGATGAGTTGGTGGCACAGAACACCATGTAGAATGTTTTTAAGATACAACTAGAAAAGTTTCGAGAAGAAAAAAACAAGATATGGGGTAGATACATTGTATCCTACCTAATCCATTTTGATACCCTAAAATTGGAGAGGGAGACTTGAGTGGCAAAGGAAAATCAAACTTGTATATAAGAAGACATAAGTTAATGAAGAAAGAGAGTGGAAAAAGAGGGGATAGTGAGAGAGAGAGTTGTGGTCAAGCAAAAAGCATGAAATGCTGAAGAATGTGCTAAGGAGAAGTTAACAAAGGAACTTTGTTTGGATAGACAACCACAAGGATGATTGCATTGGCAGAATAAGTAAGAAGACTCAAGGAGATGAAGCTTGAGAGGGAGACAAGCAGTCAGAGCTGAAGTGATTGAAGCCAAGCATAAGGATTGAACTGAAAGAGTGATCTAAAATTTGCAAAGTATGTTGTAAGTTATGTCAGATCAAAAGAACAATATCATTACTTTCTAGCAATTGTAACAGTAAGATAAATCCTATGGACTTAGGTTGGTTTAATAGCCATTAGATAAATCCTTTAACAGGGTGACATTCCAAGTGAATGTTCTAAAGACCTTTAACCAGGCCCATTCCTAACAGTTTGGTGAAATCCTCTAACAAGGTCACATTTAACAGTGTGTTGTAAGCCTTTAATAGGGCATCACTTTAGAAGAGTGAGAATCAAGTAGCATGTTACTGGTGGTTTTTCCCAAATTGGGTTTCCACGTAAATCACTGTGTCATGTGTTGATCTTGAATGTTTTATCTTTGCATGTTGATTTATAGTAATTTGCTTATATGACTGATTTAAGTTTAAACAGATCAAAAGGGTATGGATTCATTAAAAACTATTAAAGGTATTAATAGGGCATTTGGACCTTGAATAACTGATTCACCCCCCCTCTCAATTATTCTAAAGAATTCTAACAATTGGTATCAAAGCCTGACTGCTGATTCAGTTTAAAGGGACTACTAGCAGAAAAGATCAAAATGCCAAAGAGAGAAGTTCCCAAGCTCAACAAAGACAACTTTATTGCATGAAAATTTTTGATGAAGCTACATCTTGGATCCATAGGAGATTATGCCCAAAATTCAATTGTCACTGAACATGTAGATCCAACAGGGGCTCCTACTGCCGAAGACATGAAAAACAAACAAGAACACAACCAGACAATGCTGGAGATTGCCTCTGCACTCAGCTATGCTGAATTTGATGATATTAAAGGATGTGAAACTGCATTCAAAATGTGGAAAGCCCTATCAGAAATCTATGGAGGAGATCAGAATGTACAAAGAGCAAAAAGAGAAAGTCTCAGAGGAAAGTTTGATGACATAAAAATGGAAGAAAATGAGAATGATGCTCAATATGGTGCAAGAATAAAGGAAGTAGTAAGTGCAATAAGATGCTTGAATGGTAAACTGGATGAAGATACTATTAATAGTAAGTTCTTAAGAACCTTGCTCCCTATCTATGCTATTAGAGTATCAGCAATACAAGAGCTAAGATGTATACTAGGAAATAATCTAAGCTTTGAAGGTATAATAGGTAGACTCACTGCATTTGAGTTATCTAACTTTGACAACTACAAACCTGAAAAATGTTGAATCTGCTTTTAAGGCCAAGTTATCACTGAAAGATGCCGAACAAGTAAAATCAAGGAAAGGAAGAAAAATGAAGTATGTATCTAGTGACAGTAGCACTGATGAGGAAGATGTGGAACAATTGGAAGCATTGCTCACTAGAAGATTTCACAGGGGCAAAGGAAAATTCAAAGGTAAGATGCCTATCATTTGTTTCAATTGCAATGAAGTAGGTCATATTGCTACAAGATGTCCACAGAAAAAGGATTCCAAGGAAGGCAACAAATACAAGAACAGAAGAGATGATGACAAGAGAGATTATAAAGAAAAAGGTAAGAAGTGTTATATTGTTGAAGAAAATTCTGATGACAATGATGATGAAGTTTTTTATGTAGCCATGAAGGACCAATCTGATGAAGAAGAAGCCACAACACTGGTGACATGTATAAACAAGAATGATAGATGGATCATAGAAAGTGGATGCTCACATCACATGACAGGAGACAAAAGTAAGTTTGTTAACTTTACTCAGTATGATGGAAATAATGTTAGATTTGGTAATGATGCTCCATGTCAAATAAGAGGAAAAGGTTCCATTAAGCTCACAGACCAAATTTCATGTGACAATGCATACTATGTTGAAGGATTAAACTACAATTTACTGAGTGTCTCACAATTAGGCAATATAGGTTGCAAAGTGGAATTTGAAAACAAAAATGCAAAAATCTATGACAATGATGGTAAACTGATAGGAAAAGGAGATCAAACAAAGAGTAATTTGTTTTACCTTGATATGGATGATGTTTCTTGTCTACTTGCAAAATTTGATGATGAATGGTTATGGCATAGAAGATTATGTCATGTCAACTTTGACAATCTAGTCAAAATCAGTAAAATGAAGAAAGTCAGAGGTCTACCAAAATTGAAGAAGCCTGATAATATCATGTGTAAACAATGTCAGCTAGGAAAGATGACAAAGTCAAGTTTCAAAAGCAAAAACTATACATCTGAAGAGATACTTGAGTTAGTTCACACTGAGTTATGTGGTCCAATGGAAATACAAAGCTATAGAGGAGATAAATACATAATGTTATTTGTTGATGACTATTCCAGGATGTTGACTGTTATGTTCTTAAAACAAAAATCTGATGCTTTTCAAATGTTTAAGTGGTATGTGGCCAGAGTTGAAAAGGAAACTAGAAAAAGCTTGAAATGTCTAAGATCAGATAGAGGTGGTGAATTTACATCAAATGAATTCGAGATATTCTGTAGTGAAAATGGAATCAAAAGACAGATGTCAGCTCCTAGAACTCCCCCATAGAATGGAATTGCTGAAAGAAGAAACAGATCTGTAATTGACTGTGCTAGAACATTAATGATGGAAAAGAATGTTGCTCTAAAATACTGGAGAGAAGCTGTAAGCGTAGCTGTTCATACACTGAACCAAGTACAAGTCAAGAAAGGTACAAATACAACACCTTTTGAATTATTGTATGGTTATTCACCAAATGTAAAACATTTCAATGTGTTTGGTTGCAAATGTTTTATCCTTAAAGATGTTAGAAATGGAAAATTTGATGCAAAAAGTGATGAAGGTATATTTCTTGGTTACTCCACTAGAAGTAAGGCATATAAGTGTTTGAATATTAACACTAAAAAAATTGTGGAAAGTGTAAATGTAAATTTTGACGAGCACACAGAAGTCCAAGCTGAAATACCAAAGAAAATGGAAGAATAAAAAACCTTTTTATATGCTTATGAAGGAATAAATGCTGATGAGGATGATGTCAATCAAATTGAAAATCAACAACAAGTGTCAGTTTTAGCCGATTCACAACTAGTGAATGCCGAGTTGCATTCAAAAGCCGAGTTACAAAATGCAGAAAATGCACAATCTGATTCTGAAGACATCATACATGATGAAGAACAACCTGACAATGAAGTGCATAGTGATCCTGAATTCGAAGGATCAAACATGGAAACAAGGACAGAGCCAAGATTATCCAAATATGTGAAAAGACATCACCCTACTGAACAAATAATTGGTGACAAAGATGTAAGACCAATGACAAGGAATAGACTAAGACATAAATCATGTCTGATTAGCCAATCTGAACCCAAGACAGTACATGGTGCATTACAAGATGATGACTGGTATAAATCTATGGAAGAAGAAATTGATCAAATAAGAAAAAATAAAACCTAGAGTTTGTTTCCCAGACCAAATGACAAAAATGTAATTGGCACCAAATGGGTATTCAGACACAAACTAGATGAGAATGGTGAGATTACTAGAAACAAAGCTAGACTAGTATGTAAGGGTTATGCTCAAGAAGAAGGAATAGACTATGGAGAAATGTTCGCTCCTATTGCTAGAATGGAAGGAGTAAGAATTTTACTTGCATATGCTGCCTACAAAGATTTTAAAGTCTATCAGATGGATGTAAAATCCACCTTCTTAAATGTTATACTAAAAGAAGAAGTCTACATTGAAAAACCAGAAGGATTTGTTGATGAAAACAACAAGTATATGGTGTGTAAGTTACATAAAGAACTCTATGGTTTGAAACAAGCAGCTAGAGCATGGTATGAGAGACTTCACAAGTATCTAGTGAAAATTGGATTTGAAAGAACTGATGATAACAACAACATGTACATCAAAGCTGAAGAAGGTAAAGACATTATTGTATCTAAAATTTTTGTGGATGACATAGTATTTGGTGGTAAGGAAGTACTTTGCAAAGGCTTTGCTGACAAAATGAAACATGAATTTGAGATGTCTATGTTTGGAGAAATCAAATTTTTTGTTGGACTGCAAGTACATCAACTCAAACATGGAATATTTATTACACAATCAAAATACATCAAAGAAATTCTTAAAACATTTGGATTGGAGGAATCCAAACCAGTCAGCACACCAATGGCCACAGGAAATAAGCTATCCAAAAATGATGAGTCAGCTGAAGTCAATCAAACAATGTACAGATCCATGATTGGAAAACTACAATATGTTGTACATAGTAGACTAGACATAGCATTAGCAGTTGGAATAGTGGCTAGGTTCTCTACCAATCCTAATGAAAATCATCTCATGGCAGTAAAAAGAATAATGAGATATCTCAAAGGGACTGATGATTTTGGTCTATACTAAAAAAAGAATGGAAAATTTGAACTCAATACATATATAGATGCAGACTGGGGAGGAAACATTGATGATAGAAAAAGCACAAGTGGAGGTGCATTATTTCTAGGCAAAAGGCTGGTTACCTGGACTAGCAAGAAACAAACATGTATATCCCAGTCCACTGCAAAATCAAAATATGTGGCAGCTGCAGTCAATTGTACAAACATTGTATGGCTCACACATCTATTGAATGGAATGAAAGAAGAAGTAACAAAACTAGTGATATTGTATTGTGATAATATAAGTGCTATAAACATATCCAAAAATCCAGTGATGCATGCAAAAACCAAGCATATTGCAATCAAGTATCATTATGTCAGAGAATTGGTAGAAGACAAACAAGTGAAGTTGGAATACATTCACACAAAGGAACAAACAGTAGATATCTTCACCAAACCATTGCCCAAGGATGCCTATGAATATCTTAGAGGCAAGATGGGGGTTATACCCCTAAGTCAAGCAGTTTAAGGCGACAAGGAAGCTGCCTTGCATCAATAGGAATAAATAATTGAAATATTAACAGGTTGATGCAAAGGATGACAGCAAGAATAGAAACTCCAAATCAGTCACAAGCATGGTGACAGAGGGAGAAAAACAACAAGAAGCCAAAGCTTATATTTTGCATGATAAAGATGCTACATCTTTGGCATTTATGTCAAAGAGGGAGAAATATGCAAAAAACTGATCAATGCAAAAAAAGAGGGAGATACATATGAAAGAGGGAGATATATGAAATTAGTAGTGAAAATGCAGCAAGCTAACGTATACAATCTTGGTGGTAATTGAATTGATTACTTGATCAGTTTGGTTTGCCATCAATGTCAAAGAGGGAGATTGTTGGAAATGATTGAAATGACCCTAAGCTAAATATGGAACTGGTAAAGAATGTCCTCTATCATTGTTTTGTCATTGATGTCAAACTTGCTACTTGTAGGGATGACAATTGCTTTAGTGATCCAAATACTGTCAATTAGTTGATTGTCAAGGTGGAGGCAATCGATAAGATGTAACTAGAACATCTAGAGAAAGGTTGAAGTTATGATGTTGTAATGAAGTACAAGGATCAACTAAGCCATTGATGAAAAAGTATATTGGATGACATACTATAAGATACGAAGAATGAGCACACTGAAACATATCAAAGATCTAAGGTTTTAGCTAAGTCTTTTGCAAAGCTCAAACTAAGTTCAAGTGCTGAGCAAGCTAGTAAGAGCTGAGCAAGCTAGTAAGTGCCGAGCAAGCTAGTAAGAGCCGAGCAAATTCCTAGTTAAGTGCCGAGCAAGTTCAAGTGCCGAGCAAGTTCAAGTGCCGAGCAGAATCAAGTGCCGAGCAAGTTCAAGTGCCGAGTAGAACCAAGTGCCGAGCAGGTATAAGTGCTGAGTAACACAGAGGTGCTGAGCACCAGTAACTGAATAATGCCGAGTTGCTGCATTATTTAGGAAATCGAAGATTCGTCAGATCTAAGCCGACAAAGTTGTTATCTAGAAATCTGTGAATTAAAAGGAAGATAAGAGTGATGAGTTGGTGGCACATAACACCATGTAGAATGTTTTTAAGATACAACTGGCAAAGTTTCAAGAAGAAAAAAATAAGATATGGGGTAGATACAGTGTATCCTACCTAATCCATTTTGATACCCTAAAATTGGAGAGGGAGAATTGAGCGGCAAAGGCAAATCAGACTTGTATATAAGAAGACATAAGTTAATGAAGAAAGAGAGTGGAAAAAGAGGGGATAGTGAGAGAGAGAGCCGTGGTCAAGCATAAAAGCATGAAATGCTGAAGAATGTGCTAAGGAGAAGTTAACACAGGAAATCTGTTTGGATAGACGACCACAAGGATGATTGCATTGGCAGAATAAGTAAGAAGACTCAAGGAGATGAAGCTTGAGAGGGAGACAAGCAATCAGAGCTGAAGTGATTGAAGCCAAGCATAAGGATTGAACTGAAAGAGTGATCTAAAATCTGCAAAGTATGTTGTAAGTTATGTCAGATCAAAACAACAATATCATTACTTTCTAGCAATTGTAACAGTAAGATAAATCCTATGGACTTAGGTTGGTTTAAAAACCATTAGATAAATCCTTTAACAGGGTGACATTCCAAGTGAATGTTCTAAAGACCTTTAACCAGGCCCATTCCTAACAGTTTGGTGAAATCCTCTAACAAGGTCACATTTAATAGTGTGTTGTAAGCCTTTAACAGGGCATCACTTTAGAAGAGTGAGAATCAAGTAGCATGTTACTGGTGGTTTTTCCCAAATTGGGTTTCCACGTAAATCACTGTGTCATGTGTTGATCTTGAATGTTTTATCTTTGCAAGTTGATTTACAGTAATTTGCTTATATGACTGATTTAAGTTTGAATAGATGAAAAGGTTATGGATTCATTAAAAACTATTAAAGGTATTAATAGGGCATTTGGAACTTGAATAACTGATTCACCCCCCCTCTTAGTTATTCTAAAGAATTCTAACAACATGGAATTTGTTAATCAT
Source organism: Cupressus sempervirens (assembly GCA_028749045.1). Lineage (NCBI taxonomy): Eukaryota > Viridiplantae > Streptophyta > Pinopsida > Cupressales > Cupressaceae > Cupressus > Cupressus sempervirens. The sequence goes on from CM053789.1 coordinate 534,721,664, forward strand.
ATGTTTTTGCACTATTGTTATGCTAGGGTTGTGTGGAAGGAAATTTTGAACTTCTAGAAAATTCAATGGACTTTTCAGGATAATCTTGTTGCCAAATTTTTATGCTAGAGGAGCCCCTTCAAAAGTGAACATGCTTCCATTCTATGGGAGTATTCTTTTCCCCACATTTTTTGGAGCTTGTGGAAAGAAAGGAATGACAAAATCTTTAGAGATTCTGATGCCCCCTCCTAGGTCATTGGTAAAAAACTATAAGAAACATCAAGGAGAATTTTTTATCACATTGTGGTCCCTCTACTAATCTCAACTTGAAGCATCCTAGTCAAAACTTCATAGTTAATAAGGATGATTCGAGGGAGAATACCATCTAGTTATCTCCTTCCAATGGTTGGATAATGACTAATTTTGATGGGGCTTTCAAAGGGAACCCTAGTAAGGCTGGCTATGGGAAAGTCATACTCTTGGGATTATGTCTAGCCATAAAGCAAAGATGGAAGGAGCTCATTACATGATCTAGCTAGCTAAGGACACTAGTTGCGAAAACCTTTGGCTGAAGAGGATTCCAAAAATATTGTTAATATCCTTAACAATAAAATGATTCTTCCTAGAATATTTCTAACCTTCTTTGCAAAAGTAAAGAAGACCTCAAGTCTTTTCAAAATGCATTCTTTCTCATAATTACCCCGAGATGAATACATTGGTTGATTGGGTGGCCAACTTGGTAGTTCAAAGTTATGATATTATAACGTGGAATGACCATCTAAGCATGGATGATGATCTAAAATCTAAATGTAATTATGAAAGAAATATATCTTGAGAAGGGAAAATAAATATTTGATATAGACTCCACTTTTCATAACATCAATGCTTTCATTTATTATTTTAAATGGAAATTTTTCCATGAATGCATGTTTTTCAATACTTTACATGAATTGTGGGTATTATTTGGACTTTCAAAAGGAAAGACATTGATCATTTCTTGAGTTTTTCTCTGAGATTTTATAGTCACATGCTGTAGAGTGGTGTTCTTTATGCAAATGTGGGTGGGGAAGAAAAAAGATGAAACCTAAGAAGTGCCATTACTAGAAAAACAAGAAGGAAGTTTGGCATCAACTTGAGACTAGTTATATAGAAAAACTTCATGGTTACAAAACTCATATGACTGATAATTTCTACAAAGCCTAGGATGGTGAAAATGTTACTTTCTATGGAAAAAAATTCACCATTAATGCTAATTTCATTGCCAAGGTTATCAGGCTACAGAATCAAGGTATGAGATTTTTCAAGAAGAAAAATGCTTTGGAAGACGTTGTCAAGCATTTTCCCAAAAATGACTAGGAGGAAGCAAGACTTGTAATGGTTGGTAACTTGTATGATCTTGCTCAAATTAAGGATATCTGGCAAGAGGTTCTCACTTGTGTGTGGTTGTATTTCATTCTGGATGGTAGGGTTTCTAGGATTCATAAATACTACTTTGTTTTTTGAATCATTTCTATTACAAGAAAATAATTGCCTTCCCTTACTTCTTGGTGAATTCTCTCCTTACTAGGCTTAAAGGCCATAAGCATAAGGGTCTACACCTATCATCCATGAGGGTCTCATCTTGCTTATCACTAAGTCTACTCAGATAGTACACCTTCTCACTTTATTTCTACTAGTAAATAGAAAAGGATTGTGGAAGGTACACCCAACAGAAAGGATAATGTTGGCAACTATTTGAAGGAAAATAAAGATAGCAACAAGCAGGCTTTGGTGATGGAAACATACTCTGATTAGAGCTCCAACGATTTGACAATTGTTGATGCTCCCCCAGATGATGACACTACTCAGGGTGAGTAATAGTTGTTCTTCTAAGAATAAGGATATTGCTATTAGCCTAGATGATATCTCAGCCTACAAATCTTTTCTTTCCTCACCTAGCACTGTCAGCAAGAGAGGTAAGCATTCTTTTATTAAGGGTAAAGTTATGGATAATGTCCCTTCCTCTAAACGCAAAAGAATAAAAAAGAAACAACTCTAATCTAGACGTGAAGGATGTTATCATCAAAGAAGATAGTGGAAAGATGGTGAATGAGGTTGTTTTGCAAGATAAGGAGATCGATAACAATGATAGAGATGGGTTTATTTGCTCAAATACCTAGTCTCTGGACTTGGCGCATGCTAAGATTTCCCTTGTCAACACTACCCTTTCCCATGATCCTATGATTGATATTTATTCATGGGCCAAATGTGGCCATGGTGACACTGATCCTAATATAGATAATGAGCCAAAGACCATAACCTAGGACTAGAAGGATAAGATTCAACTGACTAAGGATTTTGAGGATACTTAGGATTTGAAGGGTGATGATAAAGTTTTGGAATATTTGAATAGAGCTAAACACAGAGCTAATATTGGGTTGGAGATGAACAACTAGATTTATAATGAAATAAAAAAAATTCACTTATCTATTTCTTCTTTATATGATAAGCTCCTTTTTTTAAGGTGAAGCTAGATAAGGAATGTAAGAAGAGGGGGGAGTTGGATTCTCTAGTTGGGAACATCCCAACCAAACTCTAGGAGCATGAAGCTTTCCTTTAAAAATTGATTGAGGACAGTGAGATGGGTATGTAGGATGTTACTTTGTCCATCTTGGCTGCTGTTGCCTCCATTGGTAAAGATTTCATGGATGAAGCCAATTTGACTGGTGAAAATCTGCTGCTGGTTGGTGGTCCAAACAGAAGAACCAGACAGAGCACTTAGAAAGTTGATCTCCAGATTCCTTTGAAGAGTGTTCAAGATTCTCTTAAGGAGGTTGATGTCTTAGGTACTACTATTTTTAGTACTATTAAAGAACTTATCTATGTTTTTTCTTAGTTTTTTTTGAACTTTTAGTTACTACTATTTTGCTTACTTTTGTTGGTTTCTAGTCCACGTAAAACTAGCTTGACTTGGTTGTTGGTTCCTATAAAACTAGCTCCTTGATTTGGTTCCTTTTTATTTATGGTTTTGGATCCCCTTCTAACCTACTTTTACCTAATCAAAACAAATTATCTAAATCTGCTGTGTTTTGCATTCTCTTTAATATTTTTCACAAGAAGCACATTGTTTGAAAATCCTATGAAAATATTGTTGCATATGAGTGACTTGAAAATATTAGTCTCCTACATAAAGGCAGGGCCTAACAAACATTAGTAATGTAAATGTTCTTGACAGTACCAGATATTGCAGACCATTTTAATTCAACAAACTAAAGTATCTTTCTAATGTGAATGGTATTCAAATAAATACAATAGCAAAAATATAGATTGTAGAAAATATATATTTAATAAAATTCGGGGTAGCAATGGAATAATTGGCATTGTACAAGAAAATATGATGTCTTTTTTCTTGCTTTAGATTAATAGGAAATGTCAAACACCATCTATTAAAGTTGTCACTATCCTAAGCTTTGAATTGTTAAACTTAGGTTTGTAGAAAATGTGTACATAACAAACTATATGAGAAAATATTGAAGGGAACACCTATAACAAAGGTGTGAAAAAATAGTGACAATTTAATGTTCAAATGTCTTTAAAAAGTATCTAGAAGACTCAGAGACTGGACGAGATGTAACATTAGTTTCAACTATATATGACATATTCTTCCTCCTTCAAAGATTTATACATCCTTGGCAAGACAAAAAGATATGCCCATTCCGAGAGATGGGGTATCATATATATTTTTGCATGAATATACCACTCACCATCTTTTTCCCATTCCTAGTAAAATCATATCATTTAGTTAGTAAAAAGGAGTGATAATATAGTGTGAAGTCTAGTGGAAGTACTTCTCTAAATGTGTCCTACAATTAGAAACAATTTATCTATGGTAAAGATACAAATGATTGCCCTTATATTACTAAGCAATATAATAAACAAATGTCTATGCCCAAGATATTTAAGTGCTTGGGCAACATCACATACTAAAGAAGAAATTAAGTTTGAAAAAATAAGTCAATTTTGACTATTTAACACTTTTAATCTAGAAATCAGGCCTAGTGTGTGATGTTTAAATAGTCATGTACTTGCTCAATGCTTTTAACTTTTGAGATAATACAATTCATATTAGTAATAAAATAGTATAACACAATGTATAATGGGAAATTTGATGGAATTCAATGATGTTTAAATTTAATAGCTGATATATGTAATTAGCAGTTTGCGTGTTTTTCATGCAGTGGATTGTCGATGGGTTCCTCTTTCTCTAGTGCATCAAATCGGCAAATATGGAACTTATTAAAATCTTTAATGGACTAAATTTAAAGATCTTATGTCATTTATTGAAACAGCGGGAACAAAATACTTCATTTTCATTGCTAACATATTCAGTTTATAATTTCTTCTAAGAAGATTGTCTCGAGGAGAATTTATTGTTAGTGATCATTTCTTAATAGTTTGAAAGCATTGTGATTGTGATTGAGAAGGTTTACGTTGTTTCAGCACCTGATACTTAATGGATTCGTAGATTTTGGGGAAGTGGGAGAGCATTTCATAACATTTATAATATGGGGACATTGCTGTTTAGTGCAAAGTAATTCGTTCAAGGATAAGGTCCCTAGACGTTTTCAGAGTTGTTCTACATTGTTGTGTTTGTCAAGGAAATATTGTTGTTATTATTGCTGCTGGTTAAAAATTTTCATTTGTGGATACTAACTTCTTGGTCTAGCTCGTTATTCATATAAACTCTAGAATGCATATAACATTATGACTTTTGTTTAATCATTACTTATGGATTAAATTAATATTATGGATCAGTACTCTCTTAGTTCAATGTATCCTAACATCACCAGTGCATGCATGGGAGCATTATTATCACAATGTTATCTTGTAATGTATGCTTTGATCAGACATTTTTCTAACAAACAATGAATTTGTCTGATGCAAATAAATCCTACCCAGTTCAAGTCAGAAATACAGTACATTAATTATTCTGAGCTGTAGAAAAATCTAATGTCGCTAATGTGTCTGAATAATGGGCAATAATGGGCAAGGCATGCAAATAAGTGACGAATATTGTGTACCTCAATGTTTGAAGTGTGAGAATAGGGCCTAAGATTAGCATTCCATATTTTAAAATGAAGAGGGTACAAGCAATTCAATAGACAAAAGTTCGAGTGGGTCATTCTTAAACAACACAAACAGCCGAAAAAATTTAGCTTAGAAGAAATTAAGTTAAGTTTGATCATTTAACATTTAAAGTATATAAATCAAGTCTCAGTGAAATGTTTAAGCCATCTGTTCTGAGTGTACAATAGTGGAAGGCTACTTAGCAATTGGCATGAGTTACATAAAACAATAGATACTTGTGACTTGAAAGATGCCATACAAAGTTGTCAACAGTCGAGGCAAGGATGAGTTTACACCATGCAAAGGAGCTAGACCAGTTCACTAATAACTTATATGGAGTTTTAAAACAATGACAGAATTTGCACAATGCAACCATACAAGAAGAGGTGACAGGTTTATGGACATAACCTAAAGAAAGTCAAATTGGAATGGGTTATTTTTTGGGGAGTTTCAGTGCTTCATTCTTGTGAATATTATCTAAATGTAATGGATATTAAGTGTTCAATTCATTATTATAAAAAATGAATTGTTACAAATATAGATCAAAAAATTTAACTCAGTCTAATAAGAATATTATAATTTGACTTTCTCTAAAACAAAAAAATCCTATTTATCACTAAATTAAAATATTCACCAAATTATTCAAACATCAAAATATGAAAGCGTGTTAAAGCCAAACCCATGAATTATCATTATTAGTTGCTGAAATTCGTGGAAGAGAAGTAGCAGAGCAATTCTCCTTTGGCAGGAAATGTGTTTCATAAATGCCTCCGTAAATATATTCCTGCCAAAGGAGAATTGCCTGTCACTGATCTTCACTCTCTCTTCGCTGAATATGGCCAGCTCGCCTTGAGTAGTGATTGAAATACATGTAGTTTATATCGACTGGGCGACTGGAATATTCAAAGAAAAATCCGGATCGAATATGTGGAGAGTGATGTACATCTTGACTGCTTCCGTAATCAATTCAATGCTACAGTGAAAATGATAAAGATAATAGGGAATACCTGGTTTGCATGTTCAACTCTCCGCGTCCTTTGTCCATCCAAGGGGGCACTTGTGCTTTATATTTGTGATTGTCATGAAAGGCAAGGAAGCTGCTATCTTTTTCACATCTTGTCGCCTTAATTTGAAGGAATCCACCGGCAATGATTTCAAGAATGTTCTTCCTCCATTCACTCATGGAATCTACTTGAAGATTGATACCGTGTAATATACTGCAAACATCCTCATATGCCATGGAGTACGTTATTCTACGAAACAACTTTTACTTGTCAATTTGTAAATTTATGAATTTCGCATCGACTTTAAATTGGGCTAATTGGGCATGTGCAAATTGACAATTATACATGGGCATGCGCAACTTTACAATTATATGTGGGCATGAAGGTTATTTTAATGGTAAACAGATTATTGGAAATTCAAATTGTGATCCAAATTGGGCTCAAAGATCACAGATCCATTTCATTAATTTATAGAAGAGTACATAATAAATTCACTCTTTGCTCTAGACTACAGTTAGATACAGCAATTATGAAAGATGGGTGAAAAAGTCAAAATAGAAGCTTATAGAAATGGTCTATGTGCAATTCTAGATAATTCTTGGATAGTAAATTTGTAGATAATTAATTTGTCTTCTAACATCCCCTCATAAATTAATTATCAAATTATCTTAGATATCCCCCCAAGATCTAGAAAGGATGGGTTTTGACATTACCTTGTTAAGTACCCATTTACAATCACCGGTCACATTTTTCACATTGTTTCCCCTCATCAAGTTCACTTTGGAAAATTTGTTGGCTTGTCATTATACTTTGGGTTTTTAACCGGTTCACCCATAACCTTTTGGGATTTTCCCAACTAATACAATTTCCTTTTGCTTTAGGTTTTTTACCCAAGTATGTAGTTTTAGCACAAACCCTTCAACGAACTTTTAGGTTTCCCACCTAAACAAGTGGTTTTGGCTTACCACAAATATTTGGCATGTGCAAGACTATTTCATCTGATGTAATTCAAATGTTCCTAAGAGTAGAAAATTCTTCCCCTATTAGATGGTTATGGTTTCAATTTTTTAACCAGAATGCAATAATTTGAGGGCTTTAAGTGGCATTATCAACCTTTCCATTTGTGGAGAATTCAACTTCATAATATAAAATATTGCTTGATGCAAGAGAGTGCCAAGTAATAATTTTCTTAGCATGCAGTGGATGCCGAGTGACAGGCAGATGGTGTCGAGTGACTCGGCACACGAAGAAGATGAGTAAGCTCGACACTAAGGGAAACTAGGCACGAGAGGATGTCAAGTGAGTTCGGTCATTGAAGGGAAGGTGGAGCTCGACACAGTGGTTGCCGAGTGAGCTCGATCTCCAAAAGGAGGTGGAGCTCAGCAAGCTCTACACACAACCAACTTAAAGACTAAATGAACTCAGTTGTATTGATAGAGAAAGAGCTTGGTTAAAGAGTTAATAGAGTGAGCTATTTAATAGACTTATAGTTTGAGCATTTCTACCATTAAAGAAAAGACAACATAACAATAAACCTTCTCAACTACTGAGTATGCAATAGCGAATAGAAAGGAGACAACAAAATACCAACACCGGATCAATTAGAATGCATGCTTGCGTGCTTTCTATTCAATTAGGTTAAACTATTACAAAATCTGGGAGCATTCAGCTTCAACCAAAAAAAATATTGAAACTTCAAACTGATAAAACTTTAGACTTAAGCTTACAGCTCTAATGGCTACATACAATAATGCTTGGAGCAATCATTGCTTCACAGGACAAATTAATATGAACTTATAGAATGACAAGGAGATTCAACTTGTGCAAATACTAAAAGTGAAACTCCCTCCTATCCTCTAATATTTGTTCTGAATATTCTTCCTCTGCTCTGGTCTACTGATCTTCTTCTTCTCTTTGCACTTTGCTCTACTCTCTCTTCTCTCTGGTCTCTTTCTAATTAATCAAATGAGTCAAATTCATTTCTTTTGTCTTCTAGAAAAATATTTTCCCTCTCATTTCAAATTTAAACTAACATACTGAGTTGAATGTTTTTCGGAGGGTAGGTGGGCATTTAGATCCAGGGGCAATCAACCAAATGCAATAAAATTCTGACACTCCCCCTTTGTCCCAAGCCAAAGAAAATAAGGATCACTTGTGATGCAAATCGACTACACTAAGACACGTTCTTAGGTGCACAAAAGTTCTAATGCCCAAAGGCTTTGAAAAAATGCCTTCTAGCTACTGCTTAGACTTGCAAAATTCTATCTTGATATCTCCATTCTCCACCAACTCTTTGATGAAGTGATATCTGATCTCAATGTACTTGCTTCTCCCATGGAAGACTAGATTCTTGGACAATGCAATTGAGGAGATGTTATCATAAAATATTGTGGTTCCATCCTCTTGCCTTTCATTCAAATCTGTCAAGATCCTCCTTAACCAAATAGTTTGATATGTTGTTGCATTCACTACTATATATTCAGCCTCAACCATAGATTGAATAATAATAGGTTTCTTTTTGGATACCCATGAAATTGCACTCGATTCTATATGGAACATGTATCTAGAAGTGTTCTTCCTATCATCTAGACTTCCTTCCCAATCACTATTTGTATAACCAACCAACTTAAAATCATTATCTACAGTATACAAAGTTTCAAATCCCTTGGTACCATTCACATACTGTAGGATCCTCTTTCCCACTTGCCAATGAGAATCCTTTGGTGTTTCTATAAATCTAGAAATCAAACTTACTATATGTATTGTGTCAAGCCAAGTTGTTGTCAAATACATCAGGCTTCTAACCCTACTCTTATATAGTGTTGAATTCACACTTTTGTTGTAATCTTCCCTACTAAACTTTAGACCTACTGTTGTTGGTGTTGGGGCTGCCTTACTGTTCTACATCTTGAATCTCTCCAAGATTTTCCTTGCATACTTTTCTTGGGAGATGAAGATGCCATCATGCATTTTTTTTACTTATATGCCTAGAAATTAATTTAAGAGACCTAGATCTATCATTTCAGATTCATTCTTCATGGCCTCTTTGAACTCACCAATAGGAAATTGTCATTTCTAATGAAGATTAAGTCATCAACATACAAGACAACAATCAACACTTTACCATTTGATACCTTGATGTAGAGAGTGGGCTCACCATCACTTTTTCTATAGCCATTTCTCATCAAATATGAGTCAGTCCTACTATACCATGCTTGTGGAGCTCGCTTGAGTCCATATAGAGATTTTTTCAATCTACACACCTTATGTTCTTCATCTAGAACTTCATAACTAAGTGGTTGCTCCACATATAATTCTTCTTCCAACACACCATTCAAGAAGGTAGACTTCACATCCATTTGATATACCTTCCATTTGTGTTGGGCTGCAATTGCTATGACAATACACATGATTTCTATTCTTGCAACTGGGGCATATGTCTCATCATATTCTCTTCAATATTGCTACTTGTACCCCCTTGACCACTGAATGTGCCTTATGTCTATCTATTTTTTCTTCAGCATTGCACTTGGTCTCCCATTTCACTCCAATTACTTGTTTCTTGGGAGGCAAAGTAGTTTACTTCCATGTCTCATTTCTTTCAATAGCATCTATTTCCTCATCTATGGCATTACACCATTTCTTTTCTTTCATAGCTTCTTCAAAAAAAATTAGATCACTATGAGAAAATAATGCAAAATTAACACTCATCATAATCTTCCTTATACCTTTCATCTTGGTATATCTCCCTTATACTTTTATCTTGCCAATAGGAAGGCAAGATTGGGATTTGAATTCTTAGTATTGTTACTACTATTGTTTTGCGTACTAGCTTGGCATTATCTTGAAGTGCTTGGAGCTATCACTTGACATGTAAGGGGTTGCATGCCTTTCTGCCTTTGTCTACAATTTTCCATGATTGTTACTCCATCATCTTGCTCATCACCAATGTCTTCCTCTTCCTCATCAATACTTGAAACTTTTCTTAAAGTCCTTGAAGATAAATCAGTTGAGCCATCCCATGAATGATTTTCAAGAAAATCCATATCTCTTGAAATGATGATCTTCTTGGTGATAGGATCATACAATCTATAAGTTTTTGATTCTGAGCTATTACCCATGAAGATACACTTCACTCCTTTGTCATCTAGCTTTTGCCTTTATTCCTTAGGCACATTTGCATATGCTAAACATTCAAAAACTCTCAAGTGCTTAGCTATCGATCTATTCCTTGACCAAGCCTCAAGAGTAATATTGTCATAAACTGACTTTGTAGGAAACCTATTAATCAAATATACTATTGTTTCTATAACCTCTCTCCAATATTTAGTTGGGTGCCCTTTTGCTTTCATCATGCTTCTAGCCATTTCAACAATGGTCTCATTCTTCCTCTCAGCCAGTCCATTTTGCTATAGAATATAACTGGCTCTAACCTCTTTTTTAATGCCATTCTACTTGTGAAAATTTACAAACAAATTGGAGGTATACTCCCCTCCTCTATCTAATCTAATAATTTTTACATAGTTTCCACATTCCTTTTCAGCTAGTGCTTTAAATTTAACAAATTTATCAAATGCTTTAGATTTGCTCTTCAAAAAATACACCCATGTTCTATGACTGAAATCATCTATGAATGTCATAAAATAAGTACTCCCCCCAATATAAGAAGTTTTCATAGGGCCAACCAAATCATAATGCACCAATTCTAATGGTGCTCTAGCCCTTCAAGAATTTTTAGAATTAAAGGGAAGCCTATGTTGCTTACCAAAAATGCAATTCTCACACTTGTCATATAAATCTATAATGATTGGCAAACCATCTACCATCATTTTCTTGGACAAAAAATCTAAATTAGCAAGGCCAAGATGTCCATACCTAAGATGTCAAATCTTGGAGGGGTCTTCAATCATGCTCCTAAGAGAAGATTGCTGATGTACTATTGTACATGCATGCTTGGGAGGTGCAACACTGACTTGAGAAGAGAAGCACGTCTCTATCCTCAAAGGGAACATCTAGTTCTTTATCATTTGGACTACTACAAGTAATCTATTACTCCCATCCTTCTCATGAATGACACACTTGTCATTTTCCATCAGCACTTTGTATCGATTTTGTATAAGCTTTTCAACACTCATCAAATTGTGCTTCATATCAAGAGAAAAATATACATTCTGTATCTCCTTCTTCTCACCTTTCTTGGTGAAAACCATAACTAATCCTTTGCCCAATATGGGAATGGTTCCATTATTTCTCATCTTAATTTTAGACTTGAAAGTCATATCAATGAAAGACAATAAACTTTCATTACCACTCATGTGATTGCTACAACTATTTTCTAGCTATCATACCTCAGAGATGCCTTCTTTACCAATGTTGTACATGATGAAGGCTATGGGATTGTTTGCATTTCCTATATTCACATCACCTACATTTGCATTTTGCTTTGACTGATCACTCTGCTTCTTCCAACATTTACTAGCATAATGCCCATACTTATGATAGTAGTAGCATTCAACATTTCTCTTCTTTGAGTTGTAATTCTTCTTACCTCCTCTAGAGTTTTTTTGAGAGGTGCTTGCTTCCTCTTGGTTGCTAGCTCATCTTGAGCTTTTTGCACCAACATTCCTTTGACCATTCCTTTTACAAAATCTACTTTTTGAGCCTCTACTAGAGCCACTTCTTCCTCTCAAACTACCATTTGAATTCTCTTGAGCCTTGAAAGACTGCTCTTGGGAAATGGTTACCAATCAGTTACTCTAGGGCTCATGGGTTTGTCATGTAGGAGCATCCTAGTTTGACTTGTTATCCTGCTCATTTATGTTCATTTTGCTAGTTGTTGCCGAGTTATAGTCATTGTGAAGTTGCAACAATTATCAAGTGTCATTAATTTTTGTAGTTTAAGCCAAGTTGAGGTTATCCCATATCATGTTAACACTCAAGTTAGCATGTTATCCCATCTCACTCTATAGTGTATGCCAAGTTCCATAGTGTGTGTTGAGCTATTCTTCATGTGCTGAGCTATCCTTCATGTGTTGAGCTATCCTTCATGTGTCGAGTTATCTTGTTCATGCTAACCATCAATATTTTGGATGTGTTTTTTGCATTTTTGGTGTGAACCAACTTGCAATATTTATCTCGATCACTGCATTTATGATAAGATCTTTTCTTGGGATGTGTCTAGACTATTGTTAGGTCTTCCTTCCTATTATGCAATGTTCTAGAATGATTTGTAAGCCATTTTGGCTTGTATAAATAGAGTGTTTAGGCAAGTTTTGGTAGAAAGTTTTTGGGGAGTTTTTAGAGATTTTGGGTAGATCAATTCAGATCAAAACTAGAAAGTGTGAATTTGAAGATGGATCTTAGATCTTGACTGTATTTTGTATCTAGCCGTAACCAAGAAGGCCTTATAGTTGGGCATGTATGCTAATATTTTTATGAATTAATAAAGTTTTTTGTTCTCTCTCTATGGTGCTGTTCTTTTTAAGTGTTTGCTTCTATTGTGTTAACTCTACAAGGTTGGTTTGGATTGCTGGGTGTGACTTTGGCCCTAGTTAGTCTCTTCCCTCCTTATATTAGGTGGTATCAGAGTGTAGTTGTTCCTAAGTGTGCAAGAAGATCACCAAAGTGTGACATATTTTCTACCAGGACTTTGGATCATGTAGAACCATGATTTAGATTTGGTTGTAGGGTTGTAGATTTGTGAATTTAACCTATAACTTGCTAAGGGTTAGGATCTTGCAAGAACTTGATCTATAAAGATGGTTCATAGTAGATGAAATTTTGATAATGCTATATTGGATCAATTGAGACAAATTGCAACTAGATTAGATGCTGTGGAGATAGCCTAAAGGAGATGAGTGCATCTTAAGGATGTGAGTGATGATGAAGTGGTAGCACCTAAACCTAATCTAGAACTAGAAGAAGATCAAGATGATGAAAGATTGCTAAGAGTATTGTCTAAGGCACATTCAAAGTTTTCTATAGAAGTTGTTCCTTATGATGCAAAGTTGGACACCAATGCTATGTTGGATTGGATCTTTGATATGGAGAAGTTCTTTGAGTATGAAAACACTCCTAATAATAGAAAGGTGAAGATTGCAGTTAATAGACTAAAAGGTCATGCTCCACTGTGGTGGGAGCATTTGCAAATTGATAGACAAACGAAAGTAAAAGAGTAGATAAGAACTTGGCTGAATATGGTAAACAAGGTAAAGAACAAATTCCTTCTTGCTGATTACCAAGTTAGCTTGTTGAGAAAGATGCAAAATTTAAGACAAAAGGACATGACTGTGAAAGAGTACACTAAGCAATTCTATATATTGGACATTAGATCTGGACATATGGATGATGATGTTGAGAAAATTATAAGGTACATAAATGGATTAAGATCTAGAATTCAAGATGAAATAAGTTTTGTGAAATTGGAAAGTGTGGAAGAAGCATATCAATATGCGTTGAATGCTGAGGAGATCTTGAGAAAGAAGCATGAACAGAGACAAAGAGGTAGAGGTGGTAGATTTTAGAGAAGCAAATGTAGGTCTTAATGTAAAGATGGCAGATCTAACAGTTCTATGCAAGATAAAGGCAAGTTTGAATGGAAGAACAAGGACAAAGACAAGACCGAGTGGAAAGGTGGTAGTTCTTACCAAGGAGGTACTAATTCTTACTAAGGAAGAGGTAATTCTTATTTTAGAGGTGGTTTTAATGGTAATTATTTTAGATGTGGTAAAGAAGGGCATAGATCTTTTGAGTGTAGATCCTTTGAAAGATGTAAGATGTAAGATGGCTCGAAAATGCTACAAGATGATCATTAATAGTGGAAGTCCTATGAATTTGCATTAGAAGAGCTGGTTCCAAAGTTGTAGTTGCAAAGACCAAAGCATCCTAAACCCTATCATATTTCATAGATCAAAGATGAGCATAAGATATTGGTAAGTGAGCAATGTGTTGTGAAGTTCAAGATTGGACCTTACTTTGCTGAAGTGTTGTGTGATATTATGCCTATGGATTGTTGTCATATTTTGTTGGGTAGACCTTGGCAATATGATAGATATGTTGTACATGATGAAAGATTGAATCAATATTCTCTTTGGGTGAATGGGGAGAAGCAAATATTGCTACTATTGATTGAAAGTCCAAATGAGGTTAGTTGTACTACAATAAAAGTTTGCATGGTTAATGGGAAACAATTTGAGAAAGAAGTGAAGAAGAATCAAGTCTATTTTGTCATAATTCCTAGAGGACCGAGTTTGGGTGGTAATGACCAAGTGACAGTAGAATCTAGTAATGACCAAGTGATAGCAAATAGTGGTAGCCAAGTACCAGAAGAAATTATAGAACTACTGAATGAGTATAAGGATATTGTTGCTAAGGATATTCTTGATGGTTTACTACTAGTAAGAAGTATAAGTTGTTGTATGGATCTGATTTCTGGAGCTAGTTTTCCAAACAAAGCACCATATAGATTGTCACCTATAGAGAATGAATAACTTAATAGAAAAGTGCATGAATTCATATAGAAGGGATTAATCAGAGAAAGTTTGAGTCCACATGTTGTACCTATTGTATTAGCACCTAAGAAGAATGGAGAATGTGTACTAGTTCTAGAGCTATTAACATGATTATAGTGAAATATAGGTTTCCTATGTTGAGGATGGATTGCATAATGGATTATTTGAGTGGAGCAAACTATTTTACCAAGATTGATTTGAAGAGTGGCTATCATTAGATCAAAATTAGAGAAGGTGATGAATGGAAGACTATTTTCAAGAAAAAATATGGTTTGTATGAATGGTTTGTTATGCCTTTTGGTTTGCCTAATGGACCTAGTACTTTCATGAGGTTGACATGTTATCCTGCTCATTTGTGTTCATTTTACCAGTTGTTTTTGAGTTATAGTCATTGTCCAGTTGCAACAATTGTTGAGTGCCAGAAATTTTTGTATTTTAAGCCAAGTTGAGGTTATTCCACATCATGTTAACACTAGGTTAGCATATTATCCCGTCTCACTCTACAATGTGTGTCAAGTTCCACAGTGTGTGTCGAGCTATTCTTCATGTGCCGAGCTATCCTTCATGTGCCAAGCTATCCTTCATCATAGCTGAGTTATCCTATTAATTCTGAGCATCAGTATTTTTGACCTATTTTCTACATTTTTGGTGCAAGATGACTTGCAAGATTTATCTCAATTATAGCATTTATGATAAGATCTTTTCTTGGGATGTGTCCAAACTCTTTTTGGGTCATCCTTCCTATTATATAATGTTCTAGAATGATCTATAAGCCATTTTGGCTAGTATAAATAGAGTGTTTAGGCTTAGAGTTAGGTAATTTTTAGTAGAAAGTTTTTGGGGAGTTTTTAGAGATTTTTGGGTAGATCAATTTGGAGCAGAACTAGAAAGTACAAATCTAAAGTTGGATCTTAGATCTTGAATGTATTTTGTATTTGGTCATAGCCCAGAAGGCCTTATAGTTGGACATGTATGCTGATATTTTCATGAATCAATAAAGTTTTTTTGTTCTCTCTCTCTCTCTCTCTCTCTCTCTCTCTCTCTCTCTCTCTCTCTCTCTATGGTGATGTTCTCTTTTTGTGTTTGGTTCTGTTGTGTTAATTCTACAAGGTTGGTTTGGATTGCTGGGTGTGCCTTTGGCCCTAGTTAATCTCTTCCCTCCTTACATCAATTTGAAGAGTTACCATCAACTCATCCATGGTCAATGTGGTGAGGTCCTTTGCTTCCTCAATGGTCATCACAAGGTTTTCATATTTCTAAGGTAAACTCCTCAATATCTTTTTCATAATACTTTTGATAATCTTATCCATTTGATTTGAGCTAATTTATCAAAGTGGAGATTCATGAACTAAACTTTGCAATAGGTTCATTATCCTTCATCTAAAGGTTCTCAAATTCTCTTCTAATCATTTGTAGCTTCACTACTTTGACCTTATCAGTTCACATGAAGTTCATCTCAAGGATATCCCATGCTTCCTTTGAATAATTTGCTACTACAATCTTGGGAGAGACTGTCATTGTCATTGCTACCTTAATTAGATTTAATGCCTTTCCATACTTTCTTCTTGACTCTTTTAACCGAGTCTTCTATTGGCTGGTGAGGGAAAAAAATAGTGCTAGAACTAAACATCATTGAATCCATTGATTACAAACTCCCACAAATCATTAGCTACCATTATGGTTTTCATCTTCTTTGCCCATGTATCATAGTTCTGTCCATTAAAGGAAGGTGGCTAGTGCTATATCTTTCTTGCATCTCCCGCCATGTCAATTTCCTAGAAAAAAAATCCTAACTCACTATGGATGTGGGACCTCAAAGCTCTGATACCATGTGGAGAATGCAACTTCACAACATCAAATTTCACTTGGCACAATAGAGTCTCAAGTAATATTTTCCTCAGTATGCAGTGGATGCCAAGTGACAGGTAGATGGTTTAGAGTGACTTAGCACATGAAGAAGCCAAGTAAGCTTGACACTAAGGGCAACTCAATACAAGAGGATGCCAAGTGAGTTTAGTCACTAAAGAGAATGTGGAGGTTGACACATTGGTTGTCAAGTGAACTCGATCTCCAAACGGAGTGGAGCTCTGCAATCTTTACATAAAACCAACTTAAAGACTGAAAGAACTTGGTAGTATCAATGGAGAAAGAGCTCGATTAAAGAGTAAACTGAGTGACCTATTTAATAGACTTATAGTCTAAGCATTTCTACCATTAAAATATATAGAGCATAACAATAAACCTTCTCAACTATTGAGTATGCAATAGTGAATAAAAAGGAGACAACAAAGGACCAACACTGGATCAATTAGAATGTCTACTTTCTTGCTTTCTATTTAACTAGGTTAAACTATTACAAAATCTAGGAGCATTTGACTTTAACTAGAAAAAATTACTAAAAATTCAAACTGATAAAACTTTAAACTTAAACTTACAACTCTAATGGCTACATATAATGACACATGAAATAATCATTCTTTACAAGACAGATCAATATAAATTTATATGATGACAAGGAGATTCAACATGTGCTACTGAAAACATTGAAAGTGAACCTTCTTCATATCCTCTGATCTTTCTTCTGAATATTCTTCCTCTACTTTGATCTACTGATCTTCTTCATTTCTCTACACTCTGCTTTGCTCTTCTCTCTGGTCTCTCTCTAACTATTCAAATGAGTTAGATTCATTTCTTTTGTCTTCCAAAAAAATGTTTTCCCTCTCATTTCAAATTCAAATTCACCTACCGAGTTAAATGCTATTAGGTAGGTAGGTGGGCATTTGGCTCCAAGGGAAACTAACCAAATGCAATAAATTTTTGACACCATTGCCATCATCTATCGCATCAGGAAACTAAGGAAAATTGCTAAACAAATTGTTGATTGTGATGTTTATGCCCTTCACAGAGAAAATCAGGTTTTAATGTTCCATAAGAGGGATGCAACGAGAAAATGGATATTTTTTAGCAGGTATTATATTAATTGACCGAACTATTTTCAATGATTTTGATTTTAAAGTGGGATGTTATTGAAATCTAGTTTTAATGTTTGCATCAATATCATTTCCTAATAAATCAAAAGGTAATTAAACATTACATATCCTTAACCAAAGTGTTTCAATTTCTGTAGTTACTAAACAAAAAATTAAAAATTACATATTCTTATTCATAATGTTTGAACTCATGGAGTTCATTGAGTTTAAATTTTACTCCATAATGTGAACAATGATTATTGGAATTAGATATTGGTTATAGTGTTAAATTTTAATGTTTAAAAAATGCATGGCATAAGTAACTTTTGGGATGGGTATAGTCATCTTTTTGTACAAGGTTTACTATTTCTAGGTTACGGGTTAGAATTTGGGATTTTGAAATTTTGAATAGAAACTAGAAAATAACAAGTTCTAGATTTAACATAAAAATTGATACAATGAACTTAGTAGCTTATAAACACTCTATTAGGTTTAGGGTTTGAAACAAAGAATAAATAACAATTTAAATTGAAATTTAGCTACAAAGATGTAGACTTTACTAAATTTGTGTCTAATTTCATATCAGACAAAATTGTACATTTAAATGTTTTTATGAGATTTATAATTCAATGTGATGCAAATTACAATGGTTAAAATTAAGATGCTTTGAAGGGAAAGATAATTTTTTATTTGAATTCACTCATCTTAAAAATTGCATAGTATTTGGTTTGCATATGTTTAGAATTATGTGAATACATTGGAAATTGGAAGAACGTGAGCTTAGGATTTGGTCTACAAGCTAATCAATAGGGCTTAGTGGACTAATAGAAACCTTAGCCACAATGAGTTGTAGTACAAGTCTTAAATATCATAAGGGCTTATAACCATATGAAATTGGTTGTCTATGGCTTATATCTTTTAATGAAAGAAAAATGAAGGACCATTTCTTGATTTGAAACTACAATTGGAGTAAATATGTCTCTAATTTCAATAAGAGAAGAGCACAAGTTTCTAGAATTTTATGTAAATTTATTTATTTAATAGAATTTTATTTTGCACATTCAAACAATTAGAATTATAATCTGTAGCATACTTGCAATTTTGGATAATATTAATATTTTAAAATTGAATGTATTTTCATGAAGTTATGTCATTAAAGAAACTACTACAATTACAATAAATACATCTATAATTTCAATAAGAGTAGAGCATGAGTTTCTAAAATTTGATGTATATTTATGTATTTAACAAAATTTTATTTTGGACATTCAAATAATTAGAATTATAATTTGTAGCATACTTTGCAGTTTTGGAGAATATTAATATTTTAAAATTGAATGTATTGTCATAAATATATTTCATTGAAAAAACTACTGACATAGGACGATGGACATTATTTGTAACCAAATTTGACATATCTCTATGTTTGATGTCTTCTAGTATATGAGATAGAAAATAGAAGAGGAAGAAGGAGAGGGAAATTTGGTGAATTTTAGATGAGGGATTTATCTTCAAAATGGGAGGCAATCTCATAACACTTTAGAATGGGAGGCAATCTCATAATACTTCAAAATAGAAGGCAATCTCAGAACATAGAGATTTGGTTGGTAGGTTGTTAGAAGTAAAACTAGCGTTTTACTGCAACTTCAATTACAAAATCATATTTTCTAAAATTATCTTTGAGGTTCCTCTTTAGTATTTGGATTTCTTGACTAGTGATTATGTGCTTGTATTTCTGATGTACCCGATCTTTCATTCAAGCATCAGTTTGCAAATAATATTTTATTTTATATCTCCTTTTTCAAGGCTCCAATACATGCCCTTGAACTTTTGGCTATTATTGGTTGTGGTAAGATTAGTTGATCTTGATGTGATATTTTTATGTTTTATAGGTAATAATATGATGCATCTAATATTTGCAGGTCGTCTTCTCCTCTATGATTATTTCTTTGAGGAATTAGAGTTCTTAGTGAATATGATGATTTAATGACATATATATATTTCTAGTAATTGTTCATTGTGCATTTTTCTAACCTTAGATGACACTCAAATAAGTAAATAATCCATCTTGGATTTCATCTAACTATAATTTCTTTGGTTTATGCACAAGTTTTAAGAATATGAGTGCAACGAAAGTCAAGACCCTATAAATACTTTTTATATTCAATAAAAATATTAGAGTTTGATCTACATTCAAAGTTCAAATTATGAAGTGCATTCTGATTAGTTTAGGTTTCCAATAAAGTTTCCTTAATAGTGTGAAAAATAAATTAATAACAACTTCAAAAATTTTGCTTAGCAATAACTAATGTTGAGTGGCAGACTTGCTCGACACAAGAGGGTGCCAAGTGATAGGAGGATGGTGCCCAATGGACTCAGCACATGAATAAACTGAGTGACTCAACACTATGGGCAACTTAGCACAATGTATGCCGAGTGTGTTTGGTAATAAGGGATACCAAGTGAGCTCGACAATATAGGATGTCGTGTGAGTTTAGTCACCTTTGCAAAGTGATGCTTGACAAAAAAGTATGCCATGTGAGCTTAGCACTAAATGTAGAGATGAAACCCAGTCAAATACTAGACCGAGTGAGTAGTATAATAGACTACCATTAAAATACAAGGAGTCAAAGGATAAAGATTTCAAATGCAAAATACTATGTAATGATGAATAGATGAAGGAGAACACCACAATTTAGTATGTGTGATTTCTTGCTTGCTTTCTATTCAAATAAGATAAAATCTATTACAAAATCTGGGAGCATTTAGCTTCAATCAAAAACCCTAAAATCTTGAAACTGATAAAACTTCAAACTTCAAACTTAGCTTCAAACTTACAGCTCTAATGGCTACATACAACAATTCCTAGAGAAATCACTGCTTCATAGGTCAAATCAATAAAACTTATAGAATGACAAAAGAACCAACATGTGCAACTGAAAACACAAAACTAAAACCCTTTTGTCTTTTGAACTCTAACTTGAATTTCTGGTCAATTTCCTTTTCTACTCTATGCTCTTACACTTCTCTACTTTACAACTGATCCAAATCCTCTATTGCTCTTCTCTCTTCAACTGATCAACTAATTGAAAAAATTAGATTCATTCCTTTTGTCTCTTGGAAAGAATAGTTTCCCTCTCTTTTCAAATTTGAACTCACCTACTTGCATTCAATATTTATGACTATTGTGTAGGCCATCAGTGTAGTAGGTGAGCATTTGGCTTCAGGGGCAAACAAATAACTGCAATAAATATTTCAACACTCCCCCTTTGTCTTGAGACAAACAAGGATCACTCTTGATCAAATCAACTACACCAAGTCTCTCTCTTAGGTGCACAAAATTTCCAATGCCTAAAGGCGTTGTGAAAATGTCTACTAGCTGCTACTCAAACTTGCAAAATTCTATTTTGATATCTACATTCTCCACCAACTCTTTGACGAAGTAAAATTTGATCTCTATATGCTTGCTTCTCCCATGGAAGACGAGATTCTTAGATAGTGTAATCAAGGAGATTTTGTCACAAAAATTGTGGTTCCATCCTCTTGCCTTTCATTCAAATTTTTCAAGATTCTCCTTAACCAAATAGCTTGACATGCTACTACATTCACTGCTATGTATTCAACCTCTATTGTAGGTTGAGTAACTATAGGTTGCTTCTTAGATGCCCATGAAATTGCACCTGATCCCATATGGAATATTTATCTAGAAGTGCTCTTTCTATCATCTAAGCTTCTAGCCCAATCACTATCCATGTAACCAACCAACTTTAAATCATTATTTGTAGTATACAAAATTCCAAATCCCTTGGTACCATTCACATACATTAGGATCCTCTTTTCCACTTAGGAATGGGAATCCTTTGGTGTTTCCATATATCTAGAAATCAAACTTACGACATGCATTATGTCTGGCCAAGTTGTAGTCAAATACATCAAACTTTCAACCATACTCTTGTATAGTGTTGGATTCACATTTTTTTTGCAAACTTCCTTGCTCAACTTTAGATCTACTACTGTTGGTGTTGGGGTTGTCTTTCTATTCAACATTTTGAATCTCTCTAAGATTTACCTTGCATATTTTTTTTGAGAGATAAAGATGCCATCATGCATTTGTTTTACTTCTATGCTTAGAAAGTACTTCAAGAGGCCTAAGTTTGTCATTTTAAATTCATTCTTCATGGCCTCTTTGAACTCACCTATTAGGAAATTGTCATTCCTAGTGAAGATTAAGTCATCAACATATAATACAACAATCAACACATTACCATTTTCTACCTTAATGTAGAGTGTAGGCTCACCATTGATTTTGCTAAAGCCATTGGTCATCAAATATGAGTCAATCCTACTATACCATGTCCATGGAGCTTGCTTGAGCCCATATAGATATCTCTTCAATCTATACACTTTGTGTTCTTCACCTACAACTTCATAACCAGGTGACTGCTCCGCATACACTTCTTCCTTCAATACACCATTCAAGAAGGCAAAATTTACATCCATTTGATATGCCTTCCATTTGTGCTAGGCTACAATTGCTATGATAACACACATGGTTTCTATTCTTCCAACCAGAGCATATGTTTCATCATAATCTCTACCATACTACTACTTGTACCCCTTGACCACTAAACATGCCTTATGCCTATCTTTTTTTCCTTTAGAATTGCACTTGGTCTTGTAAACCCATTTCACTCCAATTACTTGATTCTTGGGAGGCAAATTAGTTGACTCCCATGTCTCATTTCTTTCAATAGCATCTATTTCCTCATCCATGACATTACACCATTTTTCCTTATTCACAACTTCCTCAAAATAAATTGGATCGCTATGAGAAAACAATGCAAAATTTAAACTCTCATTATAATCTTCCTCATAGCTTTCATCTTGGTATATCTCCCTTAGACTCTTAGTCTTTCTTGGCAATAGGGAGGTGAGAGTGGAATTTGAATTTTCAGTATTGCTGCTACAACTATTTTGCATACTAGCTTGGGGTTGTCTTGATGTGTTTGGAGCTATTGCTTGACATGTTAAGGGCTACTTCCCTTTTTTCCTTTTTCTGTAATCTATATTTTCTGCTCCATGTTCTTATTGATCAGCAATGTCATCTTCTTCCTCTTCAATAGTAGGCACTTTACTTGAAGTGCTTAAGGATTCATCTACTGAGCCATCTAATGACTAATTTTTAAGAAATTCCACATCTCTTGAAATGATCATATTCTTATCAATTGGATCATATAGCCTACATGCCTTTGATTCTGAGTTGTACCCTATGAAAATGCACTTCACACCTTTCTCATCCAGCTTTTGCCTTTGTTCTTTAGGCACATGTGTATATGCTACACATCCAAACACTCTCAAGTGTTCAACTATCCATTTGTTCCTTGACTAAGCCTCAAGAGGTATCTTTTCATGAATTGATTTTGTAGGACACCTATTAATCAAATATACTATTGTTGCTATAGCTTCTCCCCAATATTTAATTGGGAGCCCTTTTTCTTTCATCATGCTTCTATCCATTTCAACAATGGTCTTGTTCTTCCTCTCAACCACTCCATTTTGCTGTGGAGTGGAGTATAACTAGTTGTAAGCTCTTTCTTTATGCCATTTTACCTACAAAAATTTTACAAACATATTGGAGGTATACTCCCCTCCTCTATCTGATCTAAGGACCTTAACATAGTGTCCACATTCTTTTTCAGATAGGGCTTTAAATTCAACAAATTTATCAAATGCTTCATATTTGTTTTTCAAAAAATACACCCATGTCCTACAACTAAAATCATCTATGAATGTCATAAAATAAGTACTCCCCCCAATAGAAGTAGTTTGCATAGGGCCTACCAAATTAGAATGCACTAGTTCTAATGGTGCTCTAGCTATTCTAGAATTTTTACAATTAAAGGGAAGCCTATGTTGCTTACCCAAAATACAAGCCTCATACTTTCCATAGGAATCTACTATGCTTGGAAAACCATCTACCATTCTTTTCTTGGAAAAAAGATTTAAACCAACAAGGCCAAGATGTCCATGTCTTAGATGCCAAAGCTCAGAGGGGTTTTCAATCATGCACCTAAGAGCCAATTGCTAATGTATTGCTGTACATGCATACTTGGGAGGTGTAACACTGACTTGAGAAGAGAAACATGTCTCTATCCTCAAGGGGAACATCTAGTTCATTGTCATTTGGACTACTACAAGTAATCTATTACTTCCATTCTTCTCATGAATGACACACTTGTCATTTTCCATCAACACTTTGTATCCATTTTGAATGAGTTGTCCAACACTCATCAAGTTCTGCTTCATACTGGGGGCAAAATACACATTCTGTATTTCCTTCTTCTCACCTTGTTTGGTGTGGACCATGATAGATCCTTTGCCCACTATAGGAATGCTTTCATTATTTCCTATAGTAATTTTAGAATTAAAATTCTTGTCAATGAAAGAGAATAAACTTTCATTACCACTCATGTGGTTGCTACAACCGCTATCTAGGTACCATAACTTAGGGCTGCATTATTTACCAATGTTACACATGATGAAGGCTATGGGATTGTTTGCATTTTCCATGTTCACATCAGCCACATTAGCATTCTGCTTTGACTGATCACCTTACTTCTTCCAACATTCACTAGCATAATGCCCATACTTATGACAGTAGTAGCATTCCAAATGGCTCTTGTTAGAGTTGTAATTCTTCTTACCTCCTCTAGAGCTATTTTTAGAGGTACTTGTTCCCTCTTGGTTGCTTGCTCATCTTGAGCTTTCTGTACTAGTATTTCTTTGACCATTCCTTCTACAACCTCTACTTCTTGAGCCTCTACTAGAACGATTTCTTTCTCTCCCCCTACCTCTTGAATTCTCTTGAGCCTTGGAAAAATGCTCTTGGGAAGTTGTTGCTGATCTGTTTATCTGGTGCTTATGGGTTTGAAGAGTTCCCATCAACTCATCCATGGTCAATGTGGTGAGGTCCTTTGCTTCCTCAATGGTCATGACTAGATTGTCACATTTCCAAGATAAACTCCTTAGTATCTTTTCCACAATCCTCTCCTCTACATAATCTTCTCCATTTAATTTAAGTTGGTTTATCAAAGTGGAGATTATGCCCTAACTCACTATGGATGTGGGGCCTCAAAGCTTTGATACCATGTGAAAAATAAATTAATCACAACTTCAAAAAATTTTCTTGGCAACATCTAATGCCAAGTGGAAGACTTTCTCAGCACAAGAGGGTGCTGAGTGATAGGAGGATGATGATGAGTGGACTCCACACATGAAGAAGCTGAGTGAATCAACACTATGGGAAACTCAGCGGAATGTATGTTGAGTGTGCTTGATAGCAATGGATTCCAAGCGAGCTCGGCAATAGAGAATACTGTGTGAGCTTGATCACCTTTGCAAGGTGAAGCTCAAAAATAAAGTATGTTGAGTGAGCTTGGCACTGACTACATAGATGAAACCTAGTCAAAGACTAGACTGAGTGAGCATTATAAGAGACTACCATTAAAATGTAGAGAGTCAAAGGATGAAGATTTCAAATGCAAAATACTATGCAATGATGAATAGAAGAAGGGGAAAAACACAATTTAGTATGCTTGCTTGCTTTCTATTCAAATAAGACAAAAACTATTACAAAATCTAGAAGTATTCAACTCCAACCAAAAAATCATAAAAAATTCAAATTGATAAAACTTAAAACTTTGAACTTATAGCTCTAATGGTTGCATAAAAAAATGCTTGGAGAAATCACTACATCACAGGTTGAATCAATAAAACTTATAGAATGACAAAAGATCCAACACACGCAACTGCACACATGAAACTAAAACCCTTTTGTCTTCTAAAATCTAACTTGATCTACTGATTGATTTCCCTTTTTTCTCTATACTCTTGTACTTCTCTACGCTACAACTAATCCAAATCCCCTACTACTCTACTCTCTTCAATTGATCAACTAATTGAATGAATCTGATTCATTCCTTTTGTCTCTTAGCAAAAATAGTTTCCCTCTCTTTTCAAATTTGAACTGACCTACCTGCATTCAATATTTTTGACTGGTGCAGGATGTCAGTGTGGTAGGTGAGCATTTGGTTCCAGGGATAAATAACTAACTGAAATAAATATTTCAACAAATAGAAACCTACAAATTTGATCTCTTCTATGTGATATTTTTTCACTATTTAGATAATTTTAGCTTGTCATTAATTCTTAGGAGGGGAAAATTACCAAAGGTTAATCAAGCACTATGCATTTTCTTTTGCAATACTCTTGTATGTATCATGTGTGTTCAGAAGATAGAGGAAGGTATAGGTTGTAAACGTGATAAAAAATCAGATTGGAGATAATCCTTTTAAAGCCAATGCTTTCCATTTGGCTTTTGGATTTAAATTTTGGATTGAGTCTCTTACTCTCTGATGCCTTACATATAGTCTCCAAAAGAAAATGAAACATACCATAAACTCATTTTCCAACCTTTGTTAGGAAATTTTTAAAAATGTTTAATTTTCACGTAGTTTTTGGGGGAAGATTTTAAATAATTAATCAATTTGGTTTATTTATCAAATATTGGCATGTGGGATCTAATTTATAATTTGGGTTCATCTATTTTGTCTCCTAATAAAATTCTAGAAACTAGATGTTTTGAATTTTATTGTGGTTTAGAAAAAATTAGAGCTCCCTTTATGCATGTTTCAAGAGAGAAAAATTTTCATGCTTATTTAAAAAAAAAAACTAGTGTTAATCATTATTTGTCCAATTAGATATAAAGATTATATTGGGAAGTATACATTATATTTAAAAGTTTGATTGAAATTCTTTCTTTTAAATGATCCACATATCATTTGCAAATGTATTTTTAGAGAAATTGATTTAAGACAAAATCAAATGCTACTCACCTCCTACTAAAGACCCTAATGAGTAAAAGTATTGAAAAAAACTAACCTTAAAGGGAAGAGTAACCTTGAACTAATAAACAATTTTAAATAAATAATAGAAATAATATATAGGCCAAGTAAGTTTATTAGTATTGTATATAATTTTACTTGATTTGGTATTCCTATTCATTACTTATCTATATTATGGTTTAGAAATAAAACATTTTTTTAAGCTATCATAATTATAATGAGCAAATTTATATTGTGTTTCTCCAACGGAGGATCATGGTAAGCCAAAATGTAACCTAATCATATACCTATTACAAAATTAGATATTCATTTACAAATCATATACTCAATTTAAAAAAAAAAAAAACATTTTAGTAAAAATGGCATAACTTTTGCATTTCTTATCAATTTTTTAAATTTTTTTTATAGGAGTTGGAAAGATAGTTACAAGACCTTTTATTTTTTAATAGGAATTGGAAAGATAATTACAAGACCTACTATATAGGTAAGGTGTAGTGGACTCTAAAAGTGATGTCAAGGTGTATTTTGAAATTGGGTATGGTAGCTTGTATTTGGCTTGGAAACAAGCACAAACATCTCTGAAACATCTTTGTTGAGCTTTAATTCAAGGTGTCCTTTCATGTAGGTGCAGTGCTCCATGAAGACCACATAGATCATGATTAGATAGTATCAATTGAAGCTTAAGGTTTGATTGGTTCGACATGGATCGTGATTAGAAAGTATCAATTAAAGGTTAAGGTTTGGTTGGTTTGTCATGGATTGGAATCAGCCAACTTGAGTTGGTTTAAAGGACCAAAAGATTCAAGTTGATGCCAAGAAAAGTGTAGGCCTATGTAGGCATTTTGGGCGAGAATTGGTGATGGTTTGTAGCCATGTATCACCAAGATGCTTGTAAAATTTTAACCAACCAGATCAGATCTTCTTGAGCATCTTGAGTTGCCTATATAGGCTTAGCAATGCTAGGTGATTCATGTAGATAGAGCACAAGGAGGCAACATGAGCTAGTTAGCAAGTGTCTTAAGCATTATAATTCATAGTTGGGTTTTGTTTCTAGTAGGCATGCCTTCTTGGGTAGCCAACATGGCTCAAATTGAGTTATGGCATGGTAACCAATTCTTTGTGGGAATGGTTTAACTAGGGATGTAAGCAATATCAGTGGTATGCGACTTATGTAGTTGATGGAGTGCCTAATTGTAAATATTGTTATTTAGATGGAATAAAGTATCCTTCATTGCTTCTATTTGGTGTGTCTATTTTACTTCTTGTATCTTTGAGTGTATGCATTAATAGTTGGTTGAATTTTTTGATATCTTGTATGCTCGATACAGTTACCTAGGTTATTTAATTTCTTGATACGGTTACCTAGGTTATTTAATGTCTTCATTACTAAGGGTAAAGGTGTAGTTTATATTGAGATCTGAGTTGCCATGCTTGAAATATAAAGGTAGTACCCAACAAGGAACACTATAGCCTTGTGACAATTGGTATCAAAGATGATCGAATTGAAAGGTCTATAGTATATTCCAAATGGGTGAGTTGGTGACCATGCAATGCATACCTTTAGTTGAGTTTTCATGTTGGACTACCAAGCTTTTTATGCTAATTTTATGATTAGGTATTATGATTATCAATACTTGGTTATCAGATTCGATTAGATGTTATCTCACACTTAACTGATTTATGTGATGAGCTATTTGGTACTTGGTTACTTCATGTGTTCATCATTACTCTTTTGATGATGATACATGTATGTTTATAAAGTAATTTCAGTTATCTCATGATGATAGTTAGATGTGTGATTTATATGTAGTTTGTATGGATACTTACCCCATACTTGCATGTGTATGGTCTACATATATTTTTTATTTTATGCATGACATTTCTAATGTGGTTGAGAGAGGGATTCATAGTCACCTGCTTGTTTTAATCTACATGATGCACCATTCCCCACCATTTCCTATTTAGGTTAGATTATATGTGTATGTACATGCTCAAATTTTATGCATCGACTTCCTTGAATTGCTAAGATGAGTGTGCCCTATTGCAGTATCTCAATGGTAAAAGTGGAGAGATAATTATTCAATCCAAATCCTAACCCTAAGCCAATTTTCCTAAAAAGTAGGACAAGTATCTAAGTTGTTTACCTATCCAAATTCATCAAGTGATGTGAATTTATGATTTTGACCCTAGAGATTGATTATGTTCTTTGTCTTCAGTTAAGTTGTTGTATTTAGTCTTGTGGGTCTATTGTGATTTTCAGTTATAATTACATCAAATTAAAAGATAATTTTAAAAATTTAATTTAGTGGAAATTTTATAAAGAAAATTCAATATTTAATTATATTTAATTAATTGAGAAATTAATTAAATAAAAGAATTAAATTTAAAATATAAGTTAAAGTTTGGTTAATAAAAATAAAATATATTTCTAAAACAACTTGAAATTTCGTAGAGAGCGATGAGAAGTGGTGGATGTTGGCTGGGCTAGGGCTCAATCCCTAGCCCATGTTCTCTGTTTGCCCCTTGTGCTTATATTCTTCCATGTTCTTTTTGGATTGACGGCTACTAGACAAAGTTAGTGTGGGTTCCAATTTTTGGAGAGCATTTGTAGAAAATTTTGGATTGGGGTTTTTATTGTTTGCATGGTAGGGCCTATGATTTCTTCTATGTTGGTGAGGATAGATGATTCTTCTCCAACTATACATGCAATGAGATCTGAATCATTTTTTTTTAGGGGAGAGCTCAAACATGAAAAAAGTTAATGGTTGTTTTTTGTGTAGCCATGATCGCCCTATTCTAGTTATTCCTCCAATGGCAGTGATGGAGGACATTGAATATTGGACCAAGCATGCTTTGATATGAAAATTTCTGTCATGTCCCCTTAATTAGGGTAATATAAGTAATTATTATGAATAAATAAATAAATTATTTCTTAATGTTAAAATATATTAAAAGAAATATTGTTATATTATTAATGGTATAATATATTATTAAATAATAAATAATAATATATTATTGATATAATAATAATATATTAAAGGTCAAATCATTATTAATAAATAGAATAATAATAATAATAATGTTATTATCATATAGTATGATATTACATTATAATTATAATGTGATAATAGAATTAAAATATAATAAATAAAAGATTGATAATATTAGTAAGGTAATCAAGATTCATGGAAATCAATTGTACACATAATAATAACAATAATGTTATTAATAAATTATGTACACTATTATTAAATAAATATTGAATATATAAGTATTAATAGTATTGCATCAAGCATTATTATATAATATTGATATATAATTATTACTATAGTATAAAAATATATAGATAAATGATTAATGATAGTATATTATGAAATGGACATATTCAAGGATCATATTATAATATAATTGAGAATTAAATATTTATGGTCTATTTATTCTACTTAATTATTTATATTATCCATAATAATAATAAGATAATATTATTCATAATAATAATAAATATAAACATTATTAATAGTATATTTAATAAATGAATTATGAAATATACATACATGCCGATGGCATTTGTATTAGATAATTTAATATAAATTTAATAAACATAACACAGAAGCATATTAATAAACCTACGAACTAATACATAATCTAACATATATAATCACTGAGCCACATCTTGAGACACGTCCACTCAAGACAGGTCAGTGGTATATGTGAGGAATGGAATGGACCGAGGAGGATAGAATGGTGGGATTGGAAGAAAGAAACAAGCATGGAACTTAAGCAGGATATGATGATCGAATTCTAAACAACAAGGAACTAGATTTAGAAACCAAAAGCATGAGACAAGAGAATTAGTGCCAAAGCTTTCTAGAGGCTCTCGTCGGGTTCCACCATAGTTAGTGCCAAATATATTCAAATTAGACATAGCAACCTCATTGCTTTAAGGAAATCACCATTTTGTTTGCATACACATTGTCATATTATATATAGTAGCATCTTGTGATTGCCCAAGCATATTGACATATCAGATACATCACCAAATCATCTATAATTTGTAAACATTTATATCAGACACAACCTCATAAGAAGGTGCATTGCATAGTTTTCTTGTCATATTAGAAATAACAGTGGTTTTGCTATTCAAAAAATTCATAAGATGTATCAGTCACAATTTTAATCATCGAAGGAAATATTACAAAAAGACAACTAAGGGAAAAGTCGTAAAACTAA
Source organism: Cupressus sempervirens (assembly GCA_028749045.1). Classification (NCBI taxonomy): domain Eukaryota; kingdom Viridiplantae; phylum Streptophyta; class Pinopsida; order Cupressales; family Cupressaceae; genus Cupressus; species Cupressus sempervirens. The sequence continues at coordinate 534,752,365 of CM053789.1, forward strand.
TGACCCTTAGAATGGGTTCATTACAATTTCTTGGAATCTAAATTTCCTTATCTACTCTTGATGCATGGATCCCCTGCTCATGGTAGGTGGAAGGAGATATGGAGATCATGCTAGTAGGGAATAGCTTTTTTTTGTTGTATTATCATGCATGTTTGATTGTGATCATGTTTTTGAAGGAGGTCCTTATTTCTACAACCATGTGGGGTTATTTTTCAAACCTTGGGATTTAGAATTTTATTCTATTGAGGATCTCCCTTTAATAGTGCCAGTTTGGGTTCACTTGCCTTGCCTTCCCTTGGAATTTTTGCGAGAAGACATTCTTCATAAAATCGCTACTTTGCTAGGAAAGCCGATTGCGATGGTGCATCAATCTGTCGATAAAAAGGTTATTTCTTTTGCTAGAACTTATGTTGAAATTAATTTGAATAACTCATTACTAGATTCTTTGGAAATTTGTCTTGGGGTTTCTTCCTAGGTGCAACAGTTAGATTATGAATCCATCCCTTTCCGATGTTGGATATGTCATGAGTATGGTCATTTACAACATCAATGTCCTCACAACTTGACATTCAAAGGAGTGGATGGTTCTATGGTTGGAAATGAAAGTGGTTTGGTATATACTATAGTTGAAAGGACAAGCTTAGATGGATAATACAACCAAGGGGAAGAATCAGCCAGCAGCTACAAGAAAGGGAAAGGATCAAATGTAGGATAAGGATGGATTTACCCCTAATCTCCCATGAGATAAGGGGCATGGTCAAAAGAAGCCTTTGAAAGATAGAATATCTGATTAAGGTTTTAATCACTTTAAGGTGCTGGATAGTATGGTTCTAGAGGAGGGTATTCCTGCTAGTGTCTCTTTTGACCTAGTTTTCCTAGATGTGGGACTTTCACCTAATGATATTTGTGGGGCATCCTAGGTTGTGGTACATTAGAACTGTAAGGTCCTTGTAGCTCTTGTGTTAGATGCTCTAGTGACACCTGTGGTGTCAAGGATAATGACATTGTTATGGTTGACTTGGTTAAGGATGTACTAGCCTCTAGTAAGGGTAAGGGGTCTCCTCTCCCCTTGGGGTTGATGCATAGACCCTTTAAGTGAGTTTCCTTTACTCCTCCTCTAAGGAGTGGGCACAAAATAGACCAAGAGAAGATTAAACTCATAGGAGATATATTGATAGAGTCTAGGTTAGTGAAACCATTGGGTGCTCATTTTCCCAATTCTACTCAATGATGATTATTCTCTCATGGAATGTTAGGGGGTTGAATAACATCCCTAGACAAAAGGCTATTTAGAATCTGTTGGTTGATCATTCTAATAATGTTTTTTGTATCCAAGAGACTAATCTCTCTATGGAGTCTATGGTCCAACATGCCTCTAGTATTTGGACTTGTGGGCACTATCAATGTGTTGGGGCTATGGGCAGTGTTGGTGGTTTGGCTACCTTTTGGGATTTATGAAAAATTTCTCCCCTTGGCTGGGTGTCTTCTCACTTATCTCTCTCTATGGTGGCTTTTTCTTTGGACTTAGGAGAGGTAATCATGATTACTAATGTGTATATGCCTATTGATTTTATTCAATATGTTAGAAATTGTCACCCTTTTCATCCTTGGGTGTTAGTAGGGGACTTCAATTTAGTTTTAAGTTTGGAGGAGAAGTAAGGTGGTTTTTCTAGCTTGGGACCTTCTTGTGCTCTTCTTTAGCAACACTTATCACTTTTGCATCTCTTTGATGTTAAGCCTTATAATGGTCTCTATACTTAAAATAATCAAAGGACTCAGGCTGATGATATCTTAGAATGTTTGGATAGATTTTTTATTTCTTGTTTCTAGGTTAGTGGCACCCTTACTCTCTCTTTGTAAATCCTAGACTAGAGGGGGTTTGATAATTGGCCAATCAAATTTTTTGTTACTGGGGCTTGTATTCCAAAGCATCCACCTTTTAAGTTCAAGTTGATGTGGCTTTGTGACTTGTCTCTTCATGATTTTGTTTTATGTTGGTGGAGAGATGACACTCCTACATATGGTATTGCTATGTTTTTATTTTCTTAAAGGCTTCAATATGTTAAAAGGAAACTTAGGATATGGAATAGCCAATGTTTAAGGAACCTTCACTCTATGAAGATGCTTGCTCAGGAAGATCTAGATGTCATCACAAGGTAGATTAGAGATTGAGGTTTCTCAGAGGATCTTAGAAGGGCTAAATCCATTGCTTCTAGAGCTCTAGAAGAATTGGAACTTCGAGAGGAAATTATTTGGAAGTAAAAGGCTAGAGTTGATTGGCTCCAGGTTGGTGATTGGAATACTTCTTTTTTCCATAAAATAGTGCAATCTCATTAGAATCAGAGAAATATCTCTTCTTTGGTTAATTCTCAAGGTATCCAATCGACTTCCTTGTCAATTTTGTTCCAGGAGGCTACTCGGTACTTTTCTACCCTCTTCTTTGAGGACTCTCCTCTTGCTAATACTAAAGAAAATATTATTTTGTCTTGTTTCCTTCCCTTACCACTCAAGAAATGAATGCTTATCTTATGCGACCAATATCTTTAGAAGAGCTGGAGGAGGTGGTATTTGGCGTGCTTAAGGGAAAGGCTCCTAGTCCTAATGGATTTCTAGTTGAGTTATTTTAGGAATTCTAGGACATCATTAATCATGATTTGTTGGAGGTGATTAAAGAATCCTATTCTACCAAGTAGATGCTTTGGGCATTGAATTATACTTTCTTGTCTCTTATTCCAAAAGGAGAGGGTGCTAATCAATTGAATTTTTTTACACCAATTGCCTTATGTAATGTGGTTTACAAAGTCATCACTAAGTTTATTGTTGAGAGAATTAAAAAGAGGCTTCCCATTATTATCTTAGAGGAACAAGGTGGTTTTGTTGTTGGAAGACAAATTTTGGATGGGGTGGTTATTGCTACTGAGGCTATTCACTCTATGGCTAGTTCAAGGGAGAGAGCAATATTTGTTAAGATGGATATGGCTAAGGCCTACGATAGAGTTAAATGGAGTTTCCTAAGGAATATTATTCTTACCGTTGGCTTTAGCTCTGATTGGGTGAGTTGGACTATGAGCTGTGTTACTTCTGCCTCTTTTTTAGTTCTTCTTAGTGGTCAACCTTCCCAACTATTTGATGCTTCTAGAGGCCTTTGCTAGGGTGAACCTCTCACCCCATATCTATTCATCATCATGGATAAGGGCTTGGGTAGATTCATTAAGTATTAGGTGTCCCAGAATTATATTCAGGGATGGTGGTGGGGTAATGGTTTACCTACTCTTTCTCACCTTCAATTTGTTGATGATTCTGCTCTTGTAGGTCTTGCTAGGACCAAGGAAGCTGAAGCCTTTTGACATACTTTGGGTATTTATTTGGTAGCTTTAGGAAAAAAAATTAATGAGCACAAATCTTCCATTTACTTTTTTAACACTCCTAATTCTATTCAAAAAATGATTGCTAATATGCTGTAGTTTCAAATTGGGTCACTTCCTTTGACTTATCTTAGCATTCGTATTACTATTTCTAGGTAGCCACGTCTCTTTTGGAAAAATTTGATTACCATGCTTTAGGATAAGGTAAATAATTTGACTCATAGATGGCTTTCTACTACTGTTTGGGTTACTCTTCTTCAATCTATTATCCAAGATCTTCCTACTTATAGAAGCATGGTTCAGGCTACTCTTGTTTATTTTCTTGAGGAGTTTGATGCTCTTTCTTGCCAATACCTTTGGAGTGGTAATTTTCATAACACTAAATGGAGTTTGATTAGCTGGGAGACTATTTGTAGGCCTAAAAAGGAGGGTGGTCTTAGTCTTCAATCTGCTCTCTTGAGTATTCAAGCATTGGTTGCTAAGCTTTATTAGCGATGGTGCTCTGGAAAACATCAACTTTGGACTTGTATTATCACCCATAAATGTTTTCATGGTGCTGATCCTTACTTTATTTTTGCACTTCCTCTTGAAGGTCATGACTCAATGGTATAGCATACTTTGAAGACTGGTGTTGTGTTAGTCAAGAGAGGTTTGTTCTAGATATGTAAGGGAGGCTTTGAGGCTTTTTTTTGATCTGATGCTTGGAATGGATTCCCATCCATATTATCCATGTAACCTCATCTTTAGATTCTTTGTGATTCTTTTCATGCTGTAGGATGGGATAAAGTGGTTCATTACAAGTTTCCTTATCAATTGGGACTTGTTGTTGGTTATAGATGGAAGTACTCTTTTGATTGGCCTCTTGGAGGCATAGACACCTATCATTGGGAGCTTTCTCAAATTTTGGCCTCTAGGGAGTGTTCCTCTTTGCTAGGTCCAGATGTTTTGGCTTAGGGAGGTACCTTGTTTTGTAAGTATCATGTCTCTGCTGGGTATCAGGAGATAACTAGACAATTATTTGGGGATGCAAAGGTCCCTTAGCGAAAGCAAGTTTGGAATAAATTTTCTTGGTCCTAGTGAATTTTTTTCATGTGGCTAGTGGCTCACAACCATTTTCTTACATGGGATAATCTTTGTAAACATGGATTTTAGGGCCCTCTTATTATGTTTTGTGCGGTAATGGGGAGGAGTCCATCTCCAATCTATTCTTCCATTGCTCATTTTCTACTCAGCTATGGCACCTTTGGTGGAGTGCTTGGGGTAGCTCTTGTAGGCATGCTTCCTATTTTCCTAAGTTCTAGACCCACTTGGGCGATGCTCCCTCCAAGTCTTCTCCTCTCCATGTTGCTTGGATTGCTATCCCATTGTTGATTCTCTGGCATATCTAGCTGGAGAGGAATCATCTAATCTTCCAAGATGTTTAGCTTGGTGTTATGCATCTTTGGTGGAAGATTTCATATTCTCTTCAGGAAACTATTCATGTGAAGTGTGCACTAGATGGGGGTATGGATCTGATTGATCTTGCTAAATACAATCATCTCAATTTTCATCTTTACGATGGGATTGCAGCTCAAGGGTATCAAAGAGTGACTAGAAAGCCTAAAAAATAGAGGAAAGGTTGAGTGAATCAGGATGGGCATTGGACTCCTCCCCATGTAGTTCTAAAAATTAACACTGATGGTTCTTGCTAGGGGAATCCAGGCCCTACTGGTATTGGGGGAGTGGCTCATTGTAGTTTTGGTGATATTAAATTATTTTTCTTAGTGCATAAGGGTGCTTACACTAGCAATCTCATGGAGGCTCAAGCCATTTTATATGCTATGGAACCGTGTTGTTTGCGGGGATGGCACAAGATTATCTATGAGTCTGACTCCCAAGTGGTGGTGAACTTGTTTTCCTCACAGGAGCTTGAGGATGTTAGTTGGTAACTGGCCATTATTGTTAATCAAAGTCTTCTCTTTTGTACCTCTCTTGAGTTCATTAGGTTTACTTACATTCCTCGTGAATAAAACAGAGCTGCTAATTATTTAGCCAAATGGGCTTCTGGTCATGCTCTAGGCTGGAATGTTATGGATAGAGGGCAACTTCCCTTTGAGATGGTGCAAGAATTTGATGAACTTGTTTCTTAGGATAGAGCTCCTTGTTGAGCTCTCCTTGTTGTAATCCTTTTTGTCTTAATAAATTTTTACCCCACTTTTTCCAAAAAGAAGAAGAAGTTAAAGTTCTAATTTTTACATAATTATATTTATTTAATTTAATAATAATTATTTAGGAGTTTTATTTTAATAATAAACTCTTAATAATTTTATTAGTTAAATTAATAAATATTTGATTAAAAACGTCTTATGAATTAATGATAGAGAGAAAGCTAATTTAATACATATATTTTAATTAAATTACAAAAAGGTTGCACATGAAAATTAAAATATAATAAAGCAATTAAGAAAAAGGGGTTTCACATGATTGCACAATCAAAGCCCTAATTTGGGGAAAAACCCTTTATTAGGAAATTAGAGTTCATTTCTCCATAGCGAGGTTTAGAGGAGCCAATTTTCAAGAAGAGGGTTTTTGAAAGGAAGATAATTGTTTGTAAGTTCTGTTCATTCATCATTTAACATCAGATCCAAGTGGGATCTTGTAAGTTCTGTGCAATAGATTCGTCCTTTGGAATATCTATCTTCTCCATGTTTGTGGATCAGTATTCAGAGTTTATTTGTGGTTGAAACCCTCGTTGCAATTTTCATTGTTCTCTATTTTGGAATAATCTATATAAACAATAGAGATTAGAAACCCTCATTCTATTAATTTTATAAAATTATATTTTAATACAAGTAGGGTTTGGTAAATTTTATGAGATTCATGATTGGTTAAAATTAGGTAGGTCTTAGAGAAGGAATCAAGAATTGAGTTGTAAAATTTGTTTGGTTATCTGTAATTTTCCTATCAGATCTATTCCATGAATTAATTTTAAAAATATAAATAAATATATTAATACCATAGTAATATATTATTACTGTGGTAATAATAATAGTTTTCAATAAATGTGGTACTATGCTATACCTTATCTTGGAACTCGTGAGGGGGAGTTTTACATTTTAAAAAAATTACAAAATTTTTTCTTTTTTGGGTGGGAAAGGGCCACCACCACCACCTCCTTCTCCTTGTTTTCTTCTACTACCGGCTACATGGCAACCAAGGATACCAAGGTAGGAAACCACACATAGGCCTATGGCTGCACACGGCCACCCCACTTTGGGGTTTGGGTAAGTGAATTTTTTAATTTGTTTCTTTTAATTTTTATTAAAGATTTTAATAAATGTGATTTTTAATATGGTTTGTAATTATTTTATATATTAATTGTAATGAAGATTCTTATTATTATTAATTTATTACTATTATTATAATAGTTAATTTAATAATTACTATTATTAATAAATAATATATTATATATATTATTTTATTAGTGATTTAATAATTATTAGTATTAATGATTTAATAATATATAATAAATTTTAATAATAGTATTAAATTATTAGGTATGTAATGATTTTATATTAAATAACTAGAATACACATGTTTTTGATTTGTTAGAACTTTCCATTTGAGTTTTAGAGGTGTTACTCCTAAAAGATGGATTTGGTTTATACAAATTTAATTTTTATTTCTTTTAGGAGCATAAAAGAAAACTTTATCAATCATGATTATTTTTGGAAGAATGAAAAATGTGAACCTTGGATTATAATAAATAACCTTGTCAAATTGTAATACTTGAAAATGAAAGTGAAAACTTGAAAACCAATAAGTGAAAATTGAACTTTTGTGTTTTCAAAAACCTAATGAATCATGAAAGTTACTTTTGTATGTACTTTATGTGATGTGTGGTTTACTGATGTTGGGTTCAAGCTGACTTAGTACTTTGACCAAATGAAGGTATTTATCAGAGGCTTGGGGTTTTTGTTCTATGATGATGTTATGTATACAATCTTTAATACCTGACCATGTTGATGTGTCATGTGTTTCTATGATGATGTATGTTTAGTGCTTGTTTTTTCTTTCCAATTGCTTATATAGAAATGAGGTGAATTGTGTGACTTTTCTGGTGTAACCTTTGAGTTCTGATTAGTTGTCTTTTGGGTGCTTTCCAGTTACTTGTATAGAACTAAGGTGAATGGTGTGACTTTTCTTGTTGTAAACTTTGTGCATTGAACTTCAATACCAACTAAGCTAGTGTAAACTTCATTTTTTGGAGGTGTTTGTCTTGCCAAATTTTCCTCCATGTCACCAAGTTTGTTATCAATATCTATCCATGGACTAGGAACCATCAAATCAATTGGTACAACTACCTCTTGTCCATACATGAGCTGGAAGGGCATCTTCCCTATGGTCGCATTATAGGAAGTACATTAGGCCCACAACACTGAGAGAAATTTCTCTTCCCATTCTTCACATTCAAGTCCACAAGACCTATAAATAACTCCCACCAATATTTTATTAGTTTCTTCGGCATGGAAATTGGCTTGAGGATAAGACAAATTTGGTAGTGTATGTTTTTTTTTGAATTCAGTGGTTAGTTGTTTAATGACATGATTGAGAAAATGAGTACCTTTGTCACTCATCAACTTAATGGGGATGTTATACCTTGTTATTATTTGTTTGTAAATGAAATTTGCAGTGTTTAGTGTTGAATTGTCTAGCAAAGCCCAAGCTTCAACATATTATAAGTAGGTAGCTTAACATTTTAGAAGATGCTTCCTCAAAAAGAGAAAACATAGTAAATCATATTAAAACATTTAAAATTTATATTTATCCCTAGAGGAGAGAGTCCTCCTCAAGAATGTGTAATTTTTTTTTCCAAAAAGGTGTAGATTTGATAGGAGGAAACAACTGTTGGTTTCCAATAAGGTCAACTTTGAGTACTTATAACAAAGAAAATATACATAAAAAATAACATTTCTTTATTTTTACCCTAGCTATACATGTCATCTATAACATATTTTAAAATCAGAGCAAAAAATGATGATTTGCATATACTTATTTGATGAGAACTATGCCCTATATTTTTTCTAGTAAAAAAAGTCTTAAATTTTTTTTTTTTTTTAAAATAAAAAATTGTTATACATTTTTTTTTGAAAAGACATAAAATTCATCCAATTTCATAGATTTCATCATTTTACACCATCTTCAAATTCTAAACACAAGTACCATGTTTATGCCATTAATGTTGAACAATTTGCATTCAATAATCCTTTTTCTTTATAAAAGGTGACAAGAAATAGGAAAATAAAATATTATGATAAATAAATAGATTACAATTGTCAAGTGCCATAAATAGTTGACCCTTTTCCAATTGGATGACTTTCTTGCATAGCTTGATGTAAAAATCAAGGAATGTTAGGTCTTGAACTAGATATTAATGTATTAATAAACACGTTCAATGACTTATAATAATATGAGAAGATCTAAAGGTATAAGATCTATATTAAATTATTTAGAAATGAATCCATTGGTTTATACATTAAATTATTTTATACATCAAATATTGCTTGTTCCCTTGCTATTTAAGCATGGTGACATTCTTATACTAGAATTAATGGTTCTTGATGTAGAGTCTCACCTTGGAAAACTTAGGAGGAAATCTATCACTCAACTAAGCTACTTCAAAGGGAACATACATCTTTCAAGATCAACTTTAAATCAATTTTTGATTGCTATCCAACTAAGTCTCTTAATATTAATTCATACACTAACATGCATCAGGAACCTCTTTAACATCTTGTAACAAAATTTATTTACTACACCAAATTAACATATATCGACTAGACTCCTCCTTATTGAACTTGAGATACATGGGCAACTTGATCAATTTTGAATATAAAACTAAATCTCAAAGAAAATATAAACTGACTATCCATCAACAACAAATCATATTTAACTTCATATCACCATTCCATATATGAGATTTAAAACTTGGGGTCAAGTCAATTGTCGAATATGACATTCCCAATTACTAACAACTCCTATCAAATCCAAATACAAACCAACCTTTCTCCTTATCACACTTCAATTATGTGATGTCAATAGATTAGTGAATACATTCAAACATATTCACTTGATTCACAAATTTGATTTCACACGGTTGTAAATAGAGTTAGATGAAATAGGAAAAAAAATAAAAAATAAAATAATATGGTACATCACTCTTCTAAAATCTCAAAAATAGATTGTAGAGAGTTTAAAGAACTCTCATTGACTGCTACAACCTTCAAAACAACAAATATTTACATCCACGACTCAGACAAATTAATATTCTATAGTAAATTTTGAAATCCACAAACTTAGTTTGATTACAAAATACTGAATAATATTCTATTATTTGCTCATTAGAATATCAACATATACTCATAATGTTAAGCTTTCAAGTCCTAGAAATACAAACAAGAAATCACACATTCTAAATCAAAAATCCTAAAAATTAGAAAAAAAAAAAAAACTCAAAAATTGTCTATTCCTCTCTGTATCTGATCTCCTATCTGATTACATATCTACCTCTTCAATACTTTCCTATCTTTGATGTAGGAAGATAAAATGTCATCGAATACCAAGAACATGGATCCATTTTTCAAATCACGAGCAATCAGAAACTGCCCCCAACTTCCTATAGCTGTCAATTGTTTAGTTGGCTTAATTACTAAACACACAAAACATACTTAAAGAAAACTAACTCAACAACAAAATGAAACACACTTTGTCCTAAATGGATATAATTAGAGAGTTTATCAAGAAATTCATCCCTTTATGCCACTACAACATATTAAGAACATTAAAATTAAAAACATTAAAAACATGACATTAAATTTTTGCATAACTTGTAGCATTTTTAACCATGTTAGTTCTTGTTGCATCTATCTGATTTGTCTGATTTGCCACTACAACATATTTCCCTATAGAATGAATCTCCATACTTTTTGATTTCTTTCTCTCCAAATAGCTTATATTTTTGGTATGTTCTTCCATTTGACTAAATACTAGGTATACTGTCTCCTTGGAGTCTTCTTTATCTTTGTATCAAGTATCTCCTCCAATAGAGGTGGTGCTAGTTTATATACTTTCTACAAATCTATTGTTATTGAATCTTCATGTGCTAGTTGGATTTTTGAACCTTTGTATGGTGTAAGATCACAAACATTAAATATGGCTGAAATACCAATGTCTGTAGGTAACTGAATCTTGTATGCATTTTATCCATATTTTTCTAGAATGTGACAAGGGCCAACATTCTTAGGTAATAACTTTGTATGCTTCATTTGAGGTAATATTTCTTTATTCATAAATGCCCATACTAAATCACCAACATTGAATTATACTTCTCTCCTTTTGCAACTTTACTTGATCTTGGACCTCTTTAATAGCTTCAACAAATTCTGCACCATGTGAACTACTCGTAAAAGTTTTTGGAAGTTCTCTTAGCTCAAGAATTCCTCTTGGGTGAGTACCATACACAATTTGAAATGAAGACTTTCTTGTTCTTCTATCTACTGTATCATTGTATGAGAATTCAACTTGAGCAATTATAGAATCCCATTTTTCTCCATGTTCTTTTGTAAGACATGTTAACAAATTTCCTAAAGATCTATTGACAATTTTTGTTTGACCATTAGTTTGTGGGTGATATGCAGATGAAAAAGATAAATTTGGGCCAAGTTTCTTCCAAAGGGTCCTCCAAAAATGACCTACAAATATGTAATTTCTATTTGAAACAATATTCAATAGTAAGCCATGAAATCAATCTATCTTTTTGAAGAATAAATCTACTATGTATGAAGCATCTTTGGTGGATTAACATGGTAAGAAATGTGCCATTTTACTAAATCTGTCTACAACAACAAAAACACTATCATACCCCTTTTGAGTTCTTGGTAATTCCATAACAAAATCCATACTGATACTTTCCCATGGTCTTGAAGGAATAGGCAAGGGTTGATACAATCCTACATTTTTACTTTTACCTTCTCTTTTTTGACAAATGGTGCATTCTTCCACAAATTTTCTCACATCTTTCTATAACTTTGGCCAAAACTAACATCTACAAACTAGCTCTAAAGTCTTATCTAGTCCAAAGTGACTAGATAATGCTCCACTATGTTTCTCTTGTATCATGTTATCTCTCATAGAACATTTTGGTATGCAAAGTTTCCCTCCTTTGAATAATAACCCTTCTTGAATCAGAAAATCAGCATACTTATGATTGTATCTATCATCCAAATGAGTACATGATTGAAAAATCTCTTGAAAATCAACATCATTAACATACATATCTTTTAGATTTTAAATCCCTATAGTTTCTAACTGAATTTTTGACGTAGTCAAAATTCTTCTACTTAATGCATTAGAAACCTTATTTGCAACTCCTTGTTTATGCTTAATAGAAAAGTGAATGCTTGCAATGTGTCCACCCATTTTATATGCCTATGATTCAGTTTCTCTTAATTGTTTATGAAACTAAGGGCCTAGTTATCTATGTATATAATGAATTCTCTAGGTAGAAAATAGTGTCTCCATTTATTAAGGGATTGGACAAGGGAATGCATTTCCAAATCATATGAAGAATACTTCTGTTTAGATTCATTTATTTTCTCACCAAAGAAGGCTATAGGTCTACCCTCCTTACTAAGTACACCTCCTATTTTTATGTTTCTTTCATCACATTCTATTTGAAAGACTTTACTAAAATCAAGAAATGCGAGGACTAGTTGTTTGGGATACTTTCTTCTTAAGAAGTTCAAAGGCTTCACTAGCTTTTGTTGTCCAATTTTTTTTACATTTCTACCCTCCTTTTATGGTATTCAAGAAAGGTGCATGAATCAAACTGAAATTTCTAATAAGCTTTTTGTAGAAAGTTGCTAAACCATGAAAACTTCTAACTGCTGTAATAGTTTTAGGATTTGGCCATGAAAGAATTGCACTTACCTTATCTTGATCCATCTTGACTATTCCCTTTGAGATTAAAAATCCAAGGTATACATCAGCTCCTCTTGCATAAAACTACATTTCTCCAAATTAATCATCAACTTTTCTTCTTGTAGCCTCCTCAATACCAAGTCTAAATGTTTCAAATGCTCCTCTTTTGTGTCACTAAAAACTAAAATGTCATTTGATATACCATCACAAACTTTCCTATGAAATCTTTGAGAACTTCATTCATAAGTCTCATAAATGTACTAGGAGCATTAGATAATTCAAATGACATTAACTTCCATTCATATAATCCCTCATTTTTTTTGAATCTTGTTTTCCATTCATCTCCTAGTCTAATTCTTATTTGATGGTATCCACTTTTTAAATTAAATTTTGAAAAATATCTTGCCTTACCCAAACAATCAAGTAAATCTTCTATTCTAGGCATTGGAAATTTGTACCTTATAGTGATCTTGGTCAATGCTCTAGAATCTATGCATAGTCTCCATGTTCCTTCTTTCTTTTGTCCTAGGACTACAAGTACTACACAAGAGTTTAGATTTTTTCTAGTCAAACCAGTTTCAAGTAATTCTTCGATTTGTCTTACCCTTTCTTCATTCTATTAAGGTGTTAGCATGTATGCAACCTTGTTGGGTAATGTTGAACCTGGTATGAGATCAATGCAATGACTTATTTCTCTAATATGTGGGAGCTTTCTTGGTATTCCATCAGCCATGATTTCCTTGTACTTGTCTAGAATTGGTTTAACTTCTTCCACTACCTTTGTTTCTTCTTTTCTATTAGTTCCACCTTCAAGTTTGAATGTTCTATTTCTAATTTTTCTTCCTCAATATGATTTTTAGCATCATTCTATAATTTATCTTTGAGTACTAGAATTAATGCAAAGAGTGGACACTTCTTTCCTTTAACTTCTTTCAAAAATTCTTTCTTACCCATTGCCATGATCTTAGCTTCTGTAGGTTTAATTTCTTCTTGACTTGATTTAGTTAGAGGTATTAATTCAACCACCTTTTCATTCTTTAAAATGGCGTATGTGTTCTTTACTCTATCATGTTTTTCCTTTAGATCATATTGCCATGGTCTACCAAAAATTAAATGACACACATACATATTGACAAAAGTAAATGACACACATCCATATTGACAATGTCAAGCAATAATACGTCTTTGTATGCTCCAATATGAAATTTAACCCAAGACTACTCTTCCACTATAGTCTACTATCCTTTATTCAACCAAGACACTTTGTAAGGATATGGATGTGGGGTTCTTGGTAACTTCAACTTCTCCACCATTTCAAGAGCTACAAATTTTTTTGTATAACTAGAATCTACCAATACGTTGCAATCTTTTCCTCCAAACTTACAAGTAGTTCTGAAAATGGACTACCTCTATGGTGGTTCTTCTTTTACATGCATCTTCAATAGTATTCTTCTCATCATAAGTGCTTCTCCCCTTTCTAAATAACCATAAATTTCTAAATCATCTTGTAAATTAGCTTCTTGTGTAAGGTGTATTCTCCTTTCTTCATGAGTATGAGAGCTTTCCTTTGTTGGACATTTGTGTGCCATGTGACCTTCTTAGTTACAATTGTAATATCTTATTGTTCCATTCATTCTTCCTAGTGATCTTCCTCTAAAATTTTGTCTTCTATCTCTAAAACTTCCTCTAAAATTATCAAACTCGTTTACTTCATTATATGTCTCTACTTGTGGCTGAAAATTTGAGTTTCTTCTTCTACATGTGTCTCTTCCTTTGAATGACTATCTTCCTCTACTTCTATTGTTATTCTCTTGTCTCCTCTTGATTTTCTCTTCCACTTTAAAAGTAAGTTGATATCATTTAGCTACTATTTTAGGACTCAAAAATTTCAATTCCTCTTTTATATTCATTCTTAAACCATTTAGGTATCTTGCTACCTTGATACTCTTAAGTTCAAAAAATTTTGATCTTAGACTCAACTTCTAAAATTCCTTTGTATAAGTGCAAATATCCATATCTCTTTGTCTAAGATTTTTCCTTTTCTGATGTAACTATACTTCATAATCTTAAGGGAGATGTACATCTCTCTTATCATAGACAACATCTTTTTCCATGAACATATTTTCCTCTTCTCTTCCTTTACTCTTTCTTCTTGTACAAAATTCCACCATGTAAGGGTTGCTCCCTTCATTCTAGACTTAGCCAACTTGACTTGCTGTTATTCTAAAATCTTCTCATATTCAAAGTGATTCTCTAAAGCTTCAATCTATTCCAATACTAATTCAACATCCATCTTTCTTATGAACATATGTAACTCAATGTGTTTTCCTCCCAAAGCCTTCAAAGCTTTACAAAATGGTTTTTCAGTTTTAGATACATCATCCTCATCATCATCTAGGACTTCTTCCTCCTCTTCTTCTTTTTCTACTTTCATTTCTTTCTTCTCAACCACATTCTTCATGTGTTCCAACTTATTGGCTAATTCTGCCATTATCCTCTCCACTTCTCTATTCTATTTCTAATAGAGCCCTTCCTACTCCTCAACCTTTTTAGCTAATTCTGCATTGGTCAGCATCATGCTTGACCCTACTAAAGACTCTTTCTTAGGAATAAACAACATGTAACTTCACACAATCTGAAAACTCTTTAGCTCTGATACAAACAATGATGTAGAGCCTCACCTTGGAAAATGTAGGAAATGAAATCAATCACTCAACTAAGATACTTCAAGGGGCACATACACCTTGCAAGATCAACTTTAAATCAATTTCCAATTTCTATGCAACTAATTCTCTTAATATTTATTCATACACTAACATGCGATAGGAACCTCTTTAACATCCTGTAACAACATTTGTTTACTACACCAAATTAACAGATATTGATAAGAATACTCCTTATTGAACTTGAGATACATGGGAAACTTGATCACTTTTTAATATAAAACTAAATCTCAAAGAAAACATAAGCTAACTATCCATCAACAAAAAATAATATTTAACTTCATATCACCATGTCATATATGAGATTTAAAACTTAGGGACGAGTCAATTGTCAAATGTGATATTCCCAATTACTCATAGCTCCTATCAAATCCAAATACAAACCAACCTTCCTCCATATCACATTTCAATTATATGATTTTGATAGATCGATGAATACATGAACATATTCACTCGATTCACAAATTTGATTCAAAATGGTTGTAAATAGAGTTAGATGAAATAGAAAAAACAAATTAAAATTAAAAAATATGGTACTTCACTCTTCTACAATCTCAGAAATAGATTGCAAAGATTTTGATGAACTCCCATTGACTGCTATGACCCTCAAAACAACAAATATTTACAACCACGACTCAAAAAATTAATACTCTATGGTAAATATCAAAACACACAAACTTAGTTTGATTACAAAATACCAAATAATATTATGTTATTCTCTCATTAGACTATCAACATATACTTAGAATGTTAAGCTTTCGAGTTTTAGAAACACAAATAAGAAATCACACATTCTAAATTGAGAATCACAAAAACTAGAAAAAAAAAACTCAAAAAAAATCTATTCCTCTCTGTATCTGATCTCCTATCCAATTACAAGTCTACCTTTTCAATACTTTCCTATCTCTAATGTAGGAAGATGAAACATCATCCAAGACCAAGAAGATAGAGTCATTTTTCAAATCATGATGAATCAGAAACTATAGCCAACTTCATGTAGTTTTCGATTGTTTAGTTGGCTTAATTATTAAACACACAAAACATACTAAAAGAAAATTGACTCAACATAAAAATGAAACACACTTTGTCCTAAGTGGCTATAATTGGAGAGTTTATCGAATCACTCCTCCCTTTATGCCACCGCAACATAGGAATTTATTAAAAACATTAAAATTGAAAACATTTAAAACATGACATTAACTTTCTGCATAACTTTCTGTAGCATTTTTAACCGTGTTAGTTCCTGTAGCATCTAGCTAATCTATCTGATCTACCACTACAACAGTTCTAAAAAAAGTT
Organism: Cupressus sempervirens; assembly: GCA_028749045.1. NCBI lineage: Eukaryota > Viridiplantae > Streptophyta > Pinopsida > Cupressales > Cupressaceae > Cupressus > Cupressus sempervirens. The sequence goes on from CM053789.1 coordinate 534,768,710, forward strand.
ACAAGGGTTTCTTGTAGTCAGAGGCTCTACTACTTAAAAATAGTTTATTTGTCTTTATTTATGTTAGGCTGAGTTGAGAATTTAATGTAAACTATAGTTTTACAACAAAAATGTCATTTGTTTTTGTTAGTATAGGATGGAGGCATACAAACAAATTTTAATATACTTAGTTGGAAAACAACCAAGATAAAATGAAGAATGTTTGTAATATTTGATATTCTTAAGTGTAAGTAAGAATCTAGAATAGTATCAAGGTGTTGAAAATAATTGATCATTTGTATATTGTCTTTGATGTTACACAAAATCTCATATCTTTGCTAGTCAGTGTCTGTCGAGCTCCCTTAGGAAATGAAGATAGTTTCCAATATTTTCTAGTGTTTACCAAGTTCAAAAGACAATGTCTATTGAGTTCACTTGAGCTCTAAAGAGAAGTTCATAGAAGTTCAACATTAATCAAGATCACTTGGTTAACAAAGGAAACTTGGCATTGATTCAGTGTTAAACAAGCTAACTTAGTTACCAAAGGAGGTTTACAAAGTTGTAGTGTTAACCAAGCTTACTCAGTTAACACAGGAAAATCATTTCAGAGTTAGTCTCTACCAAGCTAGGTTGGCTAATAAAGGATTTTCTTGTTTTGACATATTGAGTCTAATGGATTTTTTTGTTGGTTCTAGTTGACTGAAGAGATGAATATTAATTGTTTTAATTTGTATTCAAGTTGACTTAACAATGTATATGATATAATTATAAGATCAATTTGAGGATTGAAGAAGTGAGAATGTGTGGAAGATAAAAGGATGATTAAAGGAAGCAAATCGGAAGGATAAGAATAATATCCTTGTTGAGCTACAAAGATTAATCTAATTAAGAAGGATTAAGTATTCAAGCCAGAATTGAGATCTAAATCATCAAAGAAAATTGTATTAGCAATCAGGTCAAGTCATCATTACTCTCTAACCATTGTAACAATGAATCAAATCTCTTAACAGAGTTAGCTTAACAACTATTTTGTAAATCGTCTAACAAGGTGGCATTTCTAGATTGAAGTGTCTAAGGACCTCTAACAAGGTCACTCCTAATAGGGTGAGTAAATCCTTTAGATGGGTCACATCTAGTAGTGTGTTTTGTAACCTTTAACAGGTTTGGCTCTTAACAAGGCTCACTTTAGAAGAGTGAAAAATAGTAACTAGTTGCAATTGGTGGTTTTCCTAAATTAGGTTTCCAAGTTAAATCTTAGCATCTCTTGTGTTCATGCTATTTCTTTTATGTGTATGAAAATAAGCTAATTAAGGTTAATCACACTTAGTATCCTAAGAGCTACATGTTCATTATTTACTGAGTAACAGTTGATATCTTAGTACTTTTCAAGTGATAGTAAATTGCTAGTGTTAACCAAGTGCTTCTATGTTAACCGAGTAACAACAATAATTCAATTTCAGCATAGTTTTGGTTTTGATTTGTATTAAAATCTAAGGGATCTAAGACTTATTTTTGTAGTAACTAATTCACCCCTCCCCTCCCAGTTACTCCTCTCATATGTCCAACACAAGGTTCATTGCTATCTTACATGAAATGATGATTGCATATCTAGGTCATTCATATGCTTACTATAAATATTTTAGTCAAGTTATTCAAGTATGAGTATAAATACTTTTTTTACATGGATCATATCCATTCCTAGTCTCAATCAAATGCTAGTTGAGGAATAACCTTGAAATAGAAATGAAATTACATAAAAGGAAATCTTATAAATGTAAATTAAATATAAAGTCATAAATGTAAAAGTGTATACCTTTATAAATGGTCTTTGTATTGAAATGCTAAGATGTTTGCAAGATACTTGAATTTAGTTGTATGTATTTTCTAGATCATGAAAGTTAGAGAAGATTCATGAATAACCTTCACAAAGGCATAGATATGCAAATAATCCTCAAATCTCCATGGATGTTATAGCTGATTGACTCTTGTTTTGAAGAATGGATAAATCAATATGAATGAATAAAGGATCAATATATTTACTTGACTATTCAATCAAGAGAGTCATCTCTCAAGGGTATAATTTGATATAATTTAAGACTATAATTTTGTTTAGAGAATTTTAATGTAGACTAGGAAATTGATTTTATTAGATAAAAACAAAAAACAAATGTGATTCCAAAATTTTCATCTTCTGCAATAGGTCTTACATAAGTATTTTAAAGGTGTTGATCCTTGTTCAATTTCTACACTTCCTCTTGCAGGTCATGATTCTATGGTGTGACATACTCATAAGATTGATACTTATTTAATTAAGAGCAACCTCTTCTAGATATGAAAGGAAGGATTTGAGGCTTTGTTTTGGAGAAATGATTGGGATGGTCATCCTCCCATCTTATCCGTGTACCCTCATCTTCAGAATCTATTTGATTCTTTTCTTGCTACTGGATGGGGTAAAGTGACTCAATATAAGAATCCTAAATGATTGGTCTCTCTTATTGGCTATAGATGGAAGAACTCTTTAGATTTTCCTCCTAGGGGCTTGGAGGTGGACCATTAGGAGTTGTCTTAACTTTTGGCCTCCATGGAATGTTTGTTTTGGTTTGGGGTGTTACCTTGTTTGGCAAGTATTATGTCTTGGCTAGGTATGAAGAAATTACTAGATAATTGTTAGGGGGTGCTGGGTTCCCTTGGTAGAAACAAGTTTTGAATAAATTCTCTTTAGCCAAATGTGATTTCTTCATGGGGTTGGTGACTCACAATCGATGTCTTACATGGGATAATCTTTGTAAACATGAATTTTAGGACCCCTCAATTTTTGTATTGTATGGCAATGGGGAAGATTATGTCTCCCATCTTTTCTTGCAATGTTCCTTCTACTTGATTATGGAACCTTTGGTGAAGTGCTTGGGGCTATTCTTGTCAACATGCTTCCACCTAATTTCTACAAGTGCTTGGGGAGTTCTCCCTCCAAGTTTCCTCCTCTTCAAACTATGTGGATTGCAAGATCTTTGTTTATTCTTTGGCATACCTTGTTGGAGAGGAATTGACAAATCTTTTGAGATGCACATTTGGTGGAAGATTTATCATTCTCTTCAAGAAACTATTTAGGAAAGTGTGAGCTAGATGGGGTTATGAATCCAAGGAACCTTGCTACATGTAACAACCTCAATTTTCATCTTCAAGATGAGATCTCAGGGGTATTGGGTCAATGGTATCATAGTGTTCCCAAATAAACTAAGCGGTAGGGGAAGCAATAGGTGAATAGGGAGGGGCATTGGACTCCTTCTCCTCCTGGCGTTCTTAAAATTAACACTGATGGTTCTTCACAAGGGAATCCTAGTCCTATTGGAATTGGAGGTGTTTCTCATAGTAGCTCTAGAGAGGTTCAATTTCTTTTCTTAGTGCATAAGGGTTGTCATGTGCTTGTGAACTTTCTTTCTTTGTAGTTGCTTGAGGATATTGGTCGGCCACCAACTTCAATAGTTAATTAGACTCTTTTCTTTTGTATTGCTTCGAGTCTATTAGTTTTACTTATGTTCCCCATGAGTGGAACAAAGCTATTGGCTATTTGGCTAAATGGGCTTCCAAACATGCTCAAGATTGGAATAATGTGGATTGGCAGCAACTTCCCTTAGAGTTGTTGTGTGATTTTGATGTCATTGTGGATCAAGATAAAGATCCTTGTTAAGATCTCCTTTTTGTTTCTCTCTTTGTTTTAATAAATTTTTTACCCCTCTTTTAGAAAATAACAAATTATGCAAATTCACATCTTTAATTTTTCTAAATGACACTATCATAGGCCCTGTTCTTGTGAATCTCCTTTGTTCTCTATTCACTTTTAATGCTTTCACTAGAGAAACAAAGTGTTTTGGATCTCCTTTGCTCTGTGTTATCTTTTAGTGCTTTTCACAAAAAATAGTAAATTATCGGAATATGCTATGTTTTGCATTCTCTTTAATATTTTTCACAAGAAGCACATTGTTTGAATCTCCTTTGAAAATTGTTGTAGATGGGTGACTTGAAAAAGTCTCACACATAAAGACAGGGCCTAACAAACATTAGTAATGTAAATGTTTCTAATAGTACCAAATATTGTAAATCATTTTAATTCCACAAACTAAAGTATCTTTTTAATTTGAATGGTATTCAAATAAATACAATAATACAAATATAGAATTTACAAAACATGTCTTTAATAAACTTCAGGGTAGGAATGGAATAATTGGCATTGTACAATCAAATATGATGTCTTTTTTCTTGCTCTAGATTAACAGGAAATGTCAAACAACATCTATTAAAGTTGTCACTATGCTAAGCTTTGAATTGTTAAACTTAGGTTTGTAGAAAATGTTTACATAACAAATGCTATGAGAAGATATTGATGGGACCATGTGAAACAAAGGTTGAAAAAAATAGTGACAATTTAGTGCTCAAATGTCTTACAAAGTTTCTAGAAGACTCTAAGATTGGACAAGATGTAACATTAGTTTCAATTATATATAACATATTCTTCCTCAATCAAAGATTTTAAGCATCCCTCACAAGATAAAAAGATATGCCCATTTTGAGAGATGGGGTATCATATTTGTTTATGCATGAATATACCCCTCACTGTCTTTTTTCCCAATCCTGGTAAAATCATGTCATCTAGTCAGTAAAAAGGAGTGATAATATAGTGTGAAGTCTAGTGGAGGTACTTCTCCTCTAAAAGTGCCCTACAATCGGAAACTATTTATCTACGGTGAAGATGCAGGCGATTGCCCTTATATTAGTAAGTGACATAATTGCTTGCTGTAAACAAATGTCTATGCCCGAGATATTTAACTGCTTGCTTAATGTTTTTAGCTTTTTGGATAATAGGCCTACAATTTGAATTTATATAAAGTATTATAGCACTATTTATAGTGGGAAGTGGTTTGACGGAATCCAAGGATTTTGAGGAAGTGAGAGAGAATTTGAGTATTTGGTAGCATTTATGATATGGGGACATTGCTATTTAATGCCAACGAAGTCGATTAAGGAGAAGGTCCCTAAACAATTTCAGAGTTGGTCTACATTGTTGTGTGTTGGTCAAGGTTATGTTGTTGCAGGTTTACTTTTTTATTTGCGGATACTAATTTCTTGGTCTGGACTTTCGTTTAGTGAATTGCGTCGTGAAATATACGGATTGATTATGGATTAGATTAATATCCACACCAATTATGGATCCGAACATTACAACTACAAGCATGGGAGCATTATTATCACAGAACATTACAACTACAAGCATGAGAGCATTATTATCACAATGTTGCCTTATAATAATAGTGTACGCTTTTATCGGATATTTATCTAACAAACAATGAGTTTGTCTTATGCAAATAAATTCTACCGAGTTCAAATCAGAAATACAGTACATTAACTATTATGAGCTGTAGAAAGATCTAATTTTCCTAATGTCTTTGAGTAATGGGCTACGCATATATTGCCTACCTCAATGTTTGAAGTATGAAAATGGAGCCTAGGATTATCATATCATATTTCAAAATGGAGAGGATCCAAGCAATTCAATGAACAAAAGTTCTTTGAGTGGACTATTTTTAAACAATATATATAGAGGAAAAAAATTAGCTTAGAAAAAGTAAGTTAACTTTGATTATTTAACATTTTCAGTTAAGGAATCAAGTCTCACTGTGTGATATCTAAGTCATTTGTTCTAAGTGTACAAAAATGAAAGAAAGGCGACTTAATAATTGACATGAGTTGTATAAAACAGTAGGTGATTGTGACTTGCAAGATGTCATACAAAGTTGTGGACGGGGAAAGCAAAGATGCAATTTACACTATGCAAAGGAGCTAGACGAGTTTACTAATAACTATTATGGAGTTTAAAGGCAATGACAGAATTTGCATAATGAAACCATACATGAAGAGGTGACAAGTTTATGGACATAAGCTAAAGATAGGTTGTTTATGAACATAAGTTAAAAGTGGGTTGTTTATGGTCGTAAGCTAAAGATAGGTTGTTGGGTAGGAATGTTTAAAAAAAGTCGAATTAGAATGAGTGATCTTTTAGAAATGTTAGATGTTCAAGTACTCAATTAATTCTCATAAGAAATGAGTGTCATTGCAAATAACTATTCATGAAATATAGATTAATAAATTTCACTCATAATCTATATAACTGAAATATAATAACAATATTATAGCTGAAATCTAAAAACAATATTATAATTTGACTCATTCTAAAATAAAAACTCCTACTTATCAATAAATTAAAATATTCACCAAATTATTCAAACATCAAAATATGAAAGCTTGTTAAAACTAAACCCATAAATTATTATCATCAGTTGGTGGAATTTGTGGAAGAGCAGTAGCAGAGCAATTCTCCTTTGGCAGGATATGATTTTAAGAAATGTCTCCGCAAATGTTTTCCTGCCAAAGGAGAATAGCCTGTCACTGATCTCCACTCTCTCTTCCCTGAAGATATCCAACTCGCCTTGAGTAGTGGTCGAAATACATCTAGTTTATATCGACTGGGCGACTGGAATATTCAAAGAAAAATCCGGATCGAATGTGTGGAGAGTGATGTACATCTTGACTGCTTCCGTAATGAATTCAATGCTACAGTGAAAATGATAAAGATAATAGGGAATATCTGGTTTGTATGTTCAACTCTCCGCGTCCTTTGTCCATCCAAGAGGGCACTTGTGATTTATATATGTGATTCTCATGAAAGGCAAGGAATTAGCTGCTCTCTTTTTCACAATGTGTCACATAAATGTGAAAGAATCCACCGCAATGATTTGAAAATGTTCTTCCTCCATTTCCTTATGGAATCTACTCAAAGATTGATACCGTATAATATACTGCAAACATCCTCATATGCCATGCGGTACGTTACTCTGGGAAACAACATTTGCTTATTAGTGAAGAACGCTTAGAAGTGACAATAACAAGGGGAAAGTCTTGGTAATATTAAGGTCATGGTTGATAATGTTCCTTGTCAATTTGTAAATTTATGGTTTTCGCATCAACTTTAAGTTGGGCATGTGCAACTTGGCAATTAGATATGGGCATGAAGGTTGTTTTAATGATAAATAGATTTATTTAACGGTATTTAAAATAAAAGGTTTAGTTGTAATTTAACTTTTGGGGAAAGATTTTAAACGATTAATCTTTTTGGTTTATTTGTCAAATTTTGGTATTTGGGATCTAATTCAATTGAAGAGCTCTTAGCTAAGATTGAGCTTGGATCCATGTATATTGTCTTTCAATATAATTCTAGAAAATGGATATTTTGAATTTTGTTGTGGTTTAGGAAAAATTGGAGCTTCCTCTATACATGTTTCAAGAGACAAATTCTCATGTTTCTATTTTTTTTGAAATTCAAATTCTTTCTTTTAAATGACGTACTTATCATTTGCAATTGCATCTTTAGAGAAATTGATTTAAGACAAAATCAAATCCTACTCACCTCCTACTAAAGATACCCATGACTAAAAGTATTGGAAAAAAAAACCCAACCTTAAAGGAAAGAATAACCTTGGACTAATAAATAATTTTTAATAAATAATAGAAACAATATATAGGCCATGTAAGTGTATTAGTATTGTATATAATTTTAATTGATTTGGTATTCCTATTCATTACTTATCTACATTATGTTTTAGAAATAATATTTTTGTTTAAGCTCTAACATAATTTTAATGAACAAACTTATATTTTGTTTTTCTAGCTCACAAGATCATGGTAAGCCAAACTATGCTGATGGAAAAAAATTTGGATTTTCTACCATGCCAAACATGTCAAAATGCACTTTGACTTTTGAAAAGGGTGGGAAAATTTTTGAATTTGGTTTGATAATACCAAACCTAATCATATACTCATTACAAAATTAGATGCCCATTACAAAATCAGATATCCTTTATTGATTAGATACTTGATTTAAAAAATAAATAAATACATTTTAGTAAAATTGGCATAACTTCTCCATTTCTTTTCAAATTTTCCATTTTTTTATAGGAGTTGGAAAGATAATTACAGGAACTTTTTTTTATAGGAATTGGAAAGATAGTTAGAAGACCTACTATATAGGTAATATATTTTTATTATATTATATATCAAAACATAGTTATAATTTGAAGTGAATCCTTATTTTTGAAGCTTGTAATAATTGCAAGTTTTGCATACAAAATTATTTTTTACTTCATTTTTTTGGTAATAAGAATTAACACAGTTAAAAGTAGTAAATAATGAAAAGCTTACATTTTATGTATTATTGAGAATTTTCAAAATCTAAATCAGTATATATGATTCCTTTATTTTCTTCGATCATTTTTACACAAATACCAAAAATTACCCAAGACAAAATCTCTCTCTCTCTCTCTCTCTCTCCCCCACCCCCCCCCCCCCCCCTTAATTATCTCTATCACCTCCTTTCTATCACACTCCTTCCCTCTCTATCTCTATTTACCTATAGATATATCTTCATGCCTATCTATATCTACTTATCTTCATATCTCTCTTATTTTGTTTATCTCTCCCTTCACCTATCATAATTAATAAATTAGTTGAATGAGGGAAGGGATGGTATGGCCAGACCATAATATAAATATACATGAGGTGAATAGACATTCATGGTGGGTCAAAATATACATCTTATAAGGAAAATAAACATTTATGTAGGGCCAAAATACTTGATAAGTGAGGAAAATATTTCTTTACAAGGGGGAAAATACTTAACTATTGTGGTGAATGTTTTAGTTTAGATGGTGAAAAATGTAATTATTATGGTGAATGTCTCTTCATGTGGGACTAATGCCAAATAGAAATTCACCCAATAAATAATAATACAATGCATTGTCACATTTATATCATTTGTTTGGTTTCCAAGTTGTCTATTGACACTACATCATCAAATTGATAAGAACAACCACACAGGCCCATACTATAAATCAATTAATCAAGACCATTCACTGGATCATAGATCAATAACTAAAGTTTTATTTTAGGCCTAATTTCTCAAAGGAAATAGAATTCCCTAGGAAGTCTCTAAAATGAAGATACGTATGAAGCCTTAACATGGGCCTTGCACCTTCTTAATAACGTGGAGAACGACATGATAGATAAATTTTGATCTATCAAATGGTTGTTTCAAGAAATCGAGGCTCTTAAGGAAAAGAATATCCAAGATTGCAGCTAGAGCCCTTGCAGAGTCCAGGAAAACACTAGAAGGATGAATGACCAGGATGACAGCCAGAAGCATTGCTATAGTGAGGACTCCAAAAATGATCAACAAGATAGATTTTTCCTAGTTGAACAGAAAGTCTAGAGGTTAGACAACATCATCCAGATTCTAACTAATCAAATTGTGGACACTTTGCACACTTTGAATGAGAACATTGTCAACCTGGGGGATACTCTAAAGAGAGTTGGCATCGGTGGGAATAAGGGGAAGCTAACCAGCTAGAATATTGGCAAGGAAGAGGTCGATCTAAATGTTGCTAGTGACCAGGTGGATCATTTGGAGAAGGAGGAAGCCCAGAACATGAACTAGGAAGGAGTGGACAACAAGAAGGATCATGAAGTTGTAGAAACTCTGTAGGATCTAGATAAGGAGAACCATTAGGTTTGGTTTTCCTTGTCAATCTGGCTGTTGGCTTTTGCCTCTTGGCCTTAGGCCTTTTGTTTCTTTTTGGCTATTGGTTTTTGTTTCATGTTTGCTAGACTTTAATGTCTTAACTTTTATGCTGTAAAACTTTCAGGTTTTAGGTCCCCGTAAAACCTATTTTTCTTAATAAAAAACATGGGCCTTGCATAATAACTTATAAGAAATAAATTTCTTTTCATTGACCCTAACATTCTTTAACATCTATTTAATCATGATGCAAGGCACACAATTGTCAAATTGATACTCTAGTATGCCTACAAAAATTATTGATTTCTCATGCTTTTGCATTAACAGATAAGATTTTATAAATACTTAGATATATGAAAAAAATTACTATTTATAGACTTTATTGATTTTATCTTCTTCAACTTTAATTTCCTTTTTGTTTTGGCAAGTATAATGTTTGAGTTGCTGGTAGTTGGAATTTTGTATTATGTCTCTGGTTTAAGGTTTTAAGTCTTTTGATTAAAGTGTTTTCCAAACTAGTCAATTTCTTATAGGTTAAGTTCTATAGGTCATGTATGTCAAGATGAATACTCCAATTAGGTTGAGAAGCACAAAAATGGAGGACTAGAAGCCCTTTTTGGAATGATACTAGATGTTGTGCTTAATTCTCTTTGTAATGAGGTTGGGTCTTTTGTGAACACTATTGTGATCATGGTACTTGACCTAAAGTTCCTTTGGAATGACAAGAGATATTCCATGTTGAAAAAAATAATATCATGGTTCTTGGCATCCCTTTCTAACCTTATAGGAGACAAGGTCAACACTTATGCTACTAAGGTGGGTGTTCAAGGAATAATATCTAGTGGATGACATCCAAGTTCCTATTTTTAAAGAAGTAGGTGTGGGGATCCCTTGAAATACCCAAACTTCTCTGTCACAACAACATGGAAAGGAAACACTTTATGCTCAATATGATTGTGGAGAAGATGATGTAACATCATAGGTGGGTAACTATGGGGAGGGAGTTTATGTAGGATTGGTTCCTCAGAGAAGATTTCATGGACATTGACGACGAATGGTTTAAAAAGTTGTTTGCAGTTATTTGCTCTAGATAATTCTTCATACATAGATAAGGAGACCCTTACTAGTCCAGACTCCTCATGAATTATCATAGTGTGCTCACTAGTATTTGAAATCAAGTATTTACCGTAGAAGACATAATTTTGTTTTTGTTTTACAATTGTGATATGCCTAGTGCCCTAGTGGGAAAATTTTCAAAATTTTGGTTTCTTAGGTTAGTGCCTCCTTTTCCTCACATTTTGGCTTGAATGATTCAAAGGGTTTAGTATCAAATTATCAATCTCAAAATTAATGAAAAGATAATAAGTATTATAACTCTTATTTGATAAAGAAAAATAAGACACAAGTTCACATTTATCATTTAGTTTAAATGTAAAATTTTAATTCCATACATACATACATTCATACATACATACATATGTATGTATGTATGTATGCATATATGTGTGTGTGTGTGTGTGTGTGTGTACATATATGTATGTATATATGTATACATATATACACATATACATGTATATATATCTAAATTGTTGGAAATATTCAAGATATGATAAGTTACTGAGAGGGGAGGGGTGAATCAATAACTTTAAATTTACCACAAATCAATCTATGCTACTCCATGCATTAGTACTGAAAGATAAAACATTCATCACACAAAAAAACACAATGTTTTGGTAACCCAGAAACCTTCCAAATAGATAGTAAAAACTGGGGTGGGGATGATACCCACAAAACTTCACTACTGTAGCATAAGTTGGCCTGTTAAGGCTTACATTGACCACTTCTAGTGATCTTCCCTATTAGGAGCACAAAGGACTGCTAGGTCTACCTTGTTAGAGGATTTACAAACATACAATGCAGTATGCACTCGGTTAAGAGATTTACACAAAGATTTTCAAGTCTACCTTGTTAAAGGATTTAGAAACTGATTCACCTATTAGGATGAAGTAGTGGATCTACTTACAACTGATTACTGATAAGATCCTTTATGGACTAATCACCTTATGTGATAGATATAACTTTTCTGCTTCTATATTGACCTTGCTATATTCCTTAAACTGCTGCTGATAATCCTTCGATGCACTTCTCAAAAATACTTCATGTTACTTCTATTATTTCAATTAAAATGATATCTTACAATACACCTTACATATATACCTTTCCAATTTAAAAAAATTGCAAGGTCAGCCAAAATACAAGCGAACAACACATTACAAAGTCGACCCAATAGTAAATAACTTGGATTCACTGAACTAACTCGGTGACCTTTTGATACTCAATGTTCACTACATTACACGACATCATCATGCACTCGATAGAAGTGAAGGCTCAATCCATACTAATCACTTGATGGAGTTCTGAACTCGGTGACCACTGGTGACTTGGTAGGTGTAGTGTCACTTAGTAGATAGTGCACGCTAAGTTTACCTTGCTTCACTTGGTAAACACTACTTCTTTCAATGCTTAGTTTACACTAAATTTCCATGACACAAACTTATTGCTCGATAGACACTATGAAGCTCGGTAGACACTGCTGGTCTTCACATTGCCTGTAGTCACTTGGTAGCCACTATTCTGCTTAGTGTAAATTGTTGAACACTTCAAAGCTTGGTTAACACTAGAATGCTCAGCGAGTTTAAGAATTTAAGTGTTGAACTCGGTAGCTATACTGATATAGATAAGTGTTGTCACTAATGGCAATAATAACTTAACGTCAACACTAAATATATATACACACACACATATGTACATATATATACATATATGTACATATATATACATATATGTACATATATATACATATATGTACATATATATACATATATGTACATATATATACATACATACATATATATATATATATATATATATATATATATATGTACATATATATATATGTACATGTACATATGTACATGTACATATATATATGTACATATATATATGTATATATATATATATACATATATATATGTATATGTACATGTACATATATGTACATGTACATGTACATATATATATGTACATTTATATATGTACATATATATATGTATATATATATATATGTACATGTACATATATGTATATGTACATGTACATATATATATATGTACATATGTATATATATACATATATATATTATATATATATGTACATATATATATATTATATATATATGTACATATATATATATGTACATATATATATGTACATGTATATATATGTACATATATATGTACATATATATATATATATAGATATATATGTACATATATATATATATATATGTACATATATATATATATATGTACATATATATATATATATGTACATATATATATATATATATATATATAAATATATACCTACATATGTATATATATATGTACATATATATATTTATATAATATATATATATATATATATATATATATATGTACATATATATATAATATATATATATGTACATATATATATAATATATATATGTATATATATACATATGTACATATATATATAATATATATATGTATATATATACATATGTACATATATATATATATACATATGTATATATATATGTATATATATACATATGTATATATATATGTATATATACATATGTATATATTTATATGTACATATATATATGTATATATACATACATACATACATATATACATATATACATACATACACATACACAACACATACATATGTATGTAAATATACATACAAACACACAAACATACACATATATATTAATTATGGGGAGGGATTTTATGTAGGATTCGTTCCTCGTAGATGATTTTATGGACGTGGACTACAAATGGTGTCAATGATATTATCAATTATAGAGAAGATGCATAAGGTGGATCTAGAAAAGAGGACATATTTGCACCACCTACAACTCCAAAGAAAACAACATTTTAGGAGGATACACCTCCCACTATTCAACTATCTTCAAATCCCCCTTCTTAGAAAGCTTGGAATTTGTCAGTTACTAACTTTCTTTTGGATCCTACATTTGATCCCTCAAAGGTTTCACTAAATGATTCAGAGATGAGAGACATAGGGAGATTTATACTATCTTTTATCATGGCATATGGGGATTTAGACAAAGCTAGCTACTTTCTACAATATGAGATGGTGAGCCTTTGGTATTTATGTTTGTCATTGATGTCAATTATAATTTGAATGTGGTTTGTAGATTAATACTTTAAGAATTTGTAGTTAGTAAAAAAAATTAGTAAGGCTATGTAAGAGCTCATATAACTCTTTAAATTTGCAAGTGGATAGATGTTGATGTTTCCTAAAAATAGTCTTCCTTCTCAAATTTTTTTCTTATCATTTAGAGGGTCAAATAGATCAATTTGGAAATACTAGTCTATTCATGTCACTGCTATGACAAAAAAATTGTAGTAAATATAGAAGAGTAAAAATATGGAAGTATTTTGTTTACTTGAGTGATAATAATAGACCTCAAAAATCATTTTACCATGCAAAAGGAAAGACCAATCTATTCCAAAACATATTGATGATTGACTAGAATTGGTTTATTTGTCTTAGCAAAAATCCTTTACAAAAACCAAATCATACATAAGAGACTTGAAGAATCAATTTAAAATTTTTCTTTTGTAGATTGATTTATTAGGTAATGTTTATAAAGAGAATTGGCCTACTTAGAACAAGTATTTAAGAAATGGAAAAAATTGTTTAGCTTGGAAATGATTAGTTGTCCTAGGAAAAGGGAACCGATATTTTCAAAGAATCATATCAAATTTCTTTGGAACAAATATCTATGCAAATTCATCTATATAAAGTCTAATTTCAGAAAATTAAAGAGCCAATCCATACACCATGCAAGAGATTGATTCTTACATTGGTTCTAAAAATATCAAAAGTATCGAAAGCGAGGTAGTTTTTGAAAGGTTGTCAATTTTTGCAAATGGGTTGAAATGTCTTTTATGAAGAGTTATATTTTTGTACATATGAATGATATAGAATTTGGTTGTTGGTGTATTTAATGGTTTATTCAAAAATCAGATATATCATGGGATGGTAACAAAAAAAATTAAACAAATAAAAGATCAATATTTTGTAGAAGTTGATAGGAAGGCATATGTGCATTTGGAGATCTAAGTTTCAATATCTTGGTTAAACATAGAAGAGAATTATAGTTAAAAAATTTTTTCCCAAAGAGGAGTAATATCTACACATTGGAGGGGGAATTGGTTGCACATGAAACCCTCCACTCTATTAATGCACATAAAATTTCAGCTACTATTATCAAACTTGACATGACAAAAGCATATGACAAATTAAACTAGGATTTTCTCTTCGAAGTGCTATAGAGGTTCGATTTCTCTCTCAAATGGTGTAAATGGATTAGAGCATGCATCTTTGGAGTTTCCTTCTCTATCATCATTAATGGTTCCCCAATTGGGTTTTTTCGCTCTTCACAAGGAGTTATACAGGGAGGTCCCCTCTCCCCATATCTATTTATCATAATGGCCAAGGCATTTAGCATAATAATCAACACTAGAAAAGAGCTAAATCTGTGGCAAGGTACTGAATTGCAAGCACATCTATTTCAGTCACTCACTTCTTTTTTTGCTAATGACTCGTTACTGTTCAACAGGTCTAATCTACAAGAGATTAAATAGATTAAAGTAGTCTTGAACCTACACACATCCATTTCAGGGCAATGCATTAACACTAAAAAATCAAAGGTGCTTATCCTCAATACTCCCAAGAAATTAGTAGCCAACACAATATCTATTCTTGCCTTTACTCCTGATGTTCTTCCATCCTCATATCTTGGTATCCCATTCTTCATGGGTTCTAACAAAGTTTCATATTAGAGTCCAATAGTGGAAATGATCAAGAGTAGAATTTCAATGTGGAAAGTTTGATGGTTGTCATTGTCCATAAGAATTCTTCTCATTAAATCTATCCTAGCAACCATCCCAAACTATTTCCTTCCCATTTTTCAAGCTCTTAGGTCTATCATTCCTCAATTAACAAAAATAATTAGATCATTTCTGTGGTCCAATAACATAACAGGTACAAAAAATAATCAGATCATTTTTGTGGTCCAATAACATAATAGGTACAAAAAATATTCCACTAATCTCCCTCCAAGAGATGGCTCTCCCATATGATGAAGCTAGTGTAGGGCTTCATGACTTGTCATTTTGAAATAAAGCTTTTGGTGGCAAGTTAATCTTGCATATGCTTTCTAGGCCCCACAATAATGGTGTAAAATTCTATAGGAGAAATACCTAGACTCTCATGATCCTACATGGATCATCATAGCTTTGGATCCACCTAAATGTTTAGTGATTTGGGACTTCATGATTTCTTCCAGGGATATCATCACCAAGTTTGTCTCATAAGAGGTTCACAATAGAAATAGAGTGGACTTTTGGGATGGTTCCTATAATGGGCTCCCACTGCTTAGCCTCAACAAAAAACTATCATACGTTGCTTTAGATAAAAACCAATGGGGTAATTCATTAGCCAATTATAGCTCTACTGTTGATCAATATACTGGTAATGTTTCATTAAAGGATATTGCAGATCTTACTATCCCCCAGCCCCAAAAAAACCTCCTAAAGGATATCCTCATGAAGAGGGTTGTTTATCTATCCAACAAGGAAGATCTATTATTTTGAGCTCCCTCACTAGATGGTAACTACATGATCAAAAGGGATTACAAGGCTCTTCAATAGATGGCTAATGTCAAAACCAAACATAGAGCTTATTCCCTTTGCTAGAACAAAGTCTTCCTCCCAAAAATTGGCTACTTTGCATGGTTGGCACTAAGAAAAAGGATATTAACCAGTAATAGATTGTGTCACCTTAATATTGCAGAACCATTCTAGTGCATTCTCTATAATTTAGTGATGGAATTTGTAGATCAATTATTTCTGCAATGCTCATTTGCTAGGGAATGTTGGACCTTTTTTTATGAAAAACTTGATGTTTCTTTTCCCTTTCCTGTATCCCTTTAGGATCTATTCTAATTATGGCCAACTCTCTTTTCAAGATCATTATTCTCTTTTATTTGGATTTGTGCACCAAGAAATATTTTGTGGTCAATTTGGTGGGAGAGAAATAAATGCATCTTCAAACAACAATATTTTCCAATCAAATCTGTCTTGACCTTGCTTGACAAATCTCTTTTTGAAATGGTAAATGTTGTTGCTCAAAGACTTGAAGGTAAGCATGCTTTTACAACTTGGGATTAAAAAATGATTCAAGTGTGGAAGGGCTTTAAGTTCCCATCTTTCCCCTTTCCTATTAGTCAACACTCTAAGGCTTCTCTAAGACAATCCATTAGATGGTCCCCTCCTCTTAAGTCCTAGTTTAAAATAAAATTTTATAGGGTGTCTAGAGGAAACCCAGGGAGATGGGGATTGAAATATGCATTAAAAATTATCTGGGAGATGTGATGGCTTTAAAATCTTCCCCTGCTTCCCTTGACATAAATAACAATTCATAAGTAGGAGATAATTTCCACAGCTAGTCAAATTGTGATATGAATATCAGGATTTAACTGTGCGATTTTGAGTCAAACTCGATGACCCATATTTCATGAGTAGTGATTCAACATGAATCCATCTCTCATGAGAATAAGTGGAACACTTAGCACTCATTGGATCTAGGTGATGCTCACAGGGGTGAAGCACCGAGACTTGGTTATTGGTAAAAAACTTGGTGTTGAACATGTTCATATCGAAGGTGATTCTTCTATCATCATAAATGCATGCATCTTGAAGAAGCTCCTAAACAGAAAGCTATTGTATATCTTCAATCAAATTTGGTCACTTCTGGCTTCATTCAAAGAATGCTACATATCGCAAACATATAGAGAAGGAAACAAGCTTGCAAACTATTTAGCTAATTTGGGATGTGATAATGTCATTATCGACACTTCTCCCTCCTCTCCCTTGGGTGATTATTACCCATCACTCTTCCAGATTATTAACTTTGAGCAAGTTCAACTTTAAACTTCTCTTGAAGCTATAAGACTCATATAAAGCACTCAGTTCATGGAAGATTGTAAATTCTTTGACAATAGGATCTATTGTTCCTCACTAGTGCCTTTATTGTCATAATTTGTATGATGTATTTGCATTTCATTTCAAGAAGTATAAAATGGAGCATGCTTTCCATGATGTGTTGTTTATTATCCATGTCAAAGTGACAAACTTGGATGAGCATAAGTCATCTTCCACTGCAGCGATAATAGTGATTTGTGTTGTTGAGGGTCTTTTTCTCCACCACTAATAATGACATATGAAGATTGGTTGGGAGCTACTTTTGACCCATGAGGCTATGTTGATGACCTTTTCTACAATGATACAAGTAAAGTCTATTTTCAGCAGGATTCCCTTCATTTGCAATCTTTCATTGTAATGTTCTTGATATAGGGGCATGATTATGATGCTAACAAGTGTTGCTCAACCCATGGATAGTGGCATGTTTCATATGAACAGTTCCTTCTAATTTTACTTTATGCACTTTGTATCTAAGCAAGGATTTGGGGTTTTCTTTTTTAATTCTTTCCCCATTGAGCTCTTGAATCAGATTTTATTTCATTTTAATATATTTGTGGTCTGCAACATTCACCTAAAAAAAAAATCTACACAATAAAGGTACATCTGTCTTTCTTGTTTGTTTATTTATAGATGTTAATATAATAATATTCATTTTTCATACATCTATTTTTTATAGCAAAGATTAATTACATGATCAACTTTATTGCTGAATTCAATTTATTAGTTATAATAATTTATTCAATGACAAAGATTAATGGTTGATACATAAACACACAATTCAAATGTTTTTAAGTAATGATTAAAAAAAGTTTTGAAGGGGCCCAAAACCCTTTACAATATCTTTAAAATAAGATATCTAACCATTATTGCTGATACACAAGTTACTCAAAAGATAGGTAGCACAAAAAAATTAAATTAAATTGTTGAAACACAACACTAACAACCACAAAAACACTAAGGATTTTAGTTTCCTTCTCTAAGTTCTTGAGCCTTTGAAAAGATTCATTGAGATCAATCTGCTCCTTTGGCTTCTCCTTAGTTTTAGTCTCATTATGCTTTAGATGTTGATAAGTTTGTGAAAGTTAAATTAGATAGAAAACTAAAAGGACAAATTTCTTAATAGAAAGTGTTTTGCAGATTATTTTGTATAACCAATCATGCATATCTTTCAAGTTGGCATTTTATATAAAAAAGAAAAAAATGCATCCTAAAAATACACCTAAAGGTTTTAGAGCCACATACCAATGTAGATCATAAATTAAATCTTTATATGTAAATGGATTCCAACATATATTACTAGTGGGGATAAATTGAATGCAGTTGATACATACAACTTCTAGCTATCTAGAATGGTGTACACAATTTTGTAGTTCTTCCATGATAATATTTGACAACTATTGAATATTTACCTTTTCTTATTTATACATGATGCATATATACATGCACTCTATCCTTTTATTGGCTAAATGAGCAATTCATTCCTGATAGTTTGTATTCAACTCATGTTGTGTTGTTATCATTGGATGCTTATATGTAGGGAAGAATTTTTGAAAGTGGGAAAAAAATATCTTTAGTCACTCACAATGAGTCTTTTTCTAAGAATGAAAATGCACCAAAAGCTATGCATACATATTTCTAATCAATACATTACATTACATATTCAACTATAGGTTGTCCAAAGTAAATGATGTTTCTCATTAATTTTTTGTCTACTTACACATGATTTTTATTTTTTGTAAGCATTAATAGAAAAGGAGGTGAAATCATAAAGATATTGAACTATGTGATGTTTGATTTAAATTTACAATGAATCCTTGTAGGAAGGCAATTAAGAAAATATTTCAAATCATAAAATTATTGTTTGACTACGGTCTTTTGATTGATTTTTCTCTTTCACAAAGAGATGCATAAGGTTTGTAGGATATGAAGTAATAGAGCATGGATCTCTCTCTCTCTCTCTCTCTCTCTCTCTCTCTCTCTCTCCTTATTATCCATCTATCTATACACTATCTCTCCCTATATTTCCCTCTGCATTTTTATCATTATCAATATTTTTACTTCTCTAACCCTTTTTTTCTTTATATTATTCATCTTACTCACTCTCCCCCTGCCCCCTCACTCTCTCCTTATCTCTCATTATAATTATCTATCCCTCCAACTCTCATTTCCTATATGAAATGGACAACCTAACTATTTAAAATCAATAATTTAAAACTATCTTTATCTCATCATCTCTATCTCTTCCTCTCCATCTTACTTTATATTTATATATCTCTCTATCTTTATATACATATGTCTGTCACTAATATACACATTCTCCCTACCTACCTACTTCTCCTTTCCTTTATATCTTTATTATATACACACATACACTCATTTCTCCATTCCTATCTCCATATTATCTTACCCCTCTCTTTGTCATTCACCTCTCACTATTTATATTCTATTTTCTCTATTTTGCTTTGATCTTGTATAACTATTTATCGACATTCTATCTATCACCTCAAATCTCTTCTTTCTATCTGTTCATCTCTCCACTATGTGCTCTCCTCTTCCTATTCCTTCCCACCCTACTTCATTTTTCTTTGACTTTCCCTTCATATTTATTTTCCTCACACACAATCTCTCTCTCTCTCTCTCTCTCTCTCTCTCTCTCTCTCTCTCTCTCTCTCTCTCTCTCTCTCTCTCTCCCCCCACACACACACCAGTAATCTTATTAACTCCTTGTGGCTTCTCTCTCCTTCTCTCTCCCTATATTGCCTTACCCCTCTAATTATCTTTTCATAAATGAAATGGACAACCTATCCTTTTGAAATGCACACAACATATCGTATTTCCATAAATCTATTGATTAATGTAAGCTAAGATATTTGACAAATGCATTGAATATTAACTTTGTAAAAATATTTCATTTGTTCTCTAATCATATTAATGATTGTTTGGTTTGAATTTAATTGAGCTCTTCTCTAACTTTAACTATTGCTAGAACTACATAAAAACTCTGATATTAATTTATCACTACTCATAAATCTATGTTTGAATTCTAATCTAATAACATCCCACATATAATGAAAATAGACCATATTAAAGCATTTCAAAAAAAATATTAATATATATTATAAAATACCAATTTATATCTTTTAGCAATAAAATAATTCAAAAAAACTATTAAAACTATTGTTTTAAACATTTATTCTTCTCACAATACATAATTTCTACAACATATTGAATTCCAAAAACTATAAAATATCTAAATTTGCCTAAAATAAATAATTATAATTATTAAAAAATAAAAAAAATATAATATTTCTTTAGTTTCAAAACTTGTTATAAAATAAGAGAATTTGAAATGCAATTTTAAGTATATATATATATATATATATATTTATACATTTAATTAATTTTAGTAAAAATTAAACTTAAATATCTTATCATTAGCTACATTTATAAAATAGCATACATTATATAGAACCAACTTGTATAGATTAAGGCTCATAAAATGGGAAAAATTTCCAAATATCATAAGTTACCAGCACGACAAAAGGCACCAAAGTTTGATTTTCTGAAATAGGGAAATACCACGACATTGGAAAGGATTCTATCTTTGGAAATATCCACCATACAAAATTAGGAAAGGCAAAGAGTAGTGATATTGAGAAAATTGCTTTACCCAGCCAATATATCCAAGACCACTGAATTAGTTGCATGAACATTTCATTTAAATTGCATTTTAAACAGTTTTATAAGCCCTATTATAATTAATTATCAATCTCTGCTGAATAAAGTCACTCCTCTACTAAATAGATAAGCTTTGATAGCACACTTAAATTTTGGCTCGTAGAAATGGCAGTATCTACAGAAATCAAAGCTGAATGTCTTTATTTTATAAAAAACCATTCAATAGGAGTTCATCAAAACGAGAAAGTGTAGTACATTCCAACTAACTGAGACATTGAGCTCTAGTTCTAGGAGTAGCATGGAATTTACATGACAGTGCAAAGGTGCTCGACTAAACCACGTAACGTTGAAAGGCAAGGACACTATTTCAACAATGCAGCTATTTCACGTACGCAACATTGAAAATAAGCTTTGAGAGTGTGCCAGAGCGCAATGTGTTTTTTATAACACCCAAAGAAATAACTAAAATCATTTACCAGTGTGGGCGTTAGTTGAGAGTGTTTTGGGCGAGATTTGTATAAGTATTAAGAACAGCAGCCGGCAATTCTCCTTTGGCGGGATATCATGCATTTCACATATGATGCATTTCAGAAATGTTTCTGATAACATTATACTGCCAAACGAGAATTACCGGCAACTGGTCTTCACTCTTAGCTTGGGCAACTTGCTTGGAAGACATTGCAGTTTATATGGAGAAGGTGGGAGGCATATTCACACACAAATCCGCATCGAATGTGAGATTAAATTTTTTATAAGAGAATATCTGGTTTTCTCATGAAAAGCAGGGAAGCTGCTCTCTATTTCACAGCTTGTTACCGTACAGTTGAAGGAATCCACTGCAAATGGTTTCCAAAGGTGCTCTAAACTTCCTTTGTGGATCAAATAAACCCTTCAACTATCCGCATATGCCATTTGGTTACATTATCTAGAAAAACTTGTCTCTATTAATATTCAACCACGCAAGTGACAATAACAAGGAAAAGTGATATGTTTTTGTAAGTTTATAGGTTTTTAAGTTACACTTCACTTTTCTTTTTTAAATGAATTTCAAACTGAGATCAATGATGAAACATTTATAACTAGTATTTGCATTCTTAAAGGGTGTAAGGATGAAGCTGATAGTTTTACATATATTAATTGATTTCATTGTGTTGTTGATGTAAAAAGATTGGTCAAATTTGACACTAAAAACTTGATAGTGATAGAGGAAACCCTTTTTCTATGGAGATAAACTTTGAATGAATAATTTTTGACCGCTATTTATGGCCAATCAATCATAAATTATGTCACATTTATGATGTCAAATCTTTCTCACTCAAACACATAGCCACTCATTTTTGTATTCTTATCTCTATCTTATCGTATCCCTCGCTTTACCTTTCACCTCTCTTTATCTATATTCTATTTCCATTATTTCTCTTTGATCTTCTCTATCTATCCATCTATCCATCTACCCATTTGTCACCCTATAAATCTTTCGTATTTTATTTCTTTACCTCTACTTTGTACCTCCTAGATTGACCTATTCCTCCACCTCTCTTTATTCATCTCCCTACCTCTTTGTTTACTAATTTACATTTTGCATAATTTCTTGGTATAACCCATTCTAATCAAATTCATTCACACTAAAATGGAATACCAATATATTCATTTATATTATACATAAAATAAAAAAAGAGAATTATATTATTACATTCACTTGATTGATTTTACGAAATTCTATTTTTCTTTATCTCACCTAATAAGTTAAATTATTAAAGTAATCTTATTAATTTCGATTTAGAATTGTTCTTAAACAATGCATTGACACTTTGATTTGATTAGATTCTTTATAACTAATTTTTAAAATTGACATGTGATTATACTAAGCATGGGTATTTTATTTCATGAAACAATGAGGGTGCATCCTTACACAAGCACCTTGAAATTCATTCTCTTTGAACATTTTAGTGATCTATGTCAACAGATAAGTTTGGGATGCACATGGGGTTTTACCTCTCATCTTCACCTTCTATTGCTCTAATTTAGAGAACAATTGTTGATTCCGAGTCACCTTGTAGGAGAAGTCATAGAATTACCTTGCATCAGAACTCATAGATCTCTATTATGGGCTCTTGTTTCATCTATTCTATAAACTCATGCTATACATTCTCATTGAGTAAGACAGCACAAATTTTGAATATTTTGAATTTTGCAATGGGTGGATGTGCGCTATTGTTTTTATTAGTTATTGTCTTGTGTATCACAAGTACTGCCTAACATAAAAATTAAGTGTACTATAAAATCTTCAAAATCTACAAATGTACAAAACAAGGACCACCATTATTGATTATGGGTTTGATAAAGAATACCCCATTCCTTTTTGTTGAACTCTTTGATCTACTCTCTATCTACCTACCTAACTATATATTTTCCTACCTAGCTATTATCTTTCTATCATGTCATATATCTTTATCATTGTATTCCTTCATCTCTCCCTTTCTCCTCTCTCCTCTTCCAATTTCTTTCACTCCACTCCCTTACTATTTTTTCCTCCCTTCATACATGTTTCCCATTTTGATATTTTATTATAATGCATCTCTCTCTCTCTCTCTCTCTCTCTCTCTCTCTCTCTCTCTCTCTCTCTCTCTCTGACACACACACACACGCACGCACGCACGCACGCACGCACGCACGCATGCACGCACGCGCACACACACACACACACACACACACACACACACACACACACACACACATCTTATTATGAAAGTAAATATTAAACATAATTACGAGGGCTATTACTAAATCCTCACACTTCACTACACCATAGGGCCCTATGAGGCAGGTTTTTATATATTATAATATTGACTATTTTGAGTGCAAATCTTATTTGAATTCTTCACAAATCCTAGAACACAAATTTTTTCTATTTTTAATTCAAACAATTATACAAAATATCATATCAAAGTTATAGAATAAGTAACCTTAAATATCAATACTCTCAATGTAATTCTCTAAACATTAAAACAATCCCTCCATCTGAAAAAATAAAACTTGATAAGATTTGAAATAATGAATGTGTACTGAAATGAGAAAATTTATTTGAATAAAAAATTACTACTTTTAACATCAAATATCCCATTACATGCTGGATTTTGATGTGCAAAATATTTTCCACAGCAAGTCAAATTGTGATATTATCAAAATTCACAAATGAATAGTGATTTGAATTTACTTAAATTTTAAATTATAGTGATTTGAATTTATTTAAATTTTGAATTCACAATAATAAATAAATAATAAAAAATATTATATTTAAGTTAATATTTTTAATGTACTATTATATATTTAGGTTTGATAGTGCTATGCTCTTAATATTGGTGTAAATAAGGTTATGAATAGTCAACTTGTGGCTATCTTAATCCTTAATTAAGTCATGTTATCATTATTATATTATTATTTAGGTAGGTAGTTTGGCCTAGGTGTTATGTAGGGTTGTGTCTATTCAACCTAAGCATTATTAGGTATATATAGGAGGTTGTGAGTCTTATTTCAACATAATATTGTGAAGTGTGTTCTCATTGGAGATATTTGGAGGTTTCCCCCTCAAAGTGGGCTATTACTCTTAGTTATTATCAAGTATTCATATAATATTTCATATTAAATCTTCTATTGTGCAAATTATTTCATTACAAGTGGTATCAAAGCATGATCTTGACACCATAGAGGCAAGATTTTTTCTCAACATTGGGGCGATTTTGGGAAGAGCATAACTTTCAAATTTTACTGAATTTTTCAAAGATTTTTAAAGGGTTTTTGAAGACCATATTAAAGAAGCTATAGTCCAAAATTTAGAGGAATTAGAGAAAATTTGAGTAAATTATTGTAGAGTTACTATTTCTACATAATTTATTAAGATTTTCATATCTCTCACATCTTGCCGAATTGGAGTATAACATGTATTAGGTTTTTGAATACATATTAGAGGAACCTAAATTTCAAATCATGGAGAAATTGAAGAAAAAATAAGCAAGATATTGTCAAATTAGGAAAATTCTCTCAAGGGAGCAAATTTGCTAAAATAAATTTGGATTTTTTTTTCCAAGTAAGGGCATTTTGGCCCTAGTAAGTTACAATAAAAAAAATTAAAAAATTAGAGAATTTACATTTCATTTGCGTGATTTATTTCAAAAATATTGGTTTCCATCATGATAGGGCCTTCAACAAGATGAAAAAAGAATGCTACCACACTAGGGAAATCCTTAGATCAAGATTGGGAAACAACAAAGCATAGTAATCCCATTGAGGAACTAAACAAGTTCAAGGAAGAGGTTAAGAGGGATATGTATGACCTACAAGGAGATATATTAGATATACAAAGCATGTTAAGGACCTATATGAATGAAACAAGGAAGTAGCTCTCAAGCAATCACTGTGAAATCTTCAAGTCAACTAATAATGACACAAATTTTATTAATCCTACAAGATCTAGGAATTTTTTTTTCCAAAGGTGGATATGCACAAATTTGATGGCAAGGATCCTCTAATGTGGATAAATAAAATGAAGATTTTTTTGAAGGACATCAAATCCCATATGGACTTGAAAGATCATGATGGCTTCCTTATATCTAGAACTAGATCAATTCAGTTGGTATTGATGGCTTTGTACTCACAGGAGGAAAAAGTGTCTCACTGTATCATGGTCAATTTTTATAAACTTGCAAGAAAAATATAGCAATAGTGTGATAGATAACTTCTTTAGCCAACTTGCTAAGCTTTAAAAAATAGGATTAGTTAAGTATTATATTCAAAAATTTCTAAAATCTATCCATAAGAGTGGATAAAATTATAGATGAGAACTTAAATGATTTATTCTTGGGTGGTCTCAAAGATCACATTCAACATGAGGTATGCATTTTTTTCCCTAGCTTAGTAAATGAGTCTTCTATATTGGCACATAGGGTAGACTAGGAGAAGTTATTGATTCCTAGAAAGCAAGGGACTAATGTGACAAAAGAAAAATGATATTCAAAACCCTCTCTTCCTCTCCACAACAAATTGAGGAGAAAAGAGAAAAAGACTTGTGCTTTAATAATGATAGAAAATATAGTCAAGGACATAAATGTAGTGAAAATAAATTTTTGTATATGGAAAGTCTAAGTGAGGAAGAAAAGGATGAACCCATATCAGAGGAGGATAGGGAGTCAGGTGAGGAATCATATGATTCTCAAAAAATCATTTGTTGTCATGCACTTTTAGGTTCTAGTGCACTACAAAATCTCAAGCTAGCAAGTTTCTTAAAGAAGTAGAAAGTAATAGTGTCGATCGACTTAGGTAGTACTCATAATTTCATCAACAAAAAGTTGGTAACTCTTCTAAATTGCCTTATATATCTAGCCCTAGAGTTTTAGGTTTTGATTGTAGATGGGGGCATAATTAGTTGTTCAAGGAAGTGTCATAGTATCAAATTATCCGTGGGAAATTATCAACTTGATACCCCAATGTATGAAATATCCATGGGTGCAACAAATATTGTTTTGGGAGTACAATGGCTTACTACATTGGGAACAATTAAGAAGAATTTCCAAGAACTATTCATGTGATTTCAATAAAAAAGAAAGGTAGTGGAGCTAAGGGGATTCATGGAAAAATCCCCACACATGGTAATCTCCAATCAAATGTAAAAGCTTCTTAAGAAAAGTTCAAATGGATTTGTGGCCCAAAAATGTTCATTAGAAGTCCCTTAATCTAATGCTCTATCTCACTCATCTAGATTTACAAGCAATAATTGATCACCACTTAGTTATTCTCAGAGATATGCTTAAATGAATTCCTCTTAAGAGGGATCATGACCATGCCATAAAACTAGTTCCAAGGAGCCAGTCACCAAACGTTAGGCCTTATAGGTACCCACACATACAAAAAAGTGAGATAGATTTTTTTTTGAGGAAATGCTAGAGGTAGGAATTATCAGGCATAACCAAAGTGCTTACTCCTCACCTATTGTGTTGGTGCATAAGAAGGATGAAACTTAGCACATGTCTCCAGACTATAGAGTGCTCAACAAGTACACCATTAAAGGTAAGTTTCCTATTTTAGTCATTGATGATATCCTTGATGGGTTAAATAGAGCTATGTATTTTAGCAAGTTAGATCTTAGATCAGGTTATCATGAAATTTGGATTAAGGAGGAAGATATATTTAAGATAGTATTTCAAACTCATGAGGGTCATTATGAATTTTTGGTGATGTCATTCAGTCTTACCAATGTACCATCTACATTCCAGAGTTTGATGAATTCCATTTTTAAGAAGTTCTCGAGAAAGTTAGTGTTAGTGTTTTTTGATGATATATTAATTTATAGCAAGACTTGGGAAGAACATTTATAGCATGTAGATCAAGCATTACAATTACTTGAATATCATCAAATCTATGCTAAGCCATCCAAGTGTGCTTTTGGTCTTAAGGAGGTGGAGTATTTGGGACACATAGTTTCACATGAAGGAGTAAAGGTGGACCCTAACAAAATTAAGGCTATCATGGAATGACCTATTCCAAAAACTATTAAGAAGCTGAGGGGTTTCTTGGATTGATAGGATACTATAGAAGATTTTTGAAGAATTATGGCTATATAGCAGCACCCCTTACCACTCTATTGAAGAAGGATTCTTCTCATTGGAATGAATCTACTAATTTATCATTTGAGCAATTGAAGAAGGCTATGTGTACAACTCTAGTGCTTTCCACTCCAGACTTCACCAAGGAATTCATTGTTGAATGTGATGCTTTTGGAAATGGGATAGGAGTAGTTCTCATGCAAGAATTTCAACCAATTTCTTTTGAGAGTCATCAATTAAAAAGGAAAAAATCACCTCAAACCTTTTTATGAGAATGAAATGCTAGAAATCCTCCATGCAGTTAAAAAATAGAGGCCTTATTTAATGGCTTGACAATTCAAGGTTAAGACCGACCATGATAGCCTAAAATATTTTTTTGGAACAAAGACTATCATCATAAGACCAACAAAAATGGGTCACTAAGATGTTGGGATATGACCTTGAGATTATATACAAGAAAGGGAAGGAAAATATTGTGGCTGATGCATTTTCTAGAAAGGATGAAAAAGATGATGCCTTATTTGTGCCCTTTCAATATTACAAGAAAATTGGGTGGTAGAAGCCGAAGAAGAGTGGCAAAACAATGTTGCAACAAGTAATCCCATGCAATGAATAAAAAATGACCCTAGTAGTTAAATAAGTTTTATTTAAATGGGGATATTATTTGGTATTTAAAGAGTGCTTTTATCTCTAGAATAATTCCACTCTTAAACACAAGATTATCAAAGAACTACATGAGTCCTCAATTGGTGGTCATTCAAGATTTTTGAAGACATATCATTAGGTCAAGCAAGATTTTTTTTGGGAAGGGCTAAAAGGTGATGTTCAAAAAATTGTGGCTAAATGTTTGGTTTGTCAAAGAAATAAGGGGGAAACAATTAAGACACCAAGTCTCTTGAAACCTTTATCTATTCCTAGCCAATGTTGGGAATAAGTATCCATGGACTTCATCATAGGGCTTCCCAAATATAAAGGTCATAATGTCATCATGGTAGTAGTTGATCGCCTCACTAAATATGCACATTTCATTGAATTGTAACATCCTTTTACAACATGTATAGTGGAAAATTTTTTCTTGGAGCATATCCAAAAGCTACATGGTACACATAAGGTTATTGTTAGTGATCATGATCCTATATTTACTAGTCACTTTTGGAAGGATTTATTCTCATGTTTGGGTACTCAATTGGGTCATAGTTATTCATACTATCCTCAATTAGATGGGCAAACTGAGGTTGTTAATAAATATTTAGGAGGACATCTACATTGTTTCACTTCAAAAAAAGAATCTCAATGGGTACATTGGCTACCTCTTGCAGAATGGTGGTACAATACTTCTTTTCATAGCTCATAAAAAATGTCTCCATTTTTCGCACTTTATGGATATCATCCTCCTTCCATCACATCATCATTGAAGGTTTCACAAAAATTTTAGGTAGTAGAGGACCACTTGCTTCATCAACATTAGGTACTTTCAGGAGTCAAGGAGAATTTAGCTATGACACAAAATTGAATGGAACAACAAGTAGACCAAAATCATAGTGAAATAAATTTTGAAGTTGGGGACTGGGTCTTCTTTAGATTGTAGCCTTATAAACAAATCTCTATTAAGCAACAAAAAAAGAATAATAAGTTGTCTCCAAGATATTATGGACCATACCAAATAACACAAAAGATTGGTAGTGTTTTCTACAAGCTTGAGTTGCCACCAACAACAAAGATACATCTAGTTTTTCACGTTTCTTGTTTGAAGAAGGAAATTGGGTAGAATATTCCTACTCAAATAGTACTACTAGAACTTGATGAAGAAGGAAGAACAATTTTGGAACCAAAGTGCATTCTTTAAATGTGCACAAAGAAGTTGAGGAAAAAAACCCTAACTTAGTATCTCATCCAATGGAAGAACTTACTAGTTGAAGAGGCCACATGGGAGGATGAGGAGTTCATTCAAAATAATCCACACTTGGTTAGCATTGAGGACAATGATTCTTTCAAGAGAGGGGCATGCTATGCCCTTAATATTGGTGTATATAGGGTTATGAATAGTCTACTTGTGGCTACCTTAATCCTTAATTAAGTCATGTTATCATTATTATATTATTATTTAGGTAGGTAGGTCAGCCTAAGTGTTATGTAGGGTTGTGTCTATTTAACCTAGGCATAATTAGCTATATATAGGAGGTTGTGAGTCTTATTTCAACATCATATTGTGAAGTGTGTTATTGTTGGAGATATTTGGAGGGCTCATCCTCAAAGTAGCCTATTATTCTTAGTTATTATCAAGTATTCATATAATATTTTATATTATTTCTTCTATTTTTCAAGTTATTTCATTATAGATACTCTCTCTCTCTCTCTCTCGCCCCCCCCCCCCCCCCCCTCTCTCTCCCCCCTCTAACCAAGTAATACTAACGACTTCCACTTAGAGGCTGAGGTGTTGATCACAATGCTATTTTGTTAGAATGGGGAGCTCGTAAGTGTATTTTTGTTCCCTTTAGGTTTGAGAATATGTTGTTGTCTAATCAGAAGATTCATCATCTGATTGATACTTGGTGGAATAAGCTTAATGTTTCTTCTCCTTTGATAACACTAATCTTGAAATGGGATTTGGTCAATACTTGGTGGAATAAGCTTAATGTTTCTTCTCCTTTGATAAAACTAAGCTTGAAATTAGATTTGGTCAAGGAAAAAGTTTTAAAAGTGGAATAGAATCCCCTTTGGTAATACTTTTGGAAAAAAGAAACAACTCAAAAGAAAGATAGGAGAAGCCCAAAAGAAGCTAGAATTCAATCACGAGGACATGACTTTGAGGATGGAGGAATGTAACCCAAGAGATCATTGGCTTTCTTTGTCATCATAGGAAGAAACTTTCTAGAAACAAAAATCAAGGATTCAGTGGCTGAAACAAGGTGACAAAAATATAGGGTTCTTCCATTAGACCTCTTTAAAAGATACAAGTAGAAATAGAATTAGATACCTTACCTTAGCTAATGGAGAAATGGTTACTAAAGAAGTGGATATCAACACTAAAGCTATTAATTACTTCCTTGAGAGGGGCACCCAAGATTTCAGTGTAGATGACACTCATGATCTATTATGTTGTATTCCTTTATTAGTTTCAATCAAGGAATATAAAGCTCTGATGAAATGGGTGAACATGGAAGAAGTTAAAAGAGTGACCTTCTCTTTCCAAGGATTCAAATTTCCTAGTCTATATGGGTTCCTCTTAAACTTTTCCCATGAATACTGGGAGATAATAGTGGAAAATGTTTGTCATTTCTTTAGGATTAGTTCTATGGCATAAAACACTAATCAAACTTTTATAATTTCTCTCAAGCCTAAAAAGAGAGGCCCAACTTGCATGAATGACTTCATGAAAATAAGTCTATGTAATACTATCTACAAGATCATTGCTAAAGTTATTGTAAATAGAATGAAACAAATCCTAAATAAAGTTGTCTCAAAAAATCAAAAAGTTTTCATGGAAGGGGGATAGATGAAACATAATGAATGTAGTCATTACTATACATGAATTGATACACTCAATAAATTATATTAACAAACCTACTATAACACTCAAACAAGATATATCTTAAGCATATGATATGGTGAAATAGGCCTTTCGGGACCAAGTTCTCACTAAATTTGGTTTCAAGGAAAGATTTCAAAAAATGATAATTTGTTGCATCAGTACTACTAAGTATGCAGAGTTAATCAATGTGGCTTTGTCAATATTTTTCTCTACTATTACTCAGTTAAGCCAAGGGGACTGTTATCTTTGTATCTTTTTATCCTGGTGCCTAAAGTTTTTAAAAGAAATTTAAATAAGCTAAGTTTGACTAATTCTATAAATGGTGTTTAGGCATCTTCAAGACTCCCTCCTCCTACACATCAACAATTCATGAAAAACACTGTGCCTTTTGGTGCTTCTCTAGTTGAAGAAGTGGTAACATGGAAAACCTCTCTCTTCTTATGCCTCTTTTATGGGAAAACACATAAATTTTCAGAAGAGTAAGCTTTTTTTCTTCATTGCTAAGCCTGAAATTAACTTAGAATATCAACAATTCTAAAATATAGCATTGCTAATATGCCTAATATGTACCTAGGACTCCCACACTCTCCCTTTAAACCTCCTCCCCAATTCTGGAATGGTATCTTAGATAAATTCAAAATAAATTTGCTAGGATGGAAAGGCAAACTCCTTATTTAGGGAGGGAAACTTTCTCCAATCAAAAGCATTCCTGCAAAGTATTTCAATGTATTTTATATCTTTTGCTAAAGTTTTTGATGGGCATGAGTGTAACCCAAATAATTTCCTTTGGTATTGGGTAAATGATAAGAGGAAAATAATGCTAGTTAGCTAGAACCAATTATTTAAACCTAAAGGAGAATAGGTCTTGGAATCAAAAGTATTAAGGGTATGCATAATGCTTTGATTTCAAGATAGAGTGGTTGGTGCTAGAAGGAAATAAGGAATGGACTAAACGAGCCAAATATATGTCATATGGTTCATCATGTCTCTTTCTAAATAGGAACGACACTATTGGATGCTCTTCTTTATGGAGGAATATCTTAACAATAAAAGGAATTTTTAGAAAAGGTAGTATAATGATGATTGGTAATAGAAAAAGCTTTATTTCTAGGAAGAAATATATGGAAAGAGGAAGTCCAATTAAAGGAGGCCATTTTTAACCATGTCTTGGTTGATTGGCTTTCAACTACTCTTGGAGATAGAGTGGAGAATTATTCAAAATGGAATGATGGTAAAGCTATATGGATAGACTTGCTTGATATCTAGCAAGGACACATGGAAGCTCGTTAGATTTCTCATATTAGCAAGTAGATTGTATGCACTCTAAGGCATATGTCACAGGACTTGAGTTTATTTGACTCATTAGAGGAGGAAAAATAGGCGTGGATACATAAAAATAAAATTCCCTTCTTGGCCATCTTAGTGTACACTTCTATAGATACCTCAAATATTAAAGACAAATTCTAGAATCATGTTTGAACCCACAACCTTCCTGCTAAGATAAATTACTTTTGGTGGTTTGTGAGAATGATTACTTTAGATAATCATTCAAAAATTGGATTCCAATTTCCTAAAAGATGAGTGCTATGTGAAGAAGGTGCTAAATCAATTGTGAATTTGTTCATGCATTATTCTTATACGAGTGATTTATGGAGACTAATCCCCTAGGAGGTTCAGTTTAATCTTATGATGCTTGCATCCATCAAAGAATTCATTTCTCTATCAAGATTTCCCCCTTTTCATCATGTGGTCTCAAGGTACCTTTGGAAGCTTCTACTTCCTAGTGTTTCTTGTCGAATCTAGAAGGAAATAATTGATCAAAATTTCAGAAGAGAAAATAAATATGTTACGTATTGATATTATCAAAGAGTCATAAGAGAAAATATAAATAATGAGACTTTCCCTAAAGTTCTGACTTTCCTTAGTTAGCTATACTTTGGAATCAAATAGAATTGGAATATCAACCATAGCCTTATCAGCAAGGAGGAAACTTTGGATACTCAGAATGAAGAATCTTACAACACTGAAGTGGATTAAACTCTAGAAAAAATGGGTAACAACTCTTTTGAAGATGAAGACTATTAAACGAAAGAGGCCAATGAGATAGAGGATGGACATTACTCCTAGGAGGCTCATATTGAGGTTGACCTAGGCATTCAAGAGGAGGTCCAATTGCCTAAATTATCAATGGAAAATGCCATTTTAGAAAAAGATAACCCTTTGACCACCATGTGTCAAACAAGATACATACTATGGAAAATAACTTTTCTACTAAGATTATATACATCTAGGATAAGGTCGATATCCTTCATAATAAGTTTGGTATTGTTATAAAAATATTAGGCTTGAGCTACTGATTTCCTCTATTTGTAGGGTTTAGAAGGAAATATTGAGGAAGGCTATATGTGGCACCATTATTGGAAAGAGAAAACTGAAGAAGGCTAGTCTTCTCAAGGATGAAAAATGCAAGGAGGTGAAGAGCCTGAAGGATGTCACCAATTGGATAGAAGACATCAAGTTCTTAGTTGATGACTATGATAATGTTAAGTAGTCTTAGTTGTTTTTACTTGATTTCAGTTTTTTGGTTCATATTTTTTTTTAAGAACTTATGTGTTACTTCAACTTAGAATTGGTTGTTGTGTTCTCACTTGTAATTTTGAGACATAGTTTTAATACTTTTATATTTGTGGTTAATGCTCACCCTTGTTAAGGAAAAATAACTTTCTTGAACTTTTCTAGTTATTGTGGTGATAGTAATGGTGTTATTATAGCTAGATGGGATGGTGTTAAAACTATGTGTATTTGATGGTTTTCAATTAATTTTTGATATCGTGGATCTCAAGTTGTTTGAGCTTTGAGATTCTTCTTTTTGCTACTTGGTTATAATGGTCCAAAATAGTAAAGAGTGTATGGTATTTGGGTTCAAGACCCTTATCCTACCTTTTTCAATAAAAAACAATAAAAAATATAACTAATTCAAATTTAATATACTTTTTAAGGTTATCAATTTTCATAAGAAATTACAAAATCTTTCCTGAACTTTTAGGATAGGGTTACATGAAGCAAAAGTCTTTTTTGTCTTCCAATTTCATTAGGTTAAATATTCTTTCTAGCTTCTTCAAATGTATTTTCATTTGGTTTACAAATGAGAAGATATGGTTCCTATGTTGGAAGCATTTCCTCACAAAACTAAATATTTTAAAACTAATCTGTCAAGGAAGCTCATGTACATAATGACACACAATGACATACAATATTAGTGTCTTTGTCATCCATTCTCTCTAAATTATATTTCCACATAATTTAACTTTCAACTATCCCTGTCCATATCTAATTCCCTTTATCTATCTATTTATCTACTATCTTGGAAGACATGTATGCATATAACTATTTGTATCTTTATCTCTATTTATACACCTTTTTTCTTCTATATAACCCTTTATCTTTATCATATTATTTCTTTATCTCTATGTATTCCTATATATCTTGACAAAGTACTTTATTTTCCATGTATTGAACAAGTACGTTATTTTTCATATTATCATCTTTAATTTATATAGAAAATATATAATACCACATATAGATTATTTCTTAAAATATTTCAAATTCAAAATATTATAAATTTTTTAAATATAAATTATTAGAAAAACATTCCTTCTCAATTTAATTGTTTTAAATGCATAAAAATATCATATAAATAAAATAAATGATACCTAATATTATTTTCACTCCAATGTAGAATTTTTTTTCATATTACATATGAACTTTTAACAATAATGGCAAGAGGAAGAAAACAATGTCAATAATAATGAATATCAATAAAAGAAAAGAATTGTAAAATGATGTGTCATTTGGTAATCTTGGAGCAATTGCCAAAGTCAATCCAAGACCATTTCTTTTAAAAAAGGAATAGAAATAATTAAATTATTCAAAAGTATCAAGTCTAAATTCTGATAACACAAATAAGCCTTATGAACTTTCAAAGATGAACAATATGGTCTTCATGCTTGGAGGTGAATTATTGATGTAGGAGCATTTTGGGTACTTTTGTAATTTTAAATCAACCAAAAATATTTCAAGTTTATTTGTTCCTACATGTTGTTTGAGGAATACAATTTTCTAATCATGTTGCATAGTTAGCTCCTTAATGAGGAACTATCAATGATCCATACATTAGCTAACATAAACTAATTCCATAATATGGAGGAGTTATTCTTATCATTTTTTGAGGTGTTCTTATTTTGTGGCACCTTGAGTAACATGTAGGTTTTTCTTTCACAAGGTTTTGTGTGACATCAAGGCTTTCTACAACCTTGGGAATCTCTTCTTGGATCATATGTGGACCTATATTTTTCCTTGCATAAGTATTTGATAAATTATTAGGTATCTAATTTCTCCTTTATGGATGTACCTATGTCTTATAATAATCTACTTGACAAGATGACTTGTGGCCTTGTTGGTTATATAATTATAGATCTAGTGTTAGGAAAGGTCGAATGAAGTTAGATAGAAGGAAGATATTTTTTTTGAATATGTAAGCCTAAACTTCAAAGTTTGTTGATTATAATTTAAATGTATATGGTTGCATATAAGTAGGACTTATGCCTAACATGTTGAATGAAGATTTTCTCATCATATGTGCATTGATATCACAATAAATTCTTATGGTTTCTCCTATGGTGGTTGGATTTCATGTGTAACTCTAGAAAGAGTAGCTTGTGAGTATATTTTGTCCCCTTGTATCTTGTCTCGTGTGATATCAAAGTGAAAGTTTCTTTCTTTCCAAATTTTTGGGATCATGGAAATCCCTAATTGGATTGGTTGTAGGGTGTTGGCCTAGATTTTTGACCTATAACTTGCAGAGGGTTGCAATTATTGTAGTAACCATTATCAAGTTGGTTGAAAGTAGAGGAAATACATACAATTATATTATGAATATGTTGAGACAAATTATTCTAGACTTGAACCTATTCAAATAACCCAGAGAAGAAAGTACATTGTCAAGATATTAGTCATGAAGAAATAATAAAAACATCTAACCCTCAACCAAAATAATAACAAGATGAGGAAATACTCTTTCAGGCTCTAGCTAGAGAGAATTTGATCTCTTTTTTTTAATGTTTCTACCTTTAGTGGAGAACTTTATAATGAGTCTTTGTTGGATTGGATCTCTAGGATTGAGAAATATTTTGATTATGAAATTACTCCTAACGATAAGAAGGTCAAGATAGAAACTAAAAAGTTGAGAGGAAATGCATCTCTATGGTAGGAACACTTGCGAATTGATGGACAATGAAAAGGAAAAGAAAAGATTAAGACTTGAATTAAGATATTTAGTAAGTTGAAATTGAAATTCCTTCCAGCTAATTATCAAGTTAATTTGTTGAGAACATTACAAAATTTGAGATAGAAAGATATGAATTTAAAATATTATATTAAGGAATTCTATAAGTTGGACATTAGATCTAGACATGTTGGTGATGAAGTTGAAAAGGTTTCTAGATACTTGAATGGATCAAGTGGTTCTATACAAGATGGAAGTAGTTTTGTAAAGATATAAAGTGTTGAGGAAGCATATTTGTATGCTTTGAAGGCTAAACAACAGTTGAAAAATAAAGAAAAGCATATAAAAATAGAAAGACTTGTGGAATATTTTTAAGAAGTAGAGGAAAATATTATGGGGAAAGCATAAAATCTAATTACACATCTAATAAAAAAGGAGAATTTAAATGGAAAGTAGATAGTGGAAATAGAGGAAGAGGTAACTACACTAGATGTAATTATACTAGTTACTCTAGGAATAGGAGCATTGCAAAAAGATAAGATAGATCTTGGTTTAAAGATACTTGTTATAAGTGTGGTGAAAAAGGATATCGATCTTTTAAATGTAACTATTCTGGAAACAAGACAAGAAGTAGTAATATATATTCTTTGATTCAATAAGAAGCTGTTAATGTAGCTAATAAGACAAAGAAATTGGAGAATCTAATGGTTAGAAGAAATTTTTGGAATCTTAAATTGGATGAAGAACATGTTTTGAGGAAGATTCTTTTCAAGACTAGATGTAAGATCAAAGGAAAGTGTTGCAATATAACCATTGAAAGTGGTAGTTCTAATAATTTTTCATCTAAATAGATGGTATCTAAGTTAAATTCATGGATGTTGAGAGACCCAAACCCATATCAAATTTCTTGGATCAATCACAAACATAAATTACTCATAAGTGAGTAGTGCCTTATGAAATTAAAGATTGGGAATTGCTTTGACGAAGTATTGTGTGATATTATTCCTATAGATTATTGCCAAATTATTTTGGGAAGACCTGGAGAGTATGATAGATAATCTTTTCATGATGCTAGATTGAATCAGTATATTATTTAGGATAATGGAAAGACAAAAATATTGTTCCCTTTAATAGGAAAATTTGAGAAAAACCACTGGACTACTATAAGAGTTTTCTTGGTTGAAGGAAATAAGTGTGTGAAAGATATGAAGAAACATAATGTTTTTTTTCCTTTGATCCTTACAAAATTTGAGAAACAAGATGAACTTGAGCATGCACCCAAGGTTGAATCTTTTTTGACTAAATTTCAAGATATTATTTCAGATAATGAACCTGTTAGATAAGGCCCTATAAGAAGTATAATTCATTCTATGAATGTACTTGGAGCTATCTTTCCTAATAAAGAATTACATAGAGTAATGCCTATAAAGAATGAATAATTAAATAGACAAGTGCAAGAATTGCGTAAGAAAGGTTTGATTAGAGAAAGTTTGAGTTCTTGTGTAATGCCTTCTGTATTAGCACCTAATAAGAGTGGGGAATGGAGAATGTGCACTAATTCAAGAGCTATAAATATAATAACAGTGAAACATGGGTTTCCTTTTCCTAAGAGGGATGACATTATGGAAAAATTGAGTGGAGAAAATATTTTGCAAAGATTGATTTAAAAGTTGGTTATCATTCAATTAGGATTAGATATGGGGATGGATGGAAGACTTCTTTTAAAACTAATGAAGATTTGTATGAGTGGTTAATTATGCCTTTTGGTTTGACTACTACACCTAGTACTTTAATGAGATTTATGAATGAGGTTTTGAAGATTTTTTTGGGTAAGTTTATGATTGAATACCTTGATGATATACTAATCCATTAAGACTAAAGAGGAATATCTAAAGAATACTAGACAAGTCTTGCGTAGGCTAAAAGAAGATAAGTTATTCATATATTTGAAAAAATGCTCCTTTATGGAGGGGATTGCATATCATGGTTTTGTAATTGATGCTAATGAATTGAAGAAGGATCTCGAGAAGGTAAAAGCTATTCTTGATTGGCCCAAACCACAATATACTGGAGAAGTTAGATAATGTAATGGTTTGAAAAGTTTCTATAGAAATTTTATCAAAAAAATTAAATTCAGTATGTAATGTGTTGATACAAACAATGAGAGGTGATAAAAAAGAATTCAAAAGGACACATGAAGCAAACATAATATTTGAAACATTGAAGGAAAAGGTCTCATAATTACATGTGTTTGATTTACCTAATTCTAACAATGTTTTTCAAGTTGATTGTGATGCTAGAGGGAATTGGATTGGTTCTAATTTGATCCAAGAATTTAAGCTTATATATTTCTACAATGATATAGTGAATGATGCTAAGAGAAAATATTTTTTATGCAATTATTAAAGCTCTTCAAGAAATGGATACATTATTTGATGCATTGATAGTTTTTGTTGTACACTAAACATAAAGCTTACAATATTTAGGAAGTCATAATAAGTTGAATTAGAGACATATGAATTGGGTTGAATACATGCATAATTTTTTTTGTGTTAAAACATAAGAGTGTCGATAGTCAAATAATGTAGTAGATGTATTGTGAAAAGGAATAAGTTTGTTGACAGAGATGATAGCACAAGTGCTTGGCTTTGAAGAACTTGAATGAGATTGACCCCAATTTTGTAGAACCTTGGAAAGATTCTAAAAATCATAAGACATATGATAAAGGCTAGTAGTTTGGTCATTTCATTCAAGAATATTGTTTAAGGAAATTCACTTGTGTATACCAAGATGATCTATACGAGAGAATATCATTAAGGTAAACTATAGTGGTAGACATTTTAGGAGAGCTTTACTAATTTTGAAGAGTAGAGTAGAAAATGTTGTAGAGGAGAGAAACGTGATATAGAAGAAGATATTTGATTTAATGTTTGATGATGAGTAGAAAGATTTAGAAGAAAGGGGTGATGAACAAGTTGAATTGGATAAAAAATAAGATATCTATGATGACACATAAAATATTCTTGATGCTATTCATATATATAAATTAGCTACAATGAATTTATCTATATGATATGTTTGAAAAAATTTACTTTTAGATAGAAAAAATCAAATTAAGTTTTTCTAATAACTTAGCCTGAAAGGTGACACAACTTTGTACTTTTACCCCTGAAGAAATCTAGATTCTAGGACAAAGACATAGAGATTTGAGATATAGGACTAGGCCACATTGACTAGAATGTTTTCCTTCTCCTCTGCAACTAGCCTAAAGAAAGATCAGTGATGGTGTTAGTTTTGATCTAGAGTGGTTTAGTGAATTTCACGTCACACCCTACATTAGTTCAATCCTTCGAGTTAATCATGACACTAGCCCAACATTACATGCCACATAAGAAGGTCCATAATAATGTGACTAGAGAGATAATCCTTGATCTCATGCCACAAAACATAGAGAAAGTTTTTCACATTCCACGCATAGACCAATATCTCTAGATATCCTATGAAGGTGTAGATAGGTGGTATAAAGAAGATGAAACATAGACCAAGGAATTGGTACAATCTAAGTACTTAATTGATAAGATACGCTTGGGCTGAAGAGTAGGAAAGGTCAATATGACATGAGGATACATGATAGATGATGTAAAACATTCAAATTTTCTCCTTAGTAAGGCCATGGACCTTTCTGCAACATGTTACTTAGAGACACGAATGGTGCACTTCATCTAAATCATCAGGACAACAAAGACATCTATTGATTGGACCACTATTTTGAATGACAATCTAGATGAGCAACTAATCTCGGTCAAGAACTATACATGTTTTTATATGACTTCTTATATGGTATACCTATTGGTGGAAAGGACCATGGATCACTAGGGTTGTATAGGAAGGGAAGTATGCAAGATACAAATGCTTGGCCCTATGTAGTGTATCCATAAAGTGTGAAGAAGAAGATACCACTACAAAGTGTAGAATAAAGGGTGTTAAATGATGGTTTTATATTCACCATCATTAGATTCATAGAAAGAAATTATGCAAAGAGGAGATGTTAGTAGAGGCTGCAACAAGGATAAAAAAAGTTGGTTCCTACTACACTTAGTTCAAAACCTTTACTTATCTCTAGGTAGTTGATATTTTTTTGTGCCCCAAGACACTCCCATGATATCCATCAGATAGCCTCATCCTACTGGAGATAGCTCACCAACTCACCTTTTCATATACCAAAGTGAGAAAATGACATAAGAAAACATGGGTATGGCCAATCACCATTGGAGTATTTGAAGTGAAGCAGAAAAAAGATATTTCTACATTCAACTTAGAATGGGATCAATATCCCCTGGAGAATTATCAAGCCCCATGCTCATATTTTGATAACATTGGGATGGTGCAACATATGGTAGGAAAGAAATTTGTACATGAGGAAACACTGGAGGATCATTGGATTAATGCAATAGATGACTACGATGTTCATATTAGGCACTATTGTAGAAAGAGTCTACATCTGGTAGAAAAAATGTTAAACATGGAGATATCCTTAAAGGTTTGGGACAAAGATGTCCCTGAGATAATGGATTCCTTATACAACAAGGATAAAAATCTATGATTGACCCATCATGAATGTAGAAATAGGGCATGAGGAGAATGATGATATGGATCATCAAGCCTACCATGTGGTTGAACTAACAAGGGAATGGATCAAGAAACCATTTTGGATGGATCCATTTCCCTAGGCCATACCTCTTTAGGTTACAACTAGACCCAAGAAAGGAAAATCAACAAACATCACTACATCAACCTACCCTACCAAATCACCAATGAGGCCAAAAATAGTACACCAACATGAGTAGGAGGCCGAGTATTTTGAGACCAAAAAATGAAAGGGCAAGATGAGGAAGGTAACCCCAAGGGAAAGAAACCAAGTGGTCAAGGCTCAAGTAGAACCAGCTATCCAAGAACTAGAAGCCCAACAAGAGCCAAAACTAGTAACGAGTCCCATCACCTAGAGCCTCAGACAAAGAACCATCCTCATTGGTTCCCAAGAGAGCCCAATTAAAAGAAATAGTGATAGGTGTAAAAAGGAGAAAATAAAGAGGAAGACCACTCCCTCCCCATAGGTACCTAAAACTATTCCCAAAGTGGAGGATGATGAAGATGGGGAGAAATTTAAATTTGTCCCCCTGAATAAAAGAACTCACTTGGCTATGATAGAAGAAGAGGAGAGAAGAAAATGCTAAACTCAAATACCTCCATCTATCTTTAGGGAGCCCATCTAGGTTGAAACTTCTGAAGATGAAAAAAAAAAAAGGATAATAGAAATAAAAGGTGAAGGAGTAGGCATTTTTAACCTCTTAGATTTTGATTTCATTCCTATAGGCACCAAGATGGTGGGAGAGGACATGAGGGATACTCCTATAACCAAGTGATTAGGAGAGGATTAGAATCAATTGCCTCCTTAGCCTCAAGGACCTATCGATGTTCCTCCACTACTAGCACAAGACATGACAACAATAATGGATAAAGGGTCAATAGTTCTACCTCCTCTGACAATCCAAGTAGATATAGAAAGTCAAAATGCATAGGAAGGAGAATATGAATAGTTGCATACTGATGAAGTATCTAAAGAAGGAAAAATAGAAAAAGAAAGGCAACAAGTTCCTCCAGATACAAAGGCTACGTCCTTAGCCCAACATGCCATATAATCTCTCTCTGAAGGTCTTCCTCAACATGAGAAGACTTCAGAGAGGAGTAATAAGGGAGAGGATCATACTTCAGAACTAACTTCTTCAACAAAATACATGTCACCAATGGGAACAACACCATCATGGCTGAAGCATGAGGTTGTGTTAAGAAAAAAGAAGTAGATGGAACATGCCAAAAAGGAGGGAATGGCTAAACTGATAAAAGTGATAAAGCAGCCTAAGCTACCTAAGGACAATGTTAGAACTCTTTCCTTCATTATGAAGAGTCAAGATCAAGACCTTCTAGCACATATTTGCATTCCCCTTCCCCATGCCAACATCAAAGAATTAACTACAAAAGACTATAAGATGGAGTTCATATTGGGAAAGCCCATAATAGATACAACAAAGGTATTGATTACTATAGGCCTCAAGAAAGTGTTCAAGCACCTGGAAAAAGAGGAGTTAGAGATATGAATGCTCCAAAAGTAGAATGATTTGTTGAAGGGATACCTGAAAGAGGTGGTGAGACCTATAGAAATGGATAATCTTGAGATTGATCTTAGAGCCGCACTAGGAAAAATACAGGTAGGACTATAGATGGATTCATTTTTGGATGCATGTTAGCAATGGTGTCATAGTTTTGAGGAGAGAGTAGTCTAGATAATAGAAGATAATTTGAACCTATTGCACAACATCTAGAAAAATGCCAAAAAATT
Source organism: Cupressus sempervirens (assembly GCA_028749045.1). Lineage (NCBI taxonomy): Eukaryota > Viridiplantae > Streptophyta > Pinopsida > Cupressales > Cupressaceae > Cupressus > Cupressus sempervirens. Next base: position 534,811,927 of record CM053789.1, read on the forward strand.
GGTTTCCATTATAAACCAAGATTTTGGGTTAGTGGATGAACTGCATACTAGGCCAATGATGTGTAGGCACTCAGGTCTATTAAAGGAAAAAATGTATTGGATGCTAATGAAGATATACTTCACTGAAGAGATAGATAAATTTGATGATTGGATAGAAAAGATATCATCAAGGAATAAAGTTATGGAGGGACTACATGAAGGAATTCAACAAATATAGAATAAGGCTCAAGAGTAATTTTTGAAAGATGATAAATACTACAATGCTGCTAGCCTTGAGATTTTTGAAGATGAGTCAAAATCCAATCTTTCCTCAGTGCAAAAAATAGTTCAACAACTCAAAGATACATTATAAAATGCTTCATTAGTAGATGATATAAGACAAGCATTTAAGACTAAATAAGCATTGTTGGAACTAGATAGCAAGCTTGACGATTTTGGAAAAATAAAGATAGAAGTAACTATCAACAAGTAGTTAAAAATACGTATGATTCATTAGATCTACCAATGGCTAAAAAAGTGGCAAAAGTAATAGAGAAGTTAAAAAACAAATATCCAAACATCATTTTGGTATGAGGGGGAAGAGAATATAGATGCTAGAAATTTAGTTTTGACACTTAGAATAATTTTTAGATTTTTGAGTCCTGTCACCAAGGTGTGTAGGTGTGCTTTTTATAGAGGTGTAATGACTGCTAACTTTGAGATGCTAATTTAGAACATTCCATGCATCAGAAAAATATTTTGACAAAAGTTCAACTCCTAGAAATGCCTAGAGAAGGCCGAGTTTCCATTTTTAGAGCTCCCAGAGACTCCTAGATGATCTCATGGCTTCCATCTTCTTATATTCTCATTCTTTTATTATTTTAAGTCATCAAAAGGCTCATGCACCCATTAATTGATGTAAAGAAGGGTGGAGACCTACTTAGTACTATTTTGAGAGTTAGTTTGTAAATAATTAGCCTTATTTTCTTAGTTTTTTAGCATGAGTTTTTATTAGAAGAGCTCTCACTCCTAAAAAAATGGAGGAGAGGACTTCTTTTAAATACATGGATGTAATATGTACTCTAGGGCATTATTTTGATGCAATGATATATGCTATTGGTTCTCTCATTCTGAGTGTTGTTATTCTTCCTAGAATGTGCACTTTTTGTGAATGAATGTTGATGAATAATAATTGAGCCAATAATTTTATTGTGTTGTTATGATTTTGTGATCTTTTAGTTTTGGTGTTTGCCTTGTGTTAACAAATTCTGCTGATATGACAAAATGGAGAAAGGACCATCTTTATTATTAAATAGTGTTTTGTCTCATGTAAGTGCACTTTTTGTGGCCTTGCAATTTGATAAAACATGATACATTTTTGGGTTATTATTGAGTTTGCATCAATGATTACATCAATGGAGTTGAGGAAGCACTACTCCTAAATTTTGTTGTTTTTGTACCAAGATCCTTTTGATAATTTAATTCACAAATGTGTTGCTACTTTGTTTCATGTCCTAGGAATTTCTCATTCATTTATTTTCTTAAAATCTCTTATTACTCTATCTTTGTTATTTTATTTCCAAACACTTGGTTAAAATAGGAATTCATATAGTTGCATTGATAAACTTCATTCATCATAAAATGGAAAATACAAAAATATATCTCTTTTGTGGTTACATTTCAACAATAGGTGTACAAATTGGTTGGTACTAGCAAAAGTCTCCTTGTGAACATACATATCTATCTTTAATTGATTTACCTTAGAGTTGGTCATTGATCAACTTTTCAAGAGAGAGATTTGAAATAATTTATGTCATTCAACATCGTGCAAAATGATAGCTCAACAAGTACCTCTTAGTAAGGTAGCATCATATGTTAATGATATTATCATTAGTAGAGAAGATGCATAGGGTGGATTGGAAAAGAGGATACATTTGCACCACTTAATCCCAAAGAAAATTGCAATTTGGGAGGATGCGCCCCCACCTATTCAATTATCTTCAAATCTCCCTTCTCAAAAAGCTTGATGTTTGTTGGTTACTGAATTTCTCTTGGATCCTACTTTTGATCCTTGAAATATTCCCCTAAATGATTCAAAGATGAGAGACATAGGGAGATATATAGTATCTATTATTATGGGAAATGGGCATTTAGATGAACCTAGCTACTTTGTGCAATATGAGATGTTGAGTCTTTGGTATTTATGTTTGTCACTAATGTCAATTATAAGTTGAATGTGGTTTGTAGATTCAAACTTTCAAAACTTTTAGTTTGTAAAAGAAATAGTGAGGCTACATAAGAGCTCATATAACTCTTTAAATTTTCAGGTGGATAGATGTTGATGTTGCCTAAATATATTTTCCTTTGTAGAATTATTTTTCTAACATTTAGAGGGTCAAATATATCAATTTTGAAAAACTAATCCATTCATGTCACTGCTATGAAAAAAAGGTTGTTGTATTCATATAAAAGAGCAAAAATATGGAAGTATTTTTTTAAATTTGAATGATAATTTGATCATTATTTTATCATGCAAAAGTAAAAACCAATCTATTCATCAAAAATAAAATATTGATGACTAACTAGAATTGGTTCATTTTGATTGATTTATTTGTCTTAATAAAAATCCTTTACAAAAATAAAATCATACATGAAAAACTTGAAGAATTGATTTAATTTTTTTCTCTTCCAAATTGATTTATTAGTTCTTGTAATGTTCATAAAGAGAATTGGCCTACTTAGAACAAGTGTTTAAGAAAAGGGAAAATTTAGCATGGAAATAATTAGTTTTCCTAAGAAAAGGGAACCGATATCTTCAAAGAATCATTTCATACAAGTGTTTGGAAAAAATATCTTGTTGAAATATCTCATGCGTGAGTGGTTGCCCCTTGAGCCAAATGCCCACCTATCACCTTGATGAGCTGCACAATAGTTAGAAACATTGAATGCTAGTAGGTAAGTTTGAATTTAAAATGGGAGGGAAACATTTTTGCTAAGAGACAAAAAGGAATGAATTTGATTCATTCGATTAGCAATAGAAGAAGAGTTGGATTAGTTGTAGAGCAAAGCAAAGAGTAGAGAAGGAAGTTGATCAATAGATCAAGTTAGAGTTCAAAAGACAGAAGAAAGCTTTGGTTTTGTTTTTATAGTTGCATGTGTTGGATCTTTTTTTTCATTCTATAAGTTCATTTTTTATTTGTTTTGTGAAGTAGTGATTGCTACAAGCCTTGTTGTATGCAACCATTAGTGCTATAAGTTTAAAGTTGAATGTTTTATTAGTTTGAAGCTTTTAGGGTTTGTCTAGTTAAAGCCAAATGCTCCTAAATTTTGTAATAGTTTTATCTTATTTGAATAGAAAGAAAACAGGCAAGTAGACATACCAATATTTATTGTTCCCTTTCTTCTATTCATCATTTCATGATATTTTGCATTTGAGAAGTTCATAGTTGAAAGCTTCATTCTTCAACTCTCTACATTTTAATGGTGGAAAAAGTTCAGATTGGAGGTTTGTGAGAAGGTCACTTAGTTTGTACAAGATGTTTTGTCTTTACCAAGTCCACCAAGTTTCCCTGTCTACCCTCATCAAGTTCATTCAGTTTCCTTTTATTTATTGAGCTCACTCGAAATCCTTTATTGTTGAGCATCACCTTGCAACAATGATTGAGCTCACTCAACATCTTTATTGCTGAGCTTACTTAGCATACACTATGTTGAGTTTCCTTTAGTGCCCAACTTACTTGACACCATCTCCCTATCCCTCGACGTCTTCCTGTGTCAAGCAAAATTATTAAAGTCTGTGATTGATTTTACAAATGGTATCAAAGATTTGAGGCCCCATGTCCATAGTGAGTTAGGGCATTTGTTTTCTAGGTTATTTGAATGGAAGGAGATGTAGGAAAGATATGGCAGCAAATGTCATCATTTAATGGACAGAATTATGATACATGGGCAAAGAAGATAAAAACCATAATGGTAGTTAATGACTTGTGGGAGTTTGTGATCAATGGGTTAAATGATATTACAGTACTAGAAGTGTATGTTACCCTCACAAACCCAGAAAAGAATTAGTTGAAAGAGTCAAGGAGAAAGGATGTCGAGGCATTAAGTCTGATTGAAGTAGCAATGATAGAGTCAGTTTTTCCCAAGATTGTAGTAGAAAATTATGCAAACAAAGCATGTGATATCCTTGAGATGGACTTCAAGGGGACTAATAAGGTCAACATAGTAAAGCTATAGATGATCAAAAGGGAGTTTGAGAACCTTTAGATGAGGGATAATGAACCTATAGTAGATTTTAGCTCATGAATCTCCATGTTCATAAACCATCTCAAATTAAATCTAGAAGATTATGAAGAGTAGAGGATTGTGGAAAAGATATTGAGGAGTTTCCCTCATAAATATGGAAACTTTGTGATGACCATAGAGGAAGCAAAGGACCTCATGAAATTGACCATGGATGAGTTAATGGGAACTCTTCAAACCCATGAGCACAAGATAAACAAATCAGAAACAACTTTTTAAGAGTAGTCTTTTAATGCTCAAGAAAATTCAAGAGGCATGGGGAGAGGAAGAAATGGCTCTGATAGAGGCTCAAGAAGTAGAGATCATGGAAGGAATGGTCAAATAAATGTTGGTGTAGAAAGGTCAAGATGGAAAAGAAACCAAGAGGGAGCAAGCACCTCTCAAAATAGCTCTAGAGGAGGTAAGAAGAATTAAAACTCCAACAAGAGCAGTGTTGAATGCTACTACTATCACAAGTATGGACATTATGCAAGTGAATGTTGGAAGAAGTAGGGTGATTAGTTAAAGTAGAATGCTAATGTGGCCGATGTGAACATGGGAAATCCAAATAGTCCCATAGCCTTCATTATGTGCAACATCAGTGAAGAAGGCAGCCTTGAGGTGTGGTACCTAAACATCAGTTGTAGCAACAACATGAGTGTTAATGAAAGTTTGTTTTCTTTCATTGATAAGACTTTTAAGTCTAAAATTAAGATGGAAAATTATGGAATCATTCCCATAGTGGGAAAAGGATCTATTATGGTCCACACCAAGAAAGGTGAGAAGAAGGAGATACAAAATGCATATTTCACCACTGGTATGAAGCATAATTTGATGAGTTTTTGACAAATCATTCGAAATGGATATAAGGTGTTGATAAAAAATGACAATTATGTCATTGATAAGAAAGATGGGAGTAATAGATTACTTGTAACAGTCCAAATGACAAGGAACAAGATGTTACCATTGAGGATAGAGACATGTTTCTCTTCTCAAGTCAGTGCTACACCTCCCAAGCATGCATGTACAAGAGTACATAAACAATAAGCTCTTAGGAGCATGATTGAAGACCCCTCCAAGCTTTGGCATCTTAGGTATAGACATCTTGGTTTTGCTAGTTTAAATTTGTTGTCCAAGAAAAGAATGGTAGATGGTTTGCCAAGCATAGTAGATTCTTATGACAAGTGTGAGGCTTTCATTTTGGGTAAGAAAAATAGGATTCCCTTTAATTTTGGAAATTCTAGAAGGGCTAGAGCACCATTAGAATTGGTGCATTATGATTTAGTAGGCCTTATGAAAATTACTTCTATTGGAGGGAGCACTTATTTTATGACATTCATAGATGATTTCAGTCATAAGACATGGGTGTTTTTTTGAAGAAAAAATCTAAAGCATTTGATAAATTTGTTGAATTCAAAGCCTTGACTGAAAAAGAACATGGAAACTATGTAAAGGTCCTTAGATCAGATAGAGGAGAGGAGTATACCTCCAATATGTTTGTAAATTTTTGCAAGAAGAATGGCATCAAGAAAGAGCTTACAATCAGCTATACTCTGCAACTAAATGGAGTGGCTAAGAGGAAGAATAGGACCTATGTTGAAATGACAAGAAGCATGATAAAAGAAAAGGGACTCCCAAATAAATATTGGGCAGAAGCTGTAGTAGTAAAAAATATATTTGGTTAACATGTGTCCTACAAAATCAATTCATGACAAGATTCCTCTTGAGGCTTGGTTAAGGAGTAGATGGAAAGTTGAACACTTGAGAGTGTTTAGATGCATAGCATATGCACATTTTCCTAAGGAACAGAGAAAAAAGTTAGATGAAAAAGGTGTGAAGTGCATCTTTATAGGGTACAACTCAGAATCAAAGGTTTATAGATTGTATGATCCAATCACCAAGAAGATCATCATTTCAAGAGACATGGAGTTTCTTGAAAATTAGTCATGGGATGGCTCAGTAGATGAATCCTCAAGAACTTCAAGTAAAGTTCCTACTATTGAAGATGAAGAAGATGACATTGATGATTAGAAAGATGATGGAGTAGCAAACATAGATTGCAGACAAAGGGAAAAAGGAAAGCAACCCTTAACATACCGAGCAACAACTCCAAGCACATCAAGACAACCCTGATCTAGTATGCAAAACAATAGTGCTAGCAATACTAAGAATTAAAATCCAACTCTCGCCTCCCTATTGCCAAGAAAGACTAAAAATCTCAGGGAGATATATCAAGATGAAAGGTATGAGGAAGATTATGATGAGAGAGTAAATTTTACATTATTTTATCATAGTGATCTAATTTATTTTGAGGAAGCTATGAATGAAGAGAAATGGTGTAGTGCCATGGATGAGGAAATAGATGCTACTAAGAGAAATGATACATAGGAGTTAACTACTTTGCCTCCCAAGAAATAAGTAATTGGAGTGAAATGGGTATACAAGACCAAGTGTAATGCTGAAGGAAAAATAGATAGGCATAAGGCATGATTAGTGGTAAAGGGGTACAAGCAGTAGTATGGTAGAGATTATGATGAGACATATGCCTCGGTTGAAAGAATAAAAATTGTATGTGCTATCATAGCAATTGCAGCCCAACACAAATGTAAGGTATATCAAATAGATGTGAAGTTTTCTTTCTTGAATGCTACATTGAAGGAATAAGTTTATGTGGAGTAGCAACCTAGTTATGAAATTTTAGGTGAAGAACACAAAGTGTATAGATTGAAGAGATCTCTTTATGGGCTCAAGCAAGATCCAAGGGCATGGTACAATAGGATTGGCTTGTATTTAATGAGCAATGACTTTAGTAAAAGTGATGGTGAGCCCACTCTCTACATTACGACAACAAATGGTAATGCATTGCTTATTTTCTTGTATGTAGACGACTTAATCTTCATTGGGAATAATAATTTATTAATTGGTGAGTTCAAAGAGGCCATGAAGAATGAATTTGAAATGATTGACCTTGTTCTCTTGAAGTATTTTCTAGGAATGGAAATTAAAAAAATGCATTGTGGCATCTTCGTCTCTCAAGAAAAATATGTAAGGCAAATATTGGAGAGATTTAAAATGCAAAATAGTAAAGAAACCCCAACACTAAAAGTAGTAAGTCTAAATTTGAGCAAAGAAGATTGCAGCAAAAGTGTGAATCCAACACTATACAAGAGTATGGTTAGAAGCTTGATGTATTTGATTGCAACTCGGCTAGACATAATGCATGCAGTAAGTTTGATTTTTAGATTTATAGAAACACCAAGGGAATCTTATTAGCAAGTGGGAAAGAGGATCCTAAGGTATGTGAATGGTACTAAGAGATTTGAAATTTTGTATATTGCAAAAAATGATTTTAAGTTGGTGGATTGCATAGATAGTGATTGGGTTGGAAGTTTAGATGATAGGAAGAGCACTTCTGGATACATGTTCCATATGGGATCGGGTACAATTTCATGGGCATCCAAGAAGAAACCAATTGTTGCTCAATCTACATTAGAGGCTAAATACATAGCAAGGAATGCAACAACATCTCAAGCTATTTGGTTAAGGAGGATCTTGATAGATTTGAATGAAAGAAAAAAAGATGTAACCATAATTTATTGTGACAACATCTTGTCAATTGCATTGTCTAAGAATCTAGTCTTCCATGGGAGGAGCAAGCATATATGGATTATATATCACTTCATTAGAGAGTTGGTGGATAATTAAGATATCAAAATGGAATTCTATAAGTCTGAGCAGTAGTTAGCAGACATATTTACTAAGCCTTTAGGCATTGGAACTTTTGTGCACCTAAGCGAGAGTCTTGGTGTAGTTGATTTGAATTAGGAGTAATCCTTATTTTTGTTTGGATCAAGATAAAGGGGGAGTGTTGAAATATCTCATGCATGAGTGATTTCCCCTTTAGCCAAACCTTGACCTACCACCCTGATGACCTACACAATAGTCAAAAAAATTGAATGTTGGTAGGTGAGTTTGAATTTAAAATGGGAGGGAAAAGTTTTTTCCAAGAGACAAAAGGGAATGAATATGATTTATTTGATTAGCAATAGAAGAAGAGTTGGATCAGTTGTAGAGAAGAGAAGGAAGTTGATTAACAGATCAAGTTAGAGTTCAGAAGATAGAAGGAAGTTTTGGTTTCATGTTTGCAATTGCACATGTTGGATTTTTTTGTCATTCTGTAAATTTATTTTTTATTTGTCTTGTCAAATAGAGATTGTTCCAAGCATTGTTGTATGTAGCCATTAGTGCTATAAGTTTAAAGTTGGAAGTTTTATTAGTTTGAAGTTTTTAGGGTTTGTTTGGTTGAAGCCAAATGCTCCCAAATTTTGTACTGGTTTTATCTTATTTCAATAGAAAGAAAAGAAGCAAGCAGGCATACAAATCTTTGTTGTTCCCTTTCTTCTATTCATCATTGCATGATATTTTTCATTTGAGAAGTTCATAGTTAAAAGCTTCATCCTTCAGTTCTCTGCATTTTAATGGTTGACAAAGTTCAGACAGGAGGTCTATGAGAAGGTCACTCAATTTGTACAAGACATGTTGTCTTTATCGAGTCCATCAAGCATCCCTCTCTGCTCTCACTGAGTTCACTTAGTTTCCTTTTGTTTACCAAGCTCACTCAGCATCCTCTATTATTGAGCATCACCTTGCAACAATGACCGAGCTCACTCAGCATCTTCACTACCAAGCTTACTCGGCACACACTATGCTGAGTTTCCCTTAGTGCTGAGCTTACTCACCACCATCTTTCTATCACTCAGCATCTTCCTATGCCAAGTGAAATTATTAAGGTTTGTGATTGATTTCAGACATATCTATGGGAATTCATTTGTATAATGTCTAATTTTTGAAAATCTAAAAATTAAAGAACCAATCCATACATGATGAAAGAGATTGATTCTTACATTAGTTCTAAAAATATAAAAACTATCGAATGAGAGGTAGTTTATTTTTATGAACCAATTGAAATGTATACAAAGAAGAGATATATCTTTGTATGAATGACATATAATTTGGGTGTTGGTGTATTTAATAAATTTAATTTTCAAATAATATATATCATGGGATGATAACAAAAAAAATTTAAACAAATTAAACATTGATATTTTGTGGAAGTTGATAGGAACACATATGTGCATTTGGACACCACATTTCAATATCTTGATTAAACAAAGAAGAGAATTAATTGCTTTGCCTCCCAAGAAATAAGTAATTGGAGTGAAATGGGTATACAAGACTAGGTGCAATGTTGAAGGAAAAATAGATAGGCATAAGGCACAATTGGTGGTCAAGGGGTACAAGCAGTAGTATGGTAGAGATTATGATGAGACATATGCTTCGGTTGTAAGAATGAAAATTGTGTGTGCTATCATAGCAATTGCAGCCCAACACAAACGCAAGGTATATCAAAAAAATGTGAAGTCTGCCTTCTTGAATGCTATATTGAAGGAATAAGTTTATGTGGAGTAGCCATTTGGTTATGAAGTTTTGGGTGAAGAACACTAAGTGTAGAGATTGAAGAGAGCTCTTTATGGGCTCAAGAAAGATCCAAGGGCGTGGTACAATAGGATTGGCTTGTATTTAATGATCAATGACTTTAGTAAAAGTGATGGTGAGCCCACTCTCTACATCAAGGCAACAAATGGTAATGCATTGCTTGTTGTCTTATATTTAGATGACTTAATCTTTATTGGGAATAATAATTTCTTAATTGGTGAGTTCAAAGAGGCCATGAAAAATGAATTTGAAATGACAGACCTAGTTCTCTTGAAGTATTTCTAGGAATAGAAATTAAAAAAATGCATTGTGGCATCTTCATCCCTCAAGAAAAATATGTAAGGCAGATATTGGAGAGATTTAAAATGCAAAATAGTAAAAAAACCCCAACACTAAAAGTAGTAAGTCTAAAGTCGAGCAAAGAAGATTGTAGCAAAAGTGTGAATCCAACACTATACAAGCGTATCGTTAGAAGTTTGATGTATTTGATTGCAACTTGACTAGACATAATGCATGTAGTAAGTTTGATTTCTAGATTTATAGAAACACCAAAGGACTCTTATTAGTAAGTGGGAAAGATGATCCTAAGGTATGTGAATGGTATCAAGAGATTTGAAATTTTGTATATTGTAGAAAATGATTTTTAGTTGGTGGATTGCATTGATAGTGATTGGGCTAGAAGTTTAGATGATAGGAAGAACACTTCTAGATACATGTTCCATATGGGATCGGGTGCAATTTCATGGGCATCCAAGAAGCAACCAATTGTTGCTCAATCTACAGTAGAGGCTAAATACATAGTAGGGAATGCAACAACATCTCAAGCTATTTGGTTAAGGAGGATCTTGATAGATTTAAATGAAAGGAAAACAAACGTAGCCATAATTTATTGTGACAAAATCTTGTCAATTGCATTGTCTAAGAATCCAGTCTTCCATGGGAGGAGCAAGCATATAGAGATTAGATATCACTTCATCAGAGAGTTGGGGAGAGAATTAAGATATCAAAATGGAATTCTATAAGTTTGAGGAGTAGCTAGCAGACATATTTACTAAGACTTTAGGCATTGGAACTTTTGTGCACCTAAGAGAGAGTCTCGGTGTAGTTGATTTGAATCAGGAGTAATCCTTGTTTTTGTTTGGCTCTAGATAAAGGGGGAGTGTTAGAATATCTTATGCATGAGCAATTGCCCCATGAGCCAAACCTCCACCTACCACCCTGAAAACCTACACAAGAGTCAAAAAAATGAATGCTAGTAGGTGAGTTTGAATTTGAAATGAGAGGGAAAAGTTTTTACCAAGAGACAAAAAGGAATGAATATGATTTATTTGATTAGCAACAGAAGAAGAGTTGGATCAGTCGTAGAGTATAGAAGGAAGTTGATTATTAGATCAAGTCAGAGTTCAGAAGATAGAAGGAAGTTTTAGTTTCATGTTTGCAATTGGACATGTAGGATTTTTTTTTCATTTTCTAAGTTTCTTTTTTATTTGTCTTGTGAAGTAGTGATTGCTCCAGGCATTGTTGTATGTAGCTATTAGTGCTATAAGTTTAATGTTGGAAGTTTTATTAGTTTGAAGTTTTTAGGGTTTGTTTGGTTGAAGCCAAATGCTCCCAAATTTTGTAGTAGTTTTATCTTATTTGAATAGAAAGAAAAGAAGCAATCAATCATACAAATCTTTGTTGTTCCCTTTCTTCTATTCATCATTGCATGATATTTTGCATTTGAGAAGTTCATAGTTGAAAGCTTCATCCTTTGGCTCTCTACATTTTAATGGTTGAAAAAGTTCAAACAAGAGGTCTATTGGAAGGTCACTCAGTTTGTACAAGACATGTTGTCTTTACCAAGTCCACCAAGTTTCCCTCTCTGCCCTCACTGAGTTCACTTAGTTTCCTTTTGTTTACCAAGCTCACTCAGTATCTTCTATTATCGAGCATCACCTTGCAACAATGACCAAGCTCACTCAAAATCTTCACTACCAAGCTTACTCGGCATACACTATGCCACGTTTCCCTTATTGCTGAGCTAACTCAGCACCATCTTTCTATCACTGAGCATCTTCCTATGCCAAGTGAAATTATTAAGGTTTGTGATTGATTTCAAACATATCTATGGGAATTCATTTGTATAATGTCTAATTTTTGAAAATCTGAAAATTAAAGAACCAATCCATACATGATGAAAGAGATTGATTCTTACATTAGTTCTAAAAATATCAAAACTATCGAACAAGAGGTAGTTTATTTTTATGAACCGATTGAAATGTATATAAAGAAGAGATATATCTTTGTATGAATGACATACAATTTGGGTGTTGGTATATTTAATAAATTTAATTTTCAAATCATATATATCATGGGATGATAACAAAAAAAATTTAAACAAATTAAAGATTGATATTTTGTGGAAGTTGATAGGAACACATATGTGCATTTGGACAACATGTTTCAATATCTTGATTAAACAAAGAAGAGAATTATTGTAATTTTTTTTTTCCAAAACAAGAGTAATATCTACATAATAAAGGTTCATCCTTCTTTTTTGTTTGTTTATTTATAGGTGTTGCTACATTAATATTCATCTTTCATACATCTTTTTTTTTTTGAGTTAGCAAAGATTAATTAGATTTACTAGTCATAATAACTTATTCAATGATGAAGGTTAATGATTGATACATAAATAAATGACTCAAATTTTTTCTATCAATGGTATAAATAAAATTTGAAATAGCTCCAAAACACTTTACAATCTCTTAAAAAATGGATATTCAACAATTATTGCTAATACACAACTTACTCAAAGAAGAGGTAACACAACCAAAAGACCAAAAAACCAAATTGCTAAAACACAACACTCATGATCACAACAAACACTAATACATACTAGCACTAGAAACCAAAAACAACAAGCAGAGACTGAGCTAAATTATTTGCATTAGAAGGGTTTAATTTCCTTCTCCAAGTTCTAGAGCCTATGAAAAGATTCAGTGAGATCAATCTTCTCCTTTGGCTTCACAATAGTTTCAATCTCATTATTCTTCATATGTTGATAAGTATCCGGAAATCAATTAGATAGAAATTTAATGAAAAATTTCTTAATGGAAAGAGTTTTGCAGATTATTTTGTATAACCAATCATGCATAGCTTTCAAGTTGGCATTTGATATCAAAAAGAAAAAAAATGCATCTTAAAAATACACCTAATAGTTTTAGAGCCACATACCAATGTCAATCATACATTAAATATTTATATGTAAATAGATTCAACATATAATACTAGTCGAGATAAATTTCACAAATTCAATTGATACGTAAATCTTTTCCCTATGTACAATGTTGTACACAATATTGTGGGCCTTTAATGATACTATTTGACAACTATTGAATATGTACAATGTTGTACACAATATTTTGGGCCTTTAATGATACTATTTGACAACTATTGAACATTTACCTGAACACTTATTTATACATGATGCATATACGCACACACTCTATCCTTTCATTGGCTAAATGAGCAATTCATTCCTAATAGTTTGTATTCAATTCATGTGGTGTTATCATTGGATGCTTATATGTAGGGAAGTATTTTTTAAAGTAGAAAAAAAACATCTTTAGTCACTCCCTATAAGTCTTGCTTTAAGCATGAAAATGCACCAAAAGCTATGCATACATACTTCTAATCAATAATGGTCCATATGAGTAGAATAGGCATATGCAAATTCTTATAATTTCAAATTCTCCTTTGGGTGAACCAAATTGGAATAGCAAATAGGAATACATATTCCAATTTTGGCTAAAAAATGAGCATTTACATCTCCACCTAAATAGGTGGAATTGGAATACTATTCCTGTTTTATTTATTTTAAAAAGCCATAAATTTTTGGGTCTATGAATTCCCTACTAAATTCTCGTTGAACCAAACAAGAGTAGGAATATGTACCCCTCTTTTCTATTCTAGAACAACAATTCCAATTCTCATGTTTCTATTTCCGCAGCCAAACAAATCCTAAATTACATTACATAATCAACTATAGATTATCCAAAGTAAATAATATTTCTCATTAAACTCGTTTTCTACTTACACATTATTTATATTTTTCACAAGTATTAAAAAATAGACAAGAAGGTGAAATCATAAAGATATTGAACTATGTGATGTGATGTTTGATGTATACTTACAACAAATCTTTGCAGGAAGACAATTAAGGAAATGTTTGGAATAATTAAAGTATTGTTCGATTGTAATCTTTTAATTGATTTTCCTCTTTCACAAAGAAATGCAAAGTTTGTAAGATATGAAGTAATAGCGCATGAATTTGTAATTTTGTATTTTACGAAGAGATGCTGCTAAATAGATAAGCTTCGATCGCACACTTAAATTTTTGACTTTTGACTTGTAGAAATGACAAGTATACAAAGAAATCAAAGCTTAATATCTGTTAATTATTGTTAGTTGGACAGCTGTTATTTCTGACCCAGAAATAGCAGCACTATTTATGGGTAGCTTGGACAGCTATTCATCCTTATCTATGAATAGCGGTTGTATTTATGGATGGTTTGGACATCTGTTTGTCCACTTGCCAAAAATTAGTAAATGGTTATTATTTACTAATTTTAGAGATTCCCTTTTGGACACCTTGCAACCAATTCTATTATTGGCTGTTGAGTTGTCTTAATCTCAGCTGTTGGTTTGTTTTAATCTCGGTCGTTGGTTTACCAACGAGAGTAGTATAAAAAGGGGTCTGGGGGCATTTGGAGAGGAAGGAAGGAAGCTTTGCAGGGTTAGCAAGGAAGCTTTTGGAGAAGCAGTTTGCAGTGTTAGCAAACAGTCTTGCAGTGTTAGCAAGGAAGCTTTGGTGAAGCAGTTTGCAGTGTTAGCAAACAGTCTTGCAGTGTTAGCAAAGGCGGTGATGCTTTGGTGAAGCTGTTTGCAGTGTTAGCAAACAGTCTTGCAGTGTTAGCAAGGGCACAGAAGAATAAGCATTTTGGAGAAGGAGTTTGCAGTGTTAGCAAGGGCGCAGTGTTAGCGCAGGGATAGCAGTGAGAAATATCAGCGGGAGAAATTAGGAGGTTGTCGGAGTTCTGCCAGTGTGAGGCAAGGAATTTTGTATCTCTTGATTTGCTGAAGTTTAATATAATTTCTCATCTGTAGAACTGGTTTTCCCTTAGGGGTTTTTCCAGGGACAATTTGTCCGAAAATATTGTGTTGATTTTGTTGCGCATTTCTTTCCGTATTTTAAGTGAAGTTGCAGTTGTGTTATTTTGAGATATTAGCTGGGAATTTATTTTCAACAGTTTAATAATCATTTGTGATAGGAGATTAATAATCAGTGACTGCAATAGTTTGATTTTTCACATGGTATCAGAGCATTGTTAAGGGTAGAAGAGTTTTGCCCTAGGAAAGAAATTTTGATCTCTTTAGATTTATTATTGCTTTAAACCCTTGAGATGGCTTCAGCTGGTTTGAGAGATCAGGATAGATTGGATGGTGCCTCAAATTTTGGTGTCTAGAAGGCCAGAATTTCTTTATTGTTGGAAGAGAATGGTATCAAGGATTATGCTACCAGTGGTGTACCTGTACCAACAGATGCAACACAGCTTGCAGCATATAGGAAGGACGATGCCAAAGCGAGGAGGATTATCCTTGATGGTGTCAAGGATCATATTGTTCCACATATCTCGGAGCTAGATACAGCAAAGAAGATGTGGGATGCCATTCTAAATCTGTACCAGAATGCTACCACTAACAGGAAGTTGATTCTCAGAGAGAAGCTAAAGAATACCCGGATGAATCAGGGAGAAGACGTCACAAGTTACCTCACCAGGCTCAGACTTGTCAAGGATGAGTTAGCAGCTGTTGGAGATAGGCCTAGTGATGATGAGCTAGTGAGAATAGCCCTAAATGGGTTTACTAAACAATGGAGTGTCTTTGTTCAAGTTGTCAGTGGACGAGATACTTTACCGAGTTGGGATCGACTATGGAATGATTTCACTCAGGAGGAGTTTAGACTAAGTCTTGTCAATGGGGCCAACAAGAGTCAGAAAAATGAGGTGGAACAAGAGAACGTTGCCCTAGCGGGTAAAGGGAAAGCAAAGAAGGGATCTAGCAAAGGATCAAATTCACAAAGTGAAAAGAAGAAGAAGGACCTTTCTAAGGTCAAGTGCTTTGGATGTCACGAGTTTGGCCACTATGTCAGTGATTGCCCAGAGAGGAAAAAGGGTAAGAAGCAGGTGGCAGCTTCAGCAAGTGCAGAAGAACTCTCCAGCAGAATGGAAGATGAGTTTGCACTCATAGCTTGTATGGTGAGCTCAACCTCACACTGTGTTTGGTATATAGATAGTGGGGCGTCATTTCATATGATAGGAGTTAGAGAGTACTTCTCCAGTTACAAGGAGGAGGACACCAACATCCAGATTTCTATGGGAAACTTGTCCAAACTCAACCTTGTTGGGAAAGGGACTGTTCAGTTTCAGAGGGAGAATGGAAAGATAATTCCTCTTCATGATGTGTTATATGTGCCGGGCTTAGGTATGAATTTGATTTCTGTATCTGTTCTTCAGGATAGGGGGTATAATGTACTCTTTAGAGGGACACATGTGTTGATTAAGCACAAGGATTGGAAATCACCCATAACTATTGGAGTTAGGAGTGGTCGCCTTTATAGATTGCAGTTTGATACTCCTAAGGCACTTATGAGCAACAATAATCCTAGAGATCTTGGAGAGCTATGGCATAGGAGGATGGGCCATATTCATCATGGAGCACTTAGATTGCTTCGTGAGACAGTGACAGGTGTTCCGGAGGTGAGCACAGAGCATGACGATGTATCTAAGGAGAAGGATGTAGATCCCACTTTATATAGATAGGTGATTGGTTCGCTTATGTATTTGGTCAACACTAGGCTAGATATAGCATTTGTAGTTAACTCTCTTAGTCAGTTCATGGTTGAACCAAAGAGAATGCATTGGATAGCGGCTAAGCATGTGCTACGTTACTTGCGTGGTACAGTCGAGTATGGGATCAAATATGTTCGAGGTGAAGGTATCAGGTTGATAGGCTATACTGACGCAGATTGGGCAGGAAGTACAACAGACAAAAGGAGCACTTCAGGGTGTTGTTTCAGCTTGGGATCAGGAGTTGTATCTTGGTTCAGCAGGAAGCAGAAGTTTGTGGCTCTAAGTTCAGCAGAAGCAGAATACATAGCAGCTAGCATGGCGACATGTGAAGCTATATGGCTTTGAAAGTTGTTAGTAGCCTTGTTTGGTCAGAAGGTTGAGACTACTGTGATACATTGTGACAATCAGAGTTGCATCAAGTTGTCTGAAAATCTAGTGTTTCATGATAGGTCTAAACATATAGATATCAGATATCAATTCATCAGAGATTGTGTACAAAGGGGAGTTGTTCGACTACAATACATACCTACAGATGAGCAGGTAGCAGACATTCTGACGAAGGCTTTGGGAAAGGCCAAATTTATCTTCTTCAGAGATAAGATGGGTGTCATGCAGAACAACTTCCTCGCTAAGAGGGAGTGTTAATTATTGTTAGTTGGACAGCTGTTATTTCTGACTTGGAAATAGCAGCACTATTTATGGGTAGCTTGGACAGCTGTTCGTCCTTATCTATGAATAGCGGTTGTATTTATGGATGGTTTGGACAGCTGTTTGTCCACTTGCCAAAAATTAGTAAATGGTTATTATTTACTAATTTTAGAGATTCCCTTTTGGACACCTTGCAACCAATTCTATTATTGGCTGTTGAGTTGTCTTAATCTCAGCCGTTGGTTTGTTTTAATCTCGGTCGTTGGTTTACCAACGAGAGTAGTATAAAAAGGGGTCTAGGGGGCATTTGGAGAGGAAGGTAGGAAGCTTTGCAGGGTTAGCAAGGAAGCTTTTGGAGAAGCAGTTTGCAGTGTTAGCAAACAGTCTTGCAGTGTTAGCAAGGAAGCTTTGGTGAAGCAGTTTGCAGTGTTAGCAAACAGTCTTGCAGTGTTAGCAAAGGTGGTGATGCTTTGGTGAAGCTGTTTGCAGTGTTAGCAAACAGTCTTGCAGTGTTAGCAAGGGCACAGAAGAATAAGCATTTTGGAGAAGGAGTTTGCAGTGTTAGCAAACAGTCTTGTAGTGTTAGCAAGGGCGCAGTGTTAGCGCAGGGATAGCAGTGAGAAATATCAGCGGGAGAAATTAGGAGGTTGTCGGAGTTCTGCCAGTGTGAGGCAAGGAATTTTGTATCTCTTGATTTGCTGAAGTTTAATATAATTTCTCATCTGTAGAACTGGTTTTCCCTTAGGGATTTTTCCAGGGACAATTTGTCCGAAAATATTGTGTTGATTCTGTTGCGCATTTCTTTCCGTATTTTAAGTGAAGTTGCAGTTGTGTTATTTTTCGATATTAGCTGGAAATTTATTTTCAGCAGTTTAATAATCATTTGTGATAAGAGATTAATAATCAGTGACTGCAATAGTTTGATTTTTCACAATATCTTCATTTTATAAAAACCAATTCAATAGGAGCTCATCAAGACGAGATAGTGTAGTGCATTCTAACTAAAGTGAGACATTTAGTTCTAATTCGACGTACATGAATGAAAACGGGATCTAGGAGTAGCATGGAACTTAGTACAAAGGTGCTAGACTAAACAACGTAACGTTGAAAGGCAAGGACACTATTTCAACAATGCAGCTATTCGTACATACGTGGGAAGACCATGAACATACGCCATTACCTCCGTGGCAGAGCGCATTGTGCTTTTTATAACGCCCAAAGAAATAACCAAAATCTCCAAGTGCAGAGCGCATTGTGCGTTTGTTGAAAGTGTTTTGGGCGATATTTTGTATAAGAACAGCAGCCGGCAATTCTCCTTTGGCGGGATATCATGCATTTCAGAAATGTTTCTGATAACATTATACTGCCAAAGGAGAATTACCGGCAACTGGTCTTCACT
Source organism: Cupressus sempervirens (assembly GCA_028749045.1). Taxonomy (NCBI): domain Eukaryota; kingdom Viridiplantae; phylum Streptophyta; class Pinopsida; order Cupressales; family Cupressaceae; genus Cupressus; species Cupressus sempervirens. Next base: position 534,830,626 of record CM053789.1, read on the forward strand.
CTTAACTTCGGTAACTTGCTTGGAAGACATTGCAGTTTATATGGAGATGGTGGGAGGCATATTCACACACAAATCCGCATCGAATGTGTGGAGAATGTGAGATTCAAAAATTTATAAGAGAATATCTGGGTTTCATCCAATGGAGTGCTTGTTCTTTATATGAGTGATTCCCATGAAAAGCAGGGAAGCTGCTCTCTATTTCACAGCTTGATACCGTACAGTTGAAGGAATCCACTGCAAATGGTTTCCAAAGGTGCTCTAAACTTCCTTTGTGGATCAAATAAACCCTTCAAATATCCGCATATGCCATTTGATTACATTATCTTTGGGAAAAGTTTTCCCTATTAATATCCAACAACACTTGAAGTGATAATAAGAAGGAAAAGTTCTAGTAACCAACCTAAAAGTGATATTTATTTGTAAATTTATAGGTTTTTAAGTTACACTTCACTTTTTCTTTTAAAGAACAGACTTCAAAGTGAGAATAACGATGAAACAATTATAACAAGCATTTGTATTTTTTAAGGGTATAAGGATTAAGCTGATAGTTTGAAATATATTAAATGTTTTCATTGTGTTGTTGATGTAAAAAGATTGGTCAAATTTGACACTAAACACTTGATCATGATAGAGGAAACCCTTCTTTTCATGAGGATAAACTCTGAATGAATAATTTTTACCGCTATTTATGGCCAAGACAATAATCGATCGCAAATTATGTCACATTTATGTCGATGTCAAATCTTTCTCACTCACACACATAGCCACTCATTTTTGTATTCTTGTCTCTATCTTATCTTATCCCTCACTTTACCTTTCCCATCTCTTTGTTTATGTCCTATTTCCACTATTTCTCTTTGATCTTCTCTATCTATCGATCTATCCATCTACCCATTTGTCACCCTATAAATTTTTAGTATTTTACTTCTTTACCTCCACTTTGTACCTTCTAGATTGACCTATTCCTCCACCTCTCTTTATTCATCTCCCTGCCTTTTTGTTTACTAATTTACATTTTGCATAATTTCTTGGTATAACCCATTATGATCGAATCCGTATTCACTTATATTATACATAAAATAAAAAAAGAGAACCATATTATTATATTCACTTAATTGATTTTAAGAAATTCTATTTTTCTTCGTCTCACCTAATAAGCTAAATTATTAAAATAATCTTATTATTTTCCCATTTAGAATTGTTCTTAAACAATGTATTTACACTTTTATTTTATTAGATTCTTTATAACTAGTTTTTAAAATTTACCTATGATTATAATAAACATGGGTATTTTATTTAATGAAACAATGAGGATGCATCCTTACACAACCACCTTGAAATTTGTTCTCTCAGAAGTTTTTAATGATCTATGTCAATATATAAGTTTGGGATACACATTGGGTTTTACCTCTAATCTTCAACTTCTATTGCTTTAATTTGTAGAACATCTGTTGATTCCGAGTCACCTTGCAGGAGAACTCATAGAGTTACCTTGCATGAGAACTCATAGATCTCTATTATGGATACTTGATTCATCTATTGTATAAATTCATGCTATATATTCTCGTTGAGTAAGACAAAAAGAATTTTAAATATTTTGAATTTCACAATGGGTGGATGTGCACTATTTTTTTCATTAGTTATTGTGTTGTGTAGCACAGTAAAATCTTCAAAATCTACAAATGCACAAAAAAAAGACCGACATTTTTTACTATGGGCTTGATAAAGTATACACCATTTTGCCTATTGAACTCTTTGATCTAGTCTCTCTATTTATCTACCTAACTACACATCTTCCTACCTAGCTATTGTCACTATATCACCTCATATATCTTTATCATTGCATTTCTTCATCTCTCCCTTCTCCTCTCTTTTCTTTCAATTTCTTTCACTCCACTCCCTTACTCTTTTTTCCTCCCTTCATAATGTTTCCCATTTTGATATTTTATCATAATGCACCTCTCTCTCTCTCTCTCTCTCACACACACACACACACACACACACACACACACACACACACACACACACACACACACACACACACACACACATCTTAGTATAAAATTAAATATTAAGCATAATCACGAGGGTTATTACTAAATAATCACAATTCACTACAGCTTAGGGCCCTATATGGTAGGTCTATTATTATTATAATATTGACTATTTCCAGTGTAAACATTACTTCATTTGTTCACAAATAATAGAACAAAACAATTTCTAATTTTTATTTTAAACAATTATACAAAAGATCAGATCAAAGTTATAGAATAAGTAACCTTAAATTTTAATACTCTCAATGTAATTCTCTAAAAATTAAAATAATCCCTGCATCTTGAAAAATAAAACTTGATAAGATTTGAAATAATGAATGTCTATTGAAATGAGCAAACTTATTTGAATAAAAAATACTACTTTCAATATCAAATATCCCATTACATGTTGGATTTTGATAAGTAAAATATATTTTCCATGACAATTCAAATTGTAATATTACCAAAATTCACAAATGAATAGTGATTTGAATTTACTTAAATTTTAAATTATAGTGATTTGAATTTATTTAAATTTTGAATTCACAATAATAACTAAATAATAAAAAATAATATATTTATGTTAATATTTTTAATGTACTTATATATCTTTCAAGTAATAGATCAAACAAATACTAACAATAATATTTTTAGGTTTGATAGATTATCTCTCTCCTCTAGCTAGAGCAATACTAATGACTTCCACTTAGAAGCTAGGCCTCTTATAGGTTCTAATCATAATATTGTTTTGTTAGAATGGAGATCTTGTAAGCTTATTTATGGTCCCTTTAGGTTTGAGAATATGTTGTTGCCTAATCAGAAGTTTCATGATCTAATTGATACTTGGTGGAATAAGCTTGTGTTGGTTCTCCTTTGATCAAACTAAGCTTGAAATTGGGTTTGGTCAAGGAAAACGTTTTAAAAATGGAATAAAATCCCCTTGGGTAATATTTTTTGCAAAAAAGAAAGAACTCAAAAGAAATCTTGGAGAAGCCCAAAAGAACCTAGAATTTGATCATGAGGACATGAATTTGAGTTTGCAAGAATGTATCCTTAGAGATCATTGGCTTTCTCTATTAGCATAGGAGGAAACTTTCTAGAAACAAAAATCAAGGGTTTAGTGGTTGAAAGAAGGTGAAAAAAATACATGGTTCTTTCATCAAACCACTTTGAAACATACAAGTAGAAAAAAAATTAGATCCCTTACCTTAGTTATTCAAGAAATGGTTATTGAAGAAGTGAAAATCAACACTGAAGCTATTAATTATTTCCTTAAGAGGGGGGCCAAAGATTTAGGTGTGGATGACCCTCATGATCTATTATGTTTTATTCCTTTATTAGTTTCAATTGAGGACTATAAAGCTCTGATGAAATGGGTGAACATGGAAGAAGTTAAAAGAGCGACGTTCTCTTTCCAAGAATTCAAATCTCTAAGGCCATTTCGATTCCCCTTGAACTTTTTCCATGAATACTGGGAGATAGTACGAGAAAATATTTCTCATTTCTTTAGGATTGGTTCTATGGCATAAAACACTGATCAAACTTTTATTGCTCCTATGCCTAGAAAAGGCGGCTTGACTTGCATGAATCACTTCATTCCAATAAGTTTTTTTAATATTAACTACAAGATCATTGCTAAAGTTATTGTAAATAGAATGAAATAAATCCTGAATAAGCTTGTCACAAAAAATCAAAAAGGTTTTATGGAAGGGAGAAACATGACACATAATGGATGCAGTCATTACTACACATGAATTGAGACATTCAATGAATGCTATTAAAAGAGCTACTACGATACTCAACAAGATATATCTTAAGCATATGATAGGGTGAAATGGGCCTTTTGGGATCAAGTTCTCACTAAATTTGGTTTCAAGGGAAGATTTCAAAAAATAGTAATGCATTGTTTCACTACTACTAATTATGAAGAGTTAATCAATACATGGCTCCATCGAGATTTTTCTCTACCATTACTAGGCTAAGACAAGGGGACCCTTATCTTTGTATCTTTTTATCCTGGTGCTTCAAGTTTTTGGAAGAAATTTAAATAAGCTAAGTCTGACTAATTCTATAAATTGTGTTAAGGCATCTTCAAGACTCGCTCCTTCTATAGATCAACAATTCTTGAACAACACTATGCCTTTTGGTGCTTTTATGACTGAAGAAGCATTCACATAGAGAGCCTTTCTCTCTTATTATGCCTCTTTTATAGGAAAACACAAAAAATTTCAGAAGAGTAAATTTTTTTTCTTTAGTACTTATCCTGAAATTCACCTTAAAATATTGACAGTGCTAAATTGTAATATTGATAATTTATTGATGTGTACTTGGGGCTCCCACACTCTCCCTTTAAACATCGTCCCCAATTTTGGAATGGTATCTTAGAGAATTTGCAAAGAAATTGATGCAGGAGCTTTTATTGGCTCTCTAATGCATGATCTTTTTGTAGTTTTTAAAAGCTTTTAATTCTTTTCTTAGTTTGTAGAAAGTTGATTTTTAATTAACAACCTCAAAATATTAATTACAATTTTGAATGTTGGTTGGTAGTTCATCTTATCTTAGTTTTAGGAAGCTTAAAAAAATTTAGCTTTTTTTGAGTTGTTTTTAAAAATTACCAAAAATGGAAAAAAATAGTTTTATGAAAAACTACAAAAAATGGTAATTTCAACTATGTATTTAAATTTATACTTCCTCTCATTGTAGGGGAAGAGAATTGGGGAGATGAATAAATAATAATTTGGAGTTCTAATATTTATTTTTATGTTCTTTCTCTCTTATGTTTCTATTAATTATTTTAGGAGTTTTGGCTGCATCATCTAGTATTAGAGCTTAGAAGTTATGGGAAAATAATAATTTTATATTTGTGTGATTATGAGGCTATATTTATGTAGGTTGAGAAGAGGAAATAGTTTCCAAAAATCAAGGTAGAAATGAGAAAAGATCTCGTTGTGGCAAAGGATGGACTCATTTGAAGAGTTGAATTTTTTGATGAAGTATTTGTAGAAGAGGAAAGAAGAAAAGAAAATAAAAGAGAAAGAGAGGAAGATGAAGGAAGAAGAGATGAGATGATTGGAGTTGAAATAAATGATAAGGGAATTACAAAAATATTTTCAACAATAAAGAAAGCTAATGGACTTAGAAATGCAAAAATAGTACCTACTCATCAAGAAGAAAATCACCTATCTTGTTTAGAAGATTATTATGAAGAAGAAAAGGAAAGAAGAGACACAAAAATAAAGGAAGAGCTAAAAAGTGAAATGGTAAGTATACCAATGTCAATTTTGACATTAGGAATTGAAGAAGCCAAGATAAACATAGCCTCAGAAGATTTTTTTTGTCATTTTCAGCCTTTTGTTAAGAATGAGAAAATAGAAATGGTTGTTTATAATGAGATAAATCTAATGAAGATGTTTTAAATTTTTTTGTTAATGAGATATATGAATGTTTCCAAAGGTATTATGTTAATTTTTGCAATGGTGGATGTGCTAATATATTATATGTTGAAGACATAAATGATTATGGTATGAAGGTTTATATAGAAGAAATGGAATTTTGAATTTTAAAGGCTAAGAAGATATTGAGTAGAATATGGATTAAGGAAAAAAAGAGGAAGAGGGATCTAGTGACATATGCAAAGATGAATGATAAAATGTCAAAAAAATGAAAGACCGGGAAGAAGGAATAACCTTGCATTCCTTTGAGTTAACAAAATCAATGTTTGATACAATGGAAGGAAAAATTTACGAAAAGAAACTACACACATTCAAAAACAACTTGCAGGAGTTGCATTCTTTCAACCAGAGGAGAACAATGTAGAAGCTTTTAGTGGCTTTTTGATGCTTGATCTTATAGTAGTTTTAAAAAAGTTTTTAATATTTTTCTTAGTCTTTAGAAAGTTGATAACCTTGAAATATTACTTCCAATTTTGGATATTAGTTGGCAGTTCATCTTGTCTCAGATTTAGGAAGCTTAATAAAAAAATTCATCTTTTTTGGAGCTATTTTTAAAATTTACCAAAAATGGTAAAAAAATAGTTTTATGAAAACTACCAAAAATGGTAATTTTAGATTTGTATTTAAGTTCATATTTCCTCTCATTGTAAGGGAAGAGAATTGGGAAGATTAATAAAGAATAATTTGGAAATCTATATTTATTTTTGTGTTCTTTCTCTCTTATGCTTTTGTTAATTATTTGAGGAATTTTGGCTGCATCAGAAATTTGATAGGATGGAAAGGTAAACTCCTTATTTAGGGAGGGAAAATTTCTCTACTCAAAAGAGTTCCTACAAAGTATTTCGATGTATTTTATATCTTTTTCCCTCATGCCTACTAAAGTTGTTGATGCACTTGACGGTATTCAAAATAATTTCCTTTGGTTAGTGGTAAAGGATAAGAGGAAAATGATGCTAGTTAGTTAGAACCAAGTATTTATACCTAAAGGAGAAGAGGTCTTAGAATCAAAAGTATTAAGGGTATGCATAATGCTTTGATTTCCAAGATAGACTAGTCAGTGCTAGAAGGAACTAAGGAGTGGATTAAACAAGCCAAATATATGTCATATGGCTCATTATGTCCCTTTCTAAATAGGAACAACCCTATCGGATTCTCTTCTTTGTCAAAGAATATCTTAACAATCAAAATAATTGTTAGAAAAGGTAGTATAATGATGATTGGTAATGACATAGAATATTATTTCTTGGAAGAAACATATGGAAAGAGGAATTCAATTAAAGGAGGCCATTTCTAATCACATCTTGGTTGATTGGCTTTCCACTACTCTAGGAAATAGAGTGGAGAATTATTCAAAATGAAGTGATGGTAAAGCTATATGGGTAGACTTGCTTGATATTTGGAAAGGACACATGGAGGCTTGTTGGATTTCTCACATTTGCAAGGAGGTTGTATGCATTCCAAGGAATATGTTACCATACTTGAGTTTATTTAAACTATCCAAGGAGGACAAATGGATGTGGAGACATAACAATAATAGTCTCTTCTTGGCCAGCTTAGTGTACTCTTCTATAGATGCCTCGGGTATTAAAGAAAAATTATAGAGTCATGTCTAGACCAAAAACCTACCCCCTAAGATCAATTACTTTTGGTGGGTTGTGAAAATGATTACCTTAGATAATCTTTCAAAAAGAGGATTCCAATTTCCTAAAAGATGTGTGCTATGTGAAAAACATGCTAGATTAATTGAGAATTTGTTCATGCACTATTTTTATACAAGTGATTTATGGAGACTAATCCTTTAGGAGGTTTTTTTTAATCTTATGATGCTTGAATCCATCCGAGACTTCATCTCTCTATCGAGGTTTCCCCCTTTTCATCATGTCATCTCAAGGAACCTTTGGAGGCTTGTCCTTCGTACTATTTCTTGGTGTGTTTGGAAAGAAAGAATTGATAGAACTTTCAGAAAAGAAAAGATTTATATGTTACATATACTTTTCATATTATCAAAGGGTCACAAAAGAAAATATAAATAATGTGACTCTTCCTAAAGTTCTAACTTTCCCTAGTTAGCTGGACTTGAGAATCAAACAAAATTAGAATATCAACCAAGGTCTTATCAATATAAATTAGTGAAGCATATGTAATATGAAATAATGTAAATTAAATAACCTAGAAGAAGGTTGGTTTAAGTGTAATGTGGATGGGTTCCCTACAAGCCTAATCAAAGGCTGTATAGAAAATATGATCTTGTAATTCTCTAAGAACTTAGGAATAAACTTAAATAACTATGCAAAGGGAATATCTATGTGGTATGACATCAAAATTTTACAAAATTATGGAGTAGAAAATATAGTCATGGAGATATACTCTAAAATGATCATCAACATATTATATAACAAGGCTAGATATATGTGGAACCTATATAGTTTGTTGTTCAACTGTAGAAGACACCTTTTATCTTTCAATATGGTGATAATTCAACACACCTTAAGAGAAGGAAAATATCACCACATTGGAATGTAATCCATAACTAAAAGATATTGTTAATAATTATAGAACATGAAATCAAGGAAGTTGGTAAGATAACAAGTGGGGTCTCTTTTGAAGGAATATGGAGTAGCACAAATACTCCTAAGTTTCTCTTTAAAAGTTTTTAAAAAATATTCTTTAGACTAATAGAGAAAAGTAGTTAAGTGTCAAGAAGTATTTGAGAAGGACATTTGGCATTACAATTTATTTATACTTTTTTAACCATTATTTTAGTGGGGCTATGAAATTTAGGAAGTCCACTATTTTTTATGAGAAGCTTAATTTTTTAGCAGAGTAGAAACCATTCCAAGTAATGAAGTCAATTAAAGTTAGTAATTATGCTAAGGTAAGGAAAATCATATCGAAGAAAGTGAAATACCTTTTAAAAATTGGGAAGTACGAGCCAGGCTCTTACTTTTATCACAAATGTCCTATCATGTACCAGAAAGTTACTAAAATAGTCAACAAAAGTACCTTGAGAAAGAAGGAGAGGAGATTTAGTGGGGATGGTATTTTAATAAGTGTCATTGTCATTATTACCCTTACACATAATGCTTTTGTTGGTGATTCTTAGCTCTCTACAAATATTCACAATATTCTTATTAATTATCCCATCTTTAAAGAGTAAATTTTATCATGTAGAGTGAAAATATTGAGTAGAGTATAGTGAGTCTTGACCCCAACTTGGAGGACGGTAACCAAGTTTTCAAAAAAGTGTCATTATGGGTGGCCCTCCAAAATGTGTTCAACCAAGAAGTTAAAAGGAGTTGATGTCAACAAATAAATTAGGAACAATTTTTAAAAAATTGGGATCAATAATTACATTCTTGCTATGCATGACCATAATACTCTATTATTCTCAAAATTTACCAATTGTTGGCACAAATGGCAAGTACTATTAGGAGTATGAATTTTGTCATTTCCTAATAAATAATTGGAGAAGCTATTGGTATAACTTGTGAAGGTGGAAAGGGCGGGCTTGGTTGACTACAAAAAATTTAGGCACAAGTTTTTTGAGGGCATGGAGGAACTGATTAGTGTTAAATCAAATAATAGGCATGAATGGCACTCTCTCTTAATAGGCATGAATGCCACTCTCTCTCTCTCTCTCTCTCTCTCTCTCTCTCTCTCTCTCTCTCTCTCTCTCTCTCTCTCTCTCTCTCTCTCTCTCTCTCTCTCTCTCTCTCTCTCTCTCTCTCTCTCCCCCCCCCCCCTCTCTCTCTCTCTCCCTAGCTCTTTTTATGTCATTTGTATGTTTATGATAAATTATTTCACCCTGGAAGATCACTTCACAATGTGCCATGGTATCATTTCATCTTGTTGAACATGTTGAATTGTTCTGAGATGATTAACATTACTTATTTTTCATTATTTGTCTCTAGTTAATAGTATCACAAATGGGGTTAATCTGCCTATTCACCAATGCCTTATTTTTTTTTTGATACCATCATTTTTATTCCCACCATCCTAAGTTGGGTAGGTGTCTCAATAGTAAAGCTAGTCCCCTACATAACCCAAAATATTTTGTTATGATTGAAGAAATCAAAAATAAAAAAGATCCTCAAAAAACCCATCTGACCACTGAAAATGTGTGTTCTATTCAAAAAAGTCTAGAGCTCCTACGGGTAAAAAACATTCTTTGGAGGAGTCTTACCTATTGAAACCCCCGATAAGTGTAAAAATTCATTTGTGAAATCTAGCCCTATAGAAACCCCTAAAAAGTGTAGAATATTAGAGGAAATTATAAAAGTGGACAAGAAAGATTCGAAAGGTAACTTGGATGGTAAGACAGTAGATAAAAATGTGAAAGAAAAAATGAACTTGGGGGAGAAAAGGTCTGCTAGGTTTCAAAAAATAAAGGGAAACTTTGGATACTCAGAATGAAGAGGTTTACAACACTCAAGCGCATAAAACTCTAGAAAAAATGGGTGACAACTCTATTGAAGATGAAGACTATTAAATGGAAGAGGCCAATGAGACAGAGGATGGACTTTACTCATAGGAGGCTCATATTAAGGTTGACCTAGGCATTCAAGAGGAGGTCCAATTGCCTAAATTATCAATGGAAGATACCAGTATAGAAAAAGATAACCCTTTGACCACCATGTGTCAAACAAGATAAATAGTATGGAAAATAATTTTTTTGCTAAGATTATAGACATCCAGGATAAGGTTGATGTCCTTAATAAGAATTTTGCTAGTGTTATAAAAATATCAGGCTCAAGGTAGTGGTTTCCTCTATTTTTAGGGTTTAGAAGGAAATAATTAGGAAGGTGGTGTGTGGCAGCATTACTGGAAAGAGAAAACTCAAGAAGGTCAGTCTTCTCAAGGATAAAAAATACAAGTAGGTGAAGAGTCTAAAGGATGTCGCCTATTGGATACAAGACATCAAGTTCTTGGTTGATGACTAGAATAATGTTAAGTAGGTTTAGTTGTTTTTCCTTGCTTTCACCCTTTTGGTTCCTATTTTTGTTTAAGAACTTATGTGTTACTTTAGTTTAAACTTGGTTGTTGTGCTCTCACATGTAATTTTGAGACATGGTTTTAATACTTTTATATTTGTGGTTAATCCCCACTCTTGTTAAGGAAAAATAGATTTCTTGAATTTTTATAGTTATTGTAGTAATAGTAATGGTGTTAATATAATTAGAAAGGATACTATTAAAACTATGTTTATTTGACAGTTTTCAATTAACTTTTGATATTGTCAGTCTCAAGCTATTTGAGGTTTGAGCTTCTCCTTTATGCTACTCGGTTGTAATGGTGCAAAATAGTAAAGGGTGTATGGTATTTCTATTACTTGGGTTCAAGACCCTTATCCTTCCATTTTCAATAAAAAATATTAAAAAAAGTATAACTAAATCAAATTTTATATCCTTTTTAAGTTTATCAATTTCCATATGGAATTACAAAGTCTTGCTTGAACTTTTAGAATAGGGTTCCATGAAGCAAAAGTCATTTTTGTCTACCAATTGCATTAGGTTAAAGATTTTTTCCAGCTTCCTCAAATCCATTTTCATTGTTTACAAATGAGAATATATGCTTCCTATGATGGAAGAATTTCCTCACAATATTAAATATTTTAAAACTAGTTTGTCAAGTAAGCTCACATACACAATGGCACACAATGACATACACTATTAGTGTCTTTGTCATCCATTCTCTCTAAATTATATTTCCCCTTAATTTAACTTTCAGCTATCCCTATCTATATCTCATTCCCTTTATGAATCTATTTATCTACTATCTTGGAAGACATGTATGCATATAACTATTTTTATCTCTATATCTATTTATCCCCATTTCTTCTTCTATATACCTGTTTATCTTTATCATATTATTTCTTTGTCTCTCTCTATTCCTATATAACTTGATAGAGTACTTTATTTTCCAAGTATTGAACAAGTACCTTATTTTTCATATGTTCATCTTTAATTTTTATAGAAAATATATAATAGCACATATATATTATCTCTTAAAATATAAATAAATAAATTTTTTAATTCAAAATATTATAAACAAATTTTATATAATTAATTAGAAAAAAATTCCTTCTTAATTTTTTTTTTTTAAAAGCATAAAAATATCATATAAATAAAATAACTAATGTATGTAATATTATTTTGTTACAAGCTAGAGTTTTCGTTGCAACAAAAGATCGAACTGTTAATGCCCAATACAACCACTAGATTATAGAACACAAGAGGCAGTTAAGCCATGTGATGAATCTTGAAGGGGAATGTTGGTGACTAGACCAACAATCCCTCCCTCAACGTTACCTGAGGAGATTCGAACTTGTGACCAAGCTCTAATACCACTTGTTGCAAGCTAGAGTTGTCATTGCACCAAAAGATTAACCTGTTAATGCTTGATACAACCACTAGACTTATAAAACATAGGAGGAAATTAAACAATGTGACAAATCCCAAAGGGGAATGTTGGCAGTTAGTCCAAAATTTTTCACTCCAATGTACCAAAATACTTTTCATATTACACATGAACTTTTAACAATAAAATATTGGAAAGAGCAAGAAATCAATGCCAATAATAATGAATATATAAAAAAGAAAAGAATGGTAAAATGATGTGTCATTTTTTAATCTTAAAGCAATTGCCAAAGTCAATCCAAGACCATAGTTTATCAAAAAGGAATAGAAATAATTAAATTATTCAAAAGTTTGTAGTCTAAATTTTGATAACAAAAACAAGCCTTAATAACTTTCACAGGTGCACACTATGACCTACATGCTTGGAGATGAATTATTGATGTAGGAGAATATTGGGTACTTTTACAATTTTACATCAACCAAAAATATTTCTAGTTTATTTGTTCCTACATGTTGTTTGAGGAATGACATTTTCTATTCATGTTTTTTCTTTGTACAGAGTTAGCTCCTTAATGAGGACTTATCATGGATCTGTACCTTAGCTCGCATAAACTAATTCCATCATATGGAGGAGCTATTCTTATCTTTTTTTGAGGTGTTCATATTTTGTGGCACCTTGAGTAACATGTAGGTTTGGATTTCATAAGGTTTTGTGTGACATAGATTTTCGCGACCTTGGGAATCTCTTCTTGGATCATATGTGGACCTATATTTGTCCCTATAGAATTTAATTTGCTAAATTGTTAGGTCTCCATTCTCTCCTTTATGGATGGACCTATATTTAATAATAATCTACTTGATGGGATGATTTGCAACCTTGTTGACTATATAATTATAGATCTAGGATTAGGAAAGGTAGAATGAAGTCAAATAGAAGGAAGATGAAAACAATTTGAATATGTAAGCCTAAACTTCTAAGTTTGTTGGTTATAATTTAAATGTATATGGTTTCATCTAAGTAGGACTTATACCTAACATGATGAATGAAGATTGTCTCATCATATGTGCATTGATATTGTGATAAATTCTTATGGTTTCTCCTATAGTGGTTGGATTTCATGTGTAACTCTAGAAAGGGTAGCTTGTGAGTATATTTTGTCCCCTTCTATATTGTATCTGGTGCTATTAGAGTGAAATTTTCTTTCTTTACAAATTTTTGGGTTCATGGAAATCCCTGATTGGATTGGTTGTAGGGTGTTAGACTTAGTTTTTGACCTATAACTTGTAGAGGTTTACGATTATTGTAGAAACCATTGTCAAATTGGTTGAAGGTAGAGGAAATACATACAATTATATTATGGACATGTTGAGACAGACTATGCTAGACTTGAACCTATTGAAAAAACCCAGAGAAGAAGTGTACATCTTGAATATATTAGTAATTAAGGAAAATGAAGCATCTAATCCTTGACCAAAATAAGAGTTCAAGATGAGGAAATACTTTGTATGGCTCTAGCTAGAGTGAATTCAAGGCCTATTTTTTATTATCTTTCTACCTCCAGTGGAGGAATTTATAATGATGCTTGGTTGGATTGGATCTCTAAGATTAAGAAGTATTTTGAATATAAAAATACTCCTAATGATAAGAAGGTAAGGATAGAAACTAAAAAGTTGAAAGGAAACAAATCTCTATGGTAGGAACACTTGCAAATTGATCGACAAAGAAAAGGAAAAGAAAATATTAAAACCTAAATTAAGATATTTCATAAGTTGAAATTGAATTTCCTTCCAGCTGATTATCAAGTTAATTTTTTGAGAACATTGCAAAATTTGAGATAGAAAGACATGAGTAGACATGTTGATGATGAAGTTGAAAAGATTTCTAGATACTTAAATGGTTCAAGAGGTTCTATACAAGATGGAAGTAGTTTTTTAAAGATATAAAGTGTTGAGGAAGCATATTTGTATGCTTTGAAGGCTAAAAAAAAGTTGGCAAATAAAGAAAAGCATAAAAAAAGAGAAAGACTTGTGGAATATTTTAAATAAGTAGAGGAATATCTTATGGGGAAAGAAAAAAATATGATGGTACATCTAATGAAAAAGGAGAATTTGAATGGAAAGAAGATAGTTGAAATAGAGGAAGAGGTATCTATAATAGATGTAATTATACTAGTTACTCTAGGAATAGGAGCATTGGACTTGTTACAAATGTGGTGACAAAGGATATAGATCTTTTAAATACGACTATTCTAGTAACAAGACAAGAAGTAGTAATATATATTCTTTGATTCAATAAGAAGCTATTAGTGCACCTAATGAGACAAAGTAATTGGGGAATTTGATGATTAGAATAAATTTTTGGAATAAAAAATTGGATGAAGAACATATTTTAAGGAAGATTCATTTCAAGAATAGATGTAAGATTGAAAAAAAGTTTTGCGATATAATAATTGAAAGTGGTAGTTCCAATAATTTGGCATCTAAATAGATGGTATCTAAGTTGAATTCTTAGATATTGACACACCCAAACCCTTATCACATTGCTTGGATCAATGACGAACATAAATTACTCATAAGTGAGTAGTGCCTTATGAAATTTAAGATTGGGAATTTCTTCAATGAAGTATTGTGTGATATTATGCCTATAGATTATTGCCAAATTATATTGGGAAGACCTTAGTAGTATGATAGATAAGATTTTCATGATGGTAGATTGAATCAATATATTATTTAAGCTAATGGAAATAAATAATTATTGTTGCCTTTGATAGAGAAACTAGAGGAAAACCACTGGACTACTGTAAGAGTTTGCTTGGTTGAAGCAAATTAGTGTGTGAAAAATATGAAGAAACATAATGTTTTATTTTCTTTGACCCCTAGAAAAATTGAGAAACAAGATGAAATTGAGCATGCACCCAAGGTTAGATCATTGTTGGCTGAATTTCAAGATGTTATTTCAGATAATGAACCAATTGGATTACCACCTATAATAAGTATAAGTCATTATATGAATCTACTTGGAGCTATTTTTCCTAATAAAGAATTACATAGACTAACACTTATAGAGAATGACCAATCAAATAGACAAGTGGAAGAAATGCATTAGAAGGGTTTAATGAGAGAAAGTTTGAGTTCTTATGCAATAGCTTTTGTATTAGCACCTAATAAGAATGGAGATTGGAGAATGTACACTGATTCTAGAGCTATAAACATAATAATAGTGAAAGATGGGTTTACTTTTCCTAGGATAGATGACTTTAAGGACTAATTGAGTGTACAAAACATTTTACAAAGATTGGTTAAAAAAGTGGTTATCATCCTATTAGGATCAAACATGAGGATGGATGTAAGACTTCTTTTAGGAGTAATGATGGTTTGTATGAGTGGTTGGTTATGCCTTTTGGTTTGACTAATACACCTAGTACTTTTATGAGATTTATGAATGAGGTTTTGAAGAATTTTTTGGGTAAGTTTGTGATTGTATACTTTGATGATATGCTAGTCTTGTGATACTAAAATGGAACATATAAAGAATAGTAGACAAGTGTTCTAGAGGCTAAAAGAAGATAATTTGTTCACAAATTTGAAGAAATTATCTTTTATGGAGGGGATTTTATATCTTGATTTTTTAATTTTTACTAATGAATTGAGGATGGATCCCTAGAAGGTAAAAGTTATTCCTTATTGGACCAAACCTCATAATACTAGAGAAATTAGACCATTTAATGGTTTGGCAAGTTTCTATAGAAATTTTATTAGAAAAATTATATTCAATATGTAATGTGTTGATAGAGAAAATTTGAGATGTGATAAAAATGAATACAAAAGGACACTTGAAAGAAACATAATCTAATTTGAAAAATTGAAAGAAAAGGTCTCATTATTACCTGTTCTTGATTTAGTTATTTATAACAAAGTTTTTCATGTTGACTATGATGTTGGAGAGAATGTCATTGGTTCTATTTTTGAACCATGAAGGTAAGTTTATAGATTTCTACAATGATAAATTGAATGATGCTAAGAGAAAATATTTATTGTATGATCAAGTTTTTATTCAATTATTCAAGCTCTTGAAGAAGTGGATACATTATTTGATGCATTGATAGTTTTTGTTGTACACTAATTGCAATGATTTATAGTATTTGGGAATTATATGATAAGTTGAATTAGAGACATATGAATTGGGTTGCATACATGCATAAATTTTCTTTTGTGCTAAAACATAAGAGTAGATAGTCAAATAAGGTAGTAGATGTATTGAGAAAAAAGAAGAAGCTTTTTGATAGAGATTGTAATTGAAGTGCTTGGCTTTGAAGATTTAAAGATTTTTTTTGAGATTGACCACAATTTTGTAGAACCTTTAAAATATTCAAAAATCATAAGACATACATGAGCAAGGTAAGTGGGTTGATTATTTCATTTAGGAAGACTATTTAAGAAAATTCTCTTGTGTATACCAAGATGATCTATATGAGATAATATCATTAAGGAAAACTATAGTAGTGGACATGCAATATGTTTTAGGAGATCTTTCTTAATTTTGAGAAGTAAAGTGAAAAATGTTGTAGAGGAGAGACAAGTGATATAGTATAAGATATTTGATTTAATTCTTGATTACGAGTAGAAAGATAAAGAAGAAAGGGGTGATGAACAAGTTGAATTGGAAAAAAAATAATATATCTATGATGACACAAAATCTATTTGACACTATTCACAATATGGTACAACAAAGTGAATAGAAGCTAGAGATAGTCGTGATAGATAATGAGATCAAAATAAGCCCAGATAAGCATGAAGAGAGTGTCATAGTTAATCTAGAGAAACAAAGTGAAAGTTGTATACAAACTGAGACATTAAAATTGCCAGATTGTGAGGCATTGATGAACCCAAATCTTTTAATTGTGCTAGTAAAAAAATATCCTAAGATTGATTCACTAGAGTCCACATAATAGACTATTATTCAATATCAAGCGCAAGGTGAAGGAAATGTTGATAACGCTAAGGCACAGTCTTTCGACCAATGAAGTATATAATGAACAAGTGTTTGAACAACAAAATGATGCCATTGAGGGCAATATCATTGTAAATATAGAGGTAGATAAGAATTAGAAGAGTCAAGAAGATATTGTAGATCAATATTGTACTGGTGAAAGACCCTATGCCTTATGACCTTTGTAGGAGGGAGAAAAGGAGGTAGGATAGATGAGTTCAACCAATAAACTCAATTCTAGTAATGAAAAGAAAAAGAAAGACCAAATAGTGCAACACGAGCACAAAACTAAGGAAGAAAAGATAGATGAGGAACCTAAAAAGGCCAAGGGGACTACATATTATATCAAAAGTCTAAGTCTGGAGATTAAAATGCAAGAACCTCAAACTAAGTCAAGCTCCAACACAAAAGACTCTGAAGAGAAGAGTGTAAAGAAGCAAAAGATGAAGTCTCCATAAGGTGTAAAAGTTAAGATTGTCACACTAGATGAAGAGGTTATGATTCGTCATGTTAACACATACAATTGAAGTATTGAGGAAATGAAGTTACTAAGTGACTTGATGGATACAAAGGTTAAGGAAGAGTAGATGAGGAAAGAACATGAACATAAATAGGTACTTCATGGAATTAAGGATATATTTCTTGAAAGAATTGATGTAGAATACTTGAATGATAAAACCCCCATCATTGAATAGTTGGTAAATATTGTTAAAAGGATCAATGATCCTGATATAGATATAAGGAAAAAATTAATGCAAAGGTTATAAACAAAATTTGAGAACAAGGTGATGGAGAAAGTTGCAATAGAAATTGTAGGCAAATAGGTTGAACATTCTAATCTTGTTAATGATTTGGAAAATTTAGTACTAAATGTAAATACAATTTTTTTGAATTTTTGTTGTATCATATCATTTACCAAAGAGATAAGAGAATGGACGATATTGATGTTGATTTACAACAGAGTGATGATACACAAACCTTGGATGCATGTTCAAGTTCAATCCATTTTTCAAAGTGAAGATTTGAGCAAGGAAAATAATTTGAGTTGATATAAGAGGAATGTAAAATAAGAGAAAAGATCACATCAATACAAGTTTTGTTAAAACCTCATTTAGAGGTAATGCAAAGATATTTGAAGACTTCAAGGGACCTAATTCAAAGCAATCATTATTTGTCTATTGTAGACAATAGGATTAACTTAACTTCCTAATTAGATATTGAAAGACAAGTTATTGAGACATTCAAGAATAATTTGGATAATACAATGGCTCTCATTATGAGGGGACATTAGTTTTTTTTGGCTAAGTTTGGAATAATCCTCGGTCTCCAACTTAATGTTACTATGAGGAAAGAATGACAAAAATAAGGGGGAAATATATATGTTGATGAGTATGAATATTAAGGGGAAATGTAATTTTTTTTGGAATTTTACATGATATGTATAATATGCCTAAGATGTAATAAGAAATGAATTGAAAACAAAAAAGACTTTTGAAAATGATTTTGAAACCACAAGTCACAATTATATGAAAACTGATCTATAGGTACTAAGTACATCCCAAGGGGGAGTACATATTTATAAGTTTTTGAGATGTTATATTTTGACCATGACAAGTGTTTTTATCATCGATGCCAAAGGGGGAGATTGTTGAACCAAAAGATGTATCTTAGTATTATCAATTAGTACAAAATACCTAGTCATCTACTAGGAAGAGTTGGTAAGTCAACACTTTAATTGGGCCATAGTAGAGGTTGATCCCTATAGTGAACAAGTTTACAAGTTGATTATGTATTGAGATACATATAAACATCATTGAGAAATCCAATTGTTGCTAAGTAGGTTAGAGGGAAACACACAAGATAAGTTATCTAGAAGGGAGAAATAGTCTATGATGAGAGATATGCAACCCTAGAAAAGAAGAGATAAATAGTTTGTGCCAAGCAACTTTCATATCATGGGACAGGATGGAGAACAAGAAAAGACAAGCATTAGGAGGTATATATATGTACTAAGTTACAAAAATTTTGTATATGAGTTTGGAATGACATAAAATCTTATATAAATCATTTTTGCTAAGTTGGAAATATGTTTCTATGAAGAGCTAATCAAGGAGGTAATTATGCTTGTAATCATTAAGCATTAATCCATATGTGCTATGATCGACCAATCAAAAAATAGGAATGAATAAGAAAAAATTTGGGATGAATCCTAATCATTGATCAATTTCTAGAAGTTTCTTTAGATGACTATAAAGAAAGGGTTTAAGACAAAAAAATAGTTGTTGAAGTTGTTAGTGAGAGGATTGCAAAGTTGAAGTTGAATCAGAGCTTGAAGTTCAAAGGCAATTGAGTAATACCAAGAGAAGGTATTGCACATATCAGTCACATCTAGGTGATTACTTACTGGAAAGAGAAGATATGTCAGCAACAATCAAGTGCAAACCAAAGGATCATCGTACTGATTACATTCTAACTAATGTGTTAAGCAAATCTCTTAACAGAATGGTCCTAATAGACCTATTTCAAATCTCCTAATGAAGTGATCACTTAATTGTGATGTAAAAATCCTTTAATCAAGGTAGACTTAATAGTCTTGTAATATTTTAGCAAAGAAAACCCCTTATAGGGTAGATCATCAGAAGTTATCAAAATTGTAGCCCTAATAGACACTTTATTGCTGTATTAGTGAAGATTTTGTGGGTAAAATCCCCACCATAGTTTTACCCTCTTATTAGAGGGTTTCTATGTTACAATGTTTAGTGTTATGTGTTGATTAATTCTTTATGAGTTTCATTCATGTTATTAGATGTTAGATCAGATATTACATGAAGATGCATGGTTGAGGTTAATATTGAGATGTGTGGTGAATTAAGTTTGAATATGGTTTTTGTTTCAAGTGGTAATTTTTTTGAAGATCCCGATTTACCCCCCTCCACCCTCAATTAGTATCCTACTTTTCCATTAGATTTCCAACAATTTTTACTAGGTATGTGACCCACCTATTTGAGCTTAATCAAAACATCTCTCCCCTATCATAGAAACCTCATTTATGCAACCATTTCAAAAAACCATGAAAAAAAATCACTTCTCTCCCTTAAAGTGCCAACCCCATCAATCCAAGAGATGAGAATAGAAAGTTTTCTCCCCCTATAAATATTTACCTCTCTTATGTATCTAGTTTGAAGGATTTTAAAGTAACCTAACTTTTATTAGAGATAATTAATATATATGTTGATTTTTCCTTAGTGAAGATATGTGAAATAAAACATTTTGTGGGAATATACATTAATATGACCTCCTCCATAAATTTCTCTATCAACAAGTGATACTAGATATAAATATATTTTGTCCTTGAATGAATTGTTGAATTCTTTGGGATATTGATAATGTTGGTATTATGAGCCATAATAAAAAATTCGTCATCACATATTTAAAGTTGACCTTGTTTAGAGTTCAATTCATCCATAATATTTGTGTAAAAAAAGATGTTATAATATACTCTACATTTTGTGTGCACTAATGTTATTCTAAGGAAGAAGTGTATTAGTTTTGTAATGTACCTTTAATGCAAAGAAGTATGAGTGATGTTGCCAACATTTTCATGTCTCTATTTAAGGGAAACCAACACATCTCTAAAATATCATTTGAAGTTTGATATGTAGGAAAGGCTAACGAAGTCTAGTATTGGCTTTGATGTTTTTTTATGATGAAAGTTAGTGT
Source organism: Cupressus sempervirens (assembly GCA_028749045.1). NCBI lineage: Eukaryota > Viridiplantae > Streptophyta > Pinopsida > Cupressales > Cupressaceae > Cupressus > Cupressus sempervirens. Next base: position 534,851,177 of record CM053789.1, read on the forward strand.
GTTATGTACCTATAAAATTACTAGTATTGGAAGCTAATATGTGGATACCAAAGTAACTAATTTTTTTAAGGGAGAAATTTATAATCTAATCATTCCATACAATAAGATGATGACTTCATTTATTGTATATGAATGTTTCACTATCCTACTACCAAGTCCACAAAATTTCAAAGGTTTGAATTGTGGTTTTTTTTAATTCTAACTATACTTAACTCATTTTTAGTAATAATCAAGATTAGTTTCAGGAATTATATGCCTTTCTTATTATTAATGTTTCTACATTTGTAGTTTTTGGATATGTTCCTAATACTCATGGATTTTTCAAGATGAGATATATTATGTTGGTTTACTCTACAAGTGAAGTTATGTTATCAATGTGACATTATAGTATATGTTGGTCTCTAGTAGAATTAATTGATTGTATTGATTCTTTTTTAGATAGCTTATTGGTTTAAATATTCATTAAATAAATACTTGAGAGGTTAAAATTGACATCTCCATCATATTTGTGTTTCATGTGGAGTTATGTACAACAATGATTACTTTGGACTCAAAGGCAGACATATTCCTATGTGTTTATACATGTTATTTTTGGACCTAATATAAGAGAGTAGTATGGTGGTTGTGCTTTCATTAGATAATTTATGTGAAGCAATTTGTGATGTATTTTGGTCCCTATTAACTTGTATGTTGGATGATATTATGTTTTCATGGTGGATGACCTCATTTAAATGATGCTTATCTCTACAATGGTGGACCTAGTTATAATTTTGTATAATCAAGATAATATATAGATTCTCTGATGGATGATTTGAGGTGTGGATATATTCAAACATTTTTGGGATTGAATCTAAATTACGTGTATAGAAATGTAAAATAGAAGAGGCATGAACATACTAGTTTGATAGATTTGTTCTAGTGGTTAATCTAGAGATCCTAAATTATAGCACCAAGGCTTTATTAGTTCATGCAAACCATTTGTTTAAGTCTAGTTATGACTAATTCTAGTGTTGTTTTATTTTATATAATATAATATTCTTTTTTAGTTGGTCATAAATATTTAGCATATCATAGTGTTGGAAATATAGGAGTAGCTGAGAGGGGAGGGGTGAATCAGTTACCACTAAAATATATCTTAAATCCCTTAGTTGTTAGATAAAACTGATTGCTGCTGTTATTTGGTTAACACATAAAAAATGCTATAACTTAGTAAATGTAGAGTGTGATTTACTTTTGACTAATCTTAAAACATTAACAATTATTAATTTGCAAATTTAAGAGAAATAACACAAACACATGAGACAACAGGATTTAACATGGAAACCCAATATGAAAAAAACCACCAGTGTAACTAGTTACTATATTTACTCTTTTTAAGTGAGCCCTATTAGGAGCCAACCTAGTTAAAGGTTACAAAAAACACTATTAGGTGTGACCTTGTTAGAGGATTTAATCACCCTATAAGGAGTGGCCTTGCAAGAGCTCTTAAAAAAATTCAATGGAACTGTCAACTTGTTAGAGGATTTACAACTGGTTATTAAACCAACTCTATTAAGAGATTTAGATCATTGCTACAATGGTTAGAGAGTAATAATGAAATTACCTGATTGTGATGCAACTAAATTGCTATTTACAAATCTCTATTCTACTTCATACTTGACCCTTCTTGATCGTATAACACTTTTCTGCTCCACAAGGATACCTACTTATCCTTCAAGTTCACTCCTATTCTTTCTTTCTTAATTCAATCAACACATTCGCACACACACACTTAAAAAAATCTCAACTTGAACTTTCATTTATACCATCCAGATTGTCAAGTTAGCTCAATTACAAATTACAATAACCAATAATCATTACCATAGTTGACTACAAAAAATACTTCAAATAATTAAGCTTCTTATGTCAAAACAACAAGATCCTTCATTGGCCAACCCTGCTTGGTAAACATTGGTTCTAAGACAATTTCCTGTGTTAACCAATAGATGCTTGGTTAACACTGCAAACTTGCAAAATCCTTTGGCAACTAAGTGAACTCAATGAACACTGACTCTATCCAATTTCCTTTGCTAACAATGAGAACTTGGTTAACACTATTTCCACAGAGTAATCTTTAGGAATGCTTAGTAGACAAGGAAAACTATCTTTCTAATGAAGTAAGCTCAGTGAGCACTAACTAACAACTGATATGATATTTGTGTAACATCAAAGACAACACACAATTAGACAATTGTATCCAAAAATCTCCCTTTTTGGCATTGATGGCAACACAACATGTCATAGCACAATGAAATTTGAAAACAAGACTTTCTCTGATAGAAAGTTTTCTCCCTCTTAGATTTTTATGAAAAACTTCTTTTTTATGCAGTAATCTCCCTCTATGAAGGAATTACATAACTTCTAAGATAGTGTACTTCTCTCTCAAAAATTTTTTTAGAAATATATGATAGTAAGATTCTCCCTCTTTGACAACACATGCCAAAGATAAGACATATCAAATTTGTATCAATGTACCTTCAATATTGATTCATATGCAATATTTTCTTATGCTACATCAACTGATTGATCTTCTACTTGGTTCTTGTTGATGTATCACTAAAAAATTATTTAGTGAGCTTTAGATAGGGGAATGATCCCTAGCTTACCTCTTGGATACAAGAATGCATCCTTAGGTAATGGCTTGTGAATATATCTGCAATCTATTCTTTTGTATGAACATATTCCAATTTGATTTTTTATCCTGCACCAATTTTTTGACAAAATGATATTTTATGGCAATGTCCTTAGTTTTTGAATACATCACTAGGTTATTTGATATGTTAATTGCACTGGTGTTATCACAATACATGATAACTAGTTCTTTGATCTCAACTTTCATGCCTTCCAACAACTATTTAATCCAAACAATATTAGAACAGTTCACTATTGTTGCTGCAACATATTTTGCTTTTGTTGTAGATTGGGATGTGTAGTTTGATTTTTGCTTGTCGAAGATACCAACCTTTTACCAAGAAAGAATGCTCCACCACCTATACTTTTTCTATCATCAAGATTTTCCGCCCAATCAACATTAGTGAATACCTTTAGATCTAAGTTTCCTCTAAGTTTGTACCACAAGCCATAGTCTTTAGTACCTTTTAGATATGTCAAAAAAATTTTGATTGCTATCGTATGATTTTCTTTGGGTTTAACTAAGAATCTTGCCACTATCCCAACTGCTAAAGCAATATCAAGCCTTGTATGAACTACATACTATAATTTTCCAATCATTGATCTATATAAGGTTTGATCTACCTCTTTTGAATCATCATCTTTGGTAAGCTTTAGTCCAATACACATGGGGATTCCAACTAGTTTTGAACCTTCCATTCCAGATTTTTTGAGTATCTCTTTGATATACTCGGATTGAGTACTGTAGATACCATTCTTGCTTTGTTGTATCTGAAGTCCAAAAAATAATTTTATCTCACCAAACATGGACATTTCAAACTCTTTTTTCATTTATTTTGAAAATTCTTTGCATAGATCATTATTTTCTGTAAATAGAGTGTCATCCACAAATATTTCTACCAATACAATTTTGTTATCTAGTCTTTCCTTGATGTACAAACTACTATTATCATTAGTTCTTTGAAAACCAATCTATATAAGGTAGTTGTGCAACCTCTCATACCATGCTCTAGAAACTTGTTTCAAACCATATAATGCTTTGTGTAATTTGTAGACCATGTCCCTTTTGTTTGGATCAGAAAAACCTTCTAGTTGCTCAATGTAGACTTCTTCATGAAGAATACCATTGAGAAATGCAGATTTAACATCCATCTGATATACTTTGAATCCTTTATGAGTGGCATACATAGTAGAGTCCTAGCACCTTCTAATCTTGCAATAGGAGGAAAAGTCTCACTATAATCAATTCCTTCTTCATGAGAATATCCTTTACACACCAACCTTGCTTTGTTTCTTGATACTTGCCCATCTTCATTTAGCTTGTTTCTGAATACCCATTTTGGTCCAATCATATTTTTATCTTTAGACCTAGGAAAAAGGGTCCAAGTTTCATTTTTCTCTATTTTCTCTATTTCTTCATTCATAGCCTCAATCAACTTTCATTTTCCAATGCATCTTTAACATTTCTAGATTCAAAATCAGCAAGTAAACATGTACTATCAGGTGCATGATGTTTTCTAACATACTTAGCCAATATAGGTTCTTTTCCTTTTGAATGAATTCCACTGTCTTCATTTTGAATTTTAACTTCTAGCTTTGTTTGCTCAAACTTGGTAGGTATTGGCTCGGTAGCTTCAGAATGTGACTTGGGTCCTTGTGACTCAATTTGAATTTCTTGCAACTTAGTAACTAAGGAAGACTTAGGAGTTGAAGTCTCCTTATTGATAGAAGTGTTTGGCAATGTATCAGGTTCGATGTAAAAAAATTTCCTGTAATCTTCTGGTTCCTTTTTGCTTTCTTCTTTAGTCCTTTCTACAAACTCATCAATTCTCACATGTGCACTTTCTATGATTTTATGAGTAGACAAATTCAAACATCTAGATGCCTTGCTTCTGCAAGAATATCCTAAGAATATGCCTTCATCACCTTTCACATCAAACTTTCCTTTTTAAGATTCTTTCAAGATATAAAATTTACTTCCAAATACTTTTAGGTAGCTTACATTGGGTTTATAGCCATACCATAATTCATAGAGAGTTTTATATGAGTCTTTCTTCAATTGTACTCAGTTCAAAGTATGAATTACAGTGTTGATAGCTTCCTTCTAGTATTTGATAGCATCGTTCTTTTCAATCATTAGAGTTCTTGCACAATCTGTGATAGATCTATTTCTTCTTTCAGCTATTCCATTTTGCTTAGGAGTACCAAGGGTTGATACCTATCTTTTAATTCCTCTTTCAATGCAAAAGTTATTGAATTCATTGGAGATGAATTCACCACCTCTGTCTGATCTTAAGCATTTCAATCTTTTCCCTATTTTCTTTTCTATTCTTGCTAGATACCATTTGAATTTCTCAAATGCTTCTGACTTTTCTCTAAGATACATAACAGTCATCATTTTTGAATAGTCATCAACAAAAAGAATAAAGAATAATTTTCCACTATAGCTTTCTATTCCAATGGGTCCACATAGGTTAGTATGCACAATTTCCAAGACATCTTCAGACTAATAGTTTTTGCTCTTAAAACTAGTCTTTTCCATTTTGCCAATCTGACAATTCTTGCATAAACGAACATTTGGTTTCTTCAAACTAGTAAAACCTCTTACTTTTCTGAATTTTCTTATCTTGACCATATTATCAAAGTTTACATGACATAATCTTTTGTGCCATAACCAACTTTCTTCCATTGGAGAAATCAAACATGAACAATCACCAAGATCAAGATAAGATCGGTTACCCCTTGTTTGTTTGCCTAATCCAATTAGATTGTCTTTGTCATCCAATAGTCTTGCCTTGCCATGCATGAATTCCACCTTGAATCCAATGTTGATTAGCTATGCCATACTCAGAAGAATATGCTTTAGTCCTTCAACCCAATATGCATTTTCATATAAAAGTTTTTTGGTTAATGAGATTCGACCTTTTCCCTTTTATGCAATAGGGTTCATTATTTCCAAACCTTACACTACCACCATCATAGTCTTCAAACTGTTCAAACTTTGTTTTGTCTCCAATCATATGATATGAACATCCACTATCTATGATCCATGTGTCATTTTTACTGACATAAGAGATAACTGCCATCTTATCTTCTTCTTCATTGGATTCATCTTTCATAACAATGTATACTATCTCATCTTCACTATTATTAGAATCTTTAGCCATAAAACAAGTCTTCTTACCTTTGTCCTTGAATGATTTGTGATTTTTGAAATCCTTCTTGCCATTGCACTTGTGACTTTTATTCTCATCCTTGCTTTCTTTGTTTGGGCACCTAGCAGCAATATGACCAATTTCTTCACATGAAAAATAGATTAAGAAAACTTTACCTTTGTATTTTCCTCTACCTCTAGAATATTTCCTTGCAAGTAAAGCTTCAACAACTTCAAGATCACTATCAGAACTTTCTTTTGATTCTTCTTCACTTTCTGATTGAATGTTGTTTATTTTCTTTCCATTCTCCTTAAGTGAAAGTTTGGCCTCAGATGCATATTCAATATTTTTGGAAGCTAGAACATAATTGTCATAGTTGTCTAGCTCAAAAGTTGTCAATCTTCCTACTAAGGTATCCAAAGTTATCTTGTGATTTGTCTCACACCTCTTTTCTTGAATAGCAGATACTCTAATTGCATAGATAGGAAGTAATGTTCTAAAAACTTTACTTACAATAGTTTCTTCCTTGATTTCTCCTTCACAAGCTCTGATTGCACTGACACTATGTTTGATTCTTTCTACATATTTGGCAATATTTTCATTTTCTCTCATTCTCATCTGAACAAACTATCCTCTAAGGCTTTTTTCTTTGGCTCTCCTTACATTTTCATCACCACCATAGATGTCGTTTAACTTGTTCCACATACCAAATGTAGTTTTGCAGTCCTTGATATCATCAAATTCATCATAGTTAAGAATAGATGTAATATCAATCATCATGGTGTTATGGCTCTTTTTCTTAGCAATGTCTTTAATAGATAGTGTACTAGTGGGAGTTGTGTATTCTTCATCAAGGTATTTCAATCCTGAATCACTAATGGAAGCCAGATGAAGTCTCATGAGTCCCTGTCATGCTAAAAAGTTATCCCTATTAAGTTTTGGAATATCTCTCTTGTAAGACATCCCAACCTTTAGCTTAGGTCCTTGAAACCTTTCCTACAAGCATGAAAAGCTCTGATACCAATTGTTGGAAATATAGAAGGAGTAACTAAGAGGGGAGGGGTGAATCAGTTACCACTAAAATATATCCCAGATTCTTTAGATGTCAAATAAAATTGATTGTTGTTGTTATTCAGTAAACACATAGGAAATGCTGTAACTCAGTAAATGTAGAGTGTGATTTAATTTTAACTGATCTTAAAACATTAACAGTGATTAATTTGCAAACTTAAGAGAAATAACATGAACACATAAGATAGCAGGATTTAACATGGAAACTCAATATGGGAAAAATCACCAATGTAACTAGTTACCATTTTCACTTTTCTAAAGTGAGCCCTGTTAGGAGCCAACCCAATTAAAGGTTACAAAACACACTGTTAGGTGTGACCTTGTTAGAGGATTTAATCACCCTGTAAGGAGTGGCCTTGCAAGAGGTCTTAAAACAATTCAATGGAACTATCACCTTGTTAGAGGATTTACAATTGGCTATTAGACTAACTCTGTTAAGAGATTTATATCACTGCTACAATGGTCAAAGAGTAACAATGAAATGAATTGATTGTGATGCAACTGAATTTCTGATTATAGATCTCTATTCTGCTTCATACTTGACCCTTCTTGATTGTATAACACTTTTCTACTCCACAAGGATACCTTCTTATCCTTCAAGTTTTCTCTTATTCTTTCTTTCTCAATTCAATCAGCACATTCGTGTGCGTGCGCACACACACACGCACATACTTAAAATAATCTCAACTCGACCTTTCATTTATTCCATCCAGATTGTCAAGTCAACTCAATTACAAATTACAATAACCAATAATCATTACCATAGTCGGCTAGAAACAATACTTAAAATAATTAAGCTTCTTATGTCAAAACAACAAGATCCTTCATTGGCTAACCTTGCTTGGTAAACATTGGTTCTAAGACGATTTCCTATGTTAACCAATAGAAGCTTAGTTAACACTACGAATTTGCAAAATCCTTTAGCAACTAAGTGAACTCAGTGAACACTGACTCTGTCCAATTTCCTTTGCTAACCATGAGAACTCGATTAACGCTATTTTCACAAAGTAATCTTTAGGAATGCTCAGTAGACAAGAAAAATTATCTCGCTAACCAAGTAACCTCAGTAAGTATTGACTGACAACTGATATGAGATTTTTGTAACATAAAAGACAACACTCAATTAGACAATTGTATCCAACACATAGCTCATTAATTATAACATGACATAAGAACTAAGCAATTTGAAGTTTATTTATAGAGGACAAATGGCATTAATCTTGATCATGTGTTTACATTTCATAAGCAATCATGTCAAGTGCATAACAAAGACTTGGACTCTAGAATAAACTCATTGGTGTCAACTTTAGTTGCATATATAAATTCCTTAAAAATGTGTTTTTCTTTCTATTCATAGAGAGTTACTTAAATTCGTCTATATGGATGACTTTGTCTTATTTTCATTCATCTATAGATTGTGTACATACAAAGAGTTGCAATTTAATGTAGATGCTATGAAATTATCATTCTTGTTAAATTGCTTCTATCGTTAAAATAAAATAGATTGACAAAAAAATTCAATTCAAAGTTCATATTTCCAATAAATTATTATCGTTCTTTTATGAAAAACAAATATCAATAACTATCAAAACACACACATTGCCCATATATATATATATATAATTTTATTTTATTTTCATAAATAAATTTAAAAGTTCTAATCTTCTATATATATATATATAAAATTATAATTTAAAAAAAAAATTTCATAAGTAAATTTATAAGTCCTAATCTTCTAGACCTACTAAATCACATCACACATGACCAAGCCTGTTTTTCCAACTTTTCACAAAAGCTTCACTTTGTGTGAACCTTGCTATTCATATTCTTTGTAACAATAACATTTTAGACCAATTTATTTTTCCTATTTACTGACCAATAATAAGCGAGTAGGATATTCGAAGTATATTACAGGGTACCAAATTTAAAGTATTCTTTTGGTCCCACGAAAGGATGGATAAAAAAACGTTTGCAACTCATACCCACTGTATTTAGTCAACGGTACGGGAAAGAGAATAAGCCTACGGGCGTTTCATAGAAATCACAGATATAAAGCACAAGCAAGCAGAGGACGCGGAGAATAGAACAAGCTATAATATACAAATAAATATTCCATTATATCTATTGACTTTGGAGAATAGCACCCATGATATTGATCTCGTACTTTCTACACATTGGATCCGGATTTCCATTTTGAATATGCCACTCGCCCGGTCCAGATAAACTGCATGTCTTACAATCACTTGTCAAGGCATGTTTTATAGAGTGAAGATCAGTGGCAGGCATTTCTCCTTTGGCAGGAAAATATCTACAGAGGCATTTCTAAAAGACATATCCTGCCAAAGGAGAATTGCTCTTCTACTGCTCTTGCACTAGTGGAGGCACATGAAAAAATCCATTCTTCGCTGCTTTAGTAAGGGGCTTTAATTATTTCTTACGCTATCTGTAAATATACTTGTCACCTCTTCTTGTATTGTTGCTTTCTGCAAATTGTCTCCCTTCCTTTGAACTCAACATGGCTTAGCTAGTAGACTTTCTCTTCTATATCGAGTAAATCTGATCCTCACTTCCACAAGCCACAACTTTCTATGACTTATCATACATGCCATAATCCTCATTTGCAACTCTTTGTTATATGGAGAGTGTGCAAATTGCTAGGGTGCCTATCCTTCTCATCCCCTTAAAAAGATTTTGTTGGTTTTCTTTCTTGGACACACTGCATTCTGGAAGGATTTTGTGATACCCTAAGGCCCCATGTTACTACTTCAACACACAGGAAGGTCCATAACACTCATTTGCATGCATTGCACACTTGCATTTCCTCCTCTTAATGTTGATGAACTCATTTCTATTAGGTAATATGGGTGTTGTATACTTGCATTTCCTCCTCTTAATGTTGATGAACTCATTTTTACTAGGTAATATGGGTGTTCTATGGCAACATGAGTGTTCAAATATAATTAATTCTATTCTTACATTTTATGTTGAGGGTGTCTTCAATTATTTTTAAATCTAAAGATTGCTACACATTCATCCTTGATACTATATAGATTAAAATTTATATTGTTTAATCTTGTAGTGTATTTGTATTTGGGGAATATCTTATTTAGGATCATGTACAACGAGATTTATTGGGAATCAACACTGGCGTAGCTCCATATAAAATGCACTATAGACTTAAAATAAAACCAAAATGGCAAAAACACTTAGCTTTTTTAATCTAATTTTCTTGTGGATTTACAACAAAGAGGATACTAATCATGAATAAAAAATGCTAAGAATTTCATAAAAAACCCAATGTGTTTTCCATATTTTGAAAGTTAGTCAACGATCCATTTTGTATAGAGCATGGCCACATAGCTAGGAACTATGGCTTAATGTCGACATTATATACTAATATTGTAATGTGCAACAATTACATGTGTGTGTGTGTGTGTGTGTGTGTGTGTGTGTGTGTGTGGCTTGGTTCCTTTGAAGAACTACAATAATATTGCTAATACTTGATTATATAAGTTTTTATCCTCCCTCTAAAAGTATTTTTCCCTACATGTAAGCATCTGCTACTGATGCTACGATATGAGTTCATTAAAAATTACAAACAAGAAGAGTTGCATATGCACCCATGACATGTTGCTAGGAGAAGCATAAGATATATATTAAAGTCTTAATAAAGAAAAGATTATTGTTGGTTGGTTGGAAGAGAGAATCATTGAAGAATTTAAAGATGTCTATGTCATTATAAATAGATAGAGTGCATAAAATACATATTTGAACTATAGATCCACTTGTAATATGTGTTAGAACCCATAAAAGTAGAAATCTGAATGTGAGTTTGACATCAATACAAACCCCTTATAGATATTAGGTTTCTCTATTAGGGAAGCATTTTATTTCTCTTATTTTAGATTGTAACTGAAATGTTATGCATAATTGGCCAAATAATATAGATATTGTAAATTATTTGAAAGCTTGTAAATTAGATTTTTCTTTATAAAAAAGAGACTAGGTTTTCCATCTCAAGGATCTTCAAACTATGTTGTGTAGTAATCATAACATTATTGATGGTGAATTAATTGGAAGATGGAAATTTTTAGTTATGTGTAAATGTAGATGCTTGTCCTTAACATTGTCATTTTGATTATATTACAATAGATTTAGTTTCCAAATTCATTTGGTCCCTTATTTTTTAATACCAATTTTATCTTCAACCTATGCAACAATATTTAAATCTTTAAGATCTCAAATTACACCTCAATTTTTTTTGAAAAAGAAATCATTTGTATTAGATACATAATTAGTGACACACCAACATGAACAACACATCATAAGGGAGTTTTGTTGGTAGTTTTCCCTACATTGTCACTGATTTCAAACTTGTTAATGTTAATGATTAGGAAAAAAGAGATTAATTATGATTTTTGTTGGTTTTTTCCATCTTGTGCAAGAGCACCTAAGAGATTAGTGGATCATATAGAGATTTTTGGAGTGTTCATGTTTAAAAAATATAATTTAAGGTCATGTGAGACCATTCATAATTTGTTGTGCATTGTAATAAAACCTTGGTGCCAATATTGTGTTTTTAACATATTAGGACCTACTTGATCAACTATAGTCAAAGATCATCAAAAGTGTGTAAATGTGTATAAAAAAAAGTTTTCTAGTGTTACTCAACCATATGTGGTCTAGTCATAATTATTGTGAAGTATTTTGATATCTTAGGGGAAAATTTGTAAAAAGTTCTTGAAATATTGGTATGCAACTTTGACAATACATTGAGAAACTTTCTTTCCAATAGCCAACTAATAAAAACTAGTTAGAATTTGTTGGGATAGGTCTATAATGGCATTTTAAATCCTTTTGTGTTGATTTGGGATGTAATTTTGAAAAAAATTGAATACAAATGACTTTAAATTTCTAATCAAATACACAATTTTCTAAGTAATAGTCACTTTGTATGATTGGTGCAAATTGGGGGGGGTATTCAAACCTATTTGTAATTATGAAGAAATGAATTTATTCTTCTTTTGTTTTGGTCCCATTGATTTTGGTATAGCCTTAGAAATCCATTCACATTTACAAACACAAGCATGAAATTCTAACAACCTAGGGTTTTGATGCAAGATGGTGAATACCTCTTCCTCGCACTAGTGAAAAAATATCATTCTTGGTATGATGAAGGGTATGCATGCATTATACATAATTTTTACTATTTTTGATCAAGAGAAATTGGACTAACTAGTCAAATGTGTAAATTAAGACCAGGCATCTCTATTTGACTAGCCATAAAAGGTAAAGGATTTGATTAAGAGATGCTAATGAAGGACCTAAATACAAAATAAGGTAAATTTTGTGATTTTATATATCTAAAAACATATTCCAAAAATTGGTGATAAAGGATCAAACCTCTATATAGTATTTTCTTTGTAAATGTGCCTTATTAGGCCTATTAAGTATGTTTGGGACATAGTGTTTTGGCCTAGTCAACAAGGGGACCCAAGTAAAAAAGTTGGAAATGTTTTATATCTTGATAAGGGTATCTAAAAGTGGTCTTTTTTGTATTTTTTTTAGGGTATAAAGATTTAAGGTAAGAAAGGTATTATGGAAGGGCTACAAAGAATAAGCTTGTTTGACTACAAATTTCCATAATTGCAACTGGTCTATGTTCCTTATTATTTGGATTTGTAAGAATAAAATAAGTCAATTATGTATGCCTAACACACATATGCAATAACATGAAACTATACACAATTTGGTCAAAATTTATTGTAGTTTCTATAATAATGCTTGATGTGAGAAGTATTATCAAAGTGATAGGATGGTTGAAAAGGGTTGCTTAAGGACATATGTCAAGGGTATAGCCTTGGTCTAGTTGAGAAAAAGTAATAGATCTCCAACTTGTATATCCCTTAAAGTGGGGTTATGAAATATCTAAACAAAACATTGAGGAGATGTGAGTTTAGTCAACTAACTTCCATGTGCCTCTACATCATATTGGTAGAAAAACCAATTATAGCTTTAAAGTATGATGTATGTCAATAGGAAAGAGTGAAGGATAGGATGACATGATGTCTCCAAAGTGGTAAAATGAATATAATATAATGGTGGTTAAGGAGATAAATAAGATGAAGGGGAAATATATAAAGGATGAAAGTGAAACTATAGGAATTGAAGTTGAAGCAGAGATGGAAGGGGAGAGACCTACAATCATAGATGTCTAAAAATCAAATGTTTTTCATAAATTCTCTTAAAGAAACACACTTGGAGGATAAGGTAGATGTCCCTATCTATAGTGGAAATTTAGATGGAGATAAACTTGTAGAATGGATACATTCTCTAATACCTATTTTAAATTTAAGGAAGTGGTTGAAGATAAGAAGGTGATTTTTTCTAAAATTGAATTCAAGGAGTCTTCATTGTTGTAGTGGAATTACACCTAGGGTGAAAAGGCGAATATAGAAAAGTACATGCTCAAAATATGGATTAGAATGGTTTCCTTAATCAAGAAAATGTTCATACCTATTAATTATGGGATTCAAGTAATTAGAAGGTTACATAACTTGACCGAAAATGATATATATGTGGTTTCCTATATAGAGGAATTGCACAAGTTATGTTTGAAGGAAAATCATTATGAAGATGAAAGGGATAAATTTATTAGATATGTGATTACATTTAAGTTTAGTAAACAAGATGAAATAAGCATGGTGGTACCTAGAATAGTGGCATGAATGTATGCAGATGGCTTTGAGGGTTGAAGAACATTTGTGGTGGAAAGTAGAGAAACATAATAGAGGCCAGTGAGAAAGTAGTTTTAGAGGAAGATAAGACTTTGGGTGAAGAAATCAGTTTCAATGATCTCATAAAAAAATCCTAAGAAGATCTGTTAGATACTACCAAGAATCTCTACTTTAGTGTTACCCTAGAGAGGTTTCTAAGTTACAAGTGTGGTGAAAAAGGATATAGATCTTTTAAATGTAACTATTCTGGTAAAGAGACAAGAAGTAGTAATAGGTATTCTTTGATTCAATAGGAAGCTATTAATCCACCTAATAAGACCAAGAAATTGGAGAATCTAATGGTTAGAAGAAATTTTTGGAATCATAAATTGGATAAAGAACATGTTTTGAGGAAGATTCCTTTCAAGACCAAATGTAAGATCGAAGGAAAGTGTTCCAATATAATCAATGAAAGAGGTAGTTCTAATCATTTTTGATCTAAATAGATGGTATCTAAGTTAAATTCATGGAGATTGAGACACTCAAACCCATATCACATTTCTTAGATCAACAAAAAAAATAAATTACTCATAAGTGAGTAGTGCCTTATGAAATTTAAGACTGGGAATTGCTTTGATGAAGTATTGTGTTATATTATTCCTATAGAATATTGCCAAATTATTTTGGGAAGACTTGGAGAGTATGATACATAATCTTCTCATGATGGTAGATTGAACGAATATATTATTTAGGATAATGGAAAGAAAATGTTATTATTGCCTTTAATAAGGAAAATTGAGGAAAACCATTAGACTACTATAAGAGTTTTCTTGGTTGAATGAAATGAGTGTATGAAAGACATGAATAAACACAATGTTTTTTTTTCTTTGACCCTTAGAAAATTTGAGAAATGAGATGAACTTGAGCATGCATCGAAGGTTGGATCTTTTTTGACTAAATTTCAAGATATTATTTCAGATAATGAACTTGTTGGATTACTCCCTATAAGAAGTATAAGTCATTCTATGAATCTACTTGGAGCTATCTTTCCTAATAAATAATTGTTAGAATTATTTTAGAATAACTAAGAGGGGTAGGAGGGGGGTTGAATCAGTTATTTAAGGTCCAATAATGTCCAATACAAATTTTTCTTTAATAAAACTATCATGCAATTAAACAATCATGAAAAGTAAACATGCATCACCACATAACACAAAGATTTTGGTGACCCAAAAACCCTCTAGGAATAAGAAGGTAAAACCCGGGTGGGGATGACACCCACAAAATAACTGTGCAATTGATTTCAACCACTTCTGATGGTTTGCCCTGTTAAAGGCTTGTCCTGTTAATGGCTTTACACACTATTCAGATGTGACCCTGTTAAAGGATTTCTACACCCTGTTAGGAGTGTGACTTGTTAGAGGACTTAAGAACATTCAACTTAGAATGCCACCCTATTAAAGCATTTACATAGAGCTGTTAGGCCCACCCAAGTCCATGGGATTTACAATCACCTTCTCAAAAGAATCTTTTATCCCTCTCTAAGGATCTCCTATCCTTCTCCTGAGGATCTTCTATCCTTTTCCTGAGGCTTATCCACCTAGCTGTTAAGCTAACCTAGCAATGTAGGATTTCAATGTCTAATACAATGGTAAGAAAGTATTAGAAAGGTTTTGACCTGATAAAGATAGCAACTCTAACCGTGCAGATTTCAGATCACTCTTCAGTTCTTTTCTTTGCTTGGATTTTCTTCCTTGTAGTGCTGATAGCTTGTCCACCCTTCAAGATCTGTCTCCTTAAGTTCTTCAACTCATGCCAATGCACTCTATGTCACTTGATCAACTCAGAGTCTTGATGCTTTGTGCTTACTCATCATTGTGTCCTCTTCTTTTGACACTTCACACTAGCCTTATCTTGGCTTCTTCACACGACCACACTTGTGACCAACTCACTCTCTCACTATCTTGATCTCTAACTTGTAACTCCTTATAAAGAAGTTTTGTTCTTCATTTCCTGCTCAAATCTTCCCACTCATCAATTTGATTTGATCTAAGAGAATGATATTGTTTTCCCTCCAAATAGCTTCTTCCAAAAACTTCATGATAAGTCCATCAGTATTCACCTTGAATTGGTTTGCATGGTTTACATAAAATTCTATGACATCTACTCATCATCCTTATCATCCAATTAATTCACAAAATTTATTGTAAAAAACTTATCATTTCTGATCTGGCGAGTCTTTTGAGTTAACAAATAATGTAGCAACTCAGCATCATTGGTTTATTGATGCTTGGCATTAACTAGGTTGCTCAGCTTCTACTACTATTTACTGATTCTTGGCACTATCTAGCTCTGGATTGCTCGACATCCTCTATAGTTTCTACTTTACTCGACACGTGGAGCTTTCCTGAATTGCTTGGCTTCTATTTTTTTCTTGAATCACTCAACTTCTATTTACTTCATATTACTCGGCTCTTGTTAGATCATGAGTTACTTGGAACATGTTGAATTCTGTATAGCTCAGCATATGAACATCTCTATTACTTAGCATATACAAATTTCTAGATCACTCGGTTCCTGAATGATTCTTGATTTTCTCGGCATCCATTACCTTTTTCTTGTGCTTGGCACCTGAAGGATTGCTTGGCACACATTGAAGTTGAACTTTCTTGGCTTTAACTAGCTTGCTCAACACTTACAAATGAACTTAGTCATGTTCTACAAATGACTTAGTTAAACCTTACATCTTTGATGTGTCTTAGTGTGTCCATTCCCTATGTCTTAGAGTATGTCATCAATACACTATTTCATCAATGGCTTAGCTGATCTTTATACTTCATTACAACATCATAACTTTAACCTTTCTCTAGGTGCTCTAGTTACATCTAATCGATTGCCTCCTCCTTGATAGTATTTGGATCACTTAAGTAATTGTCATTCTTGCAAGTATAAAGTTTGAAATCAATGACAAAACAATGACTGAAAGCATTCTTTACCAGTTCCATCATTCTTCATTCATGATCTTTTCAATCATTTCCAACAATCTCCCTCTTTGGCATTGATGGAAAACCAAACCGATCAATTGATTGAGCTTATCAACTTAGTTACCACCAAAATTATATACCAAACAAAAAACTTGTTGTCATTACATATCTCCCTTTTTGTATCATGTCTACCTCTTTTGTTGATAGAAACTGAATCCTTTGTTCTGCTTCTCCCTCTTAACTGCTACATCCTTACTCTATATTCCTAATCCTTCATAGCTACTTACTGATCAATATCTTATCTCTTTTGAATCTCCCTCTTTCATCTCTCTTTTTTTTGTTCTACTTCTGATCTCATACATTCTCATACATCTCCCTCTTACCTTTTGTTGATCAGTTTCTCATACATCTCCCTCTTTGACATAAATGCCAAAGATGTAGCATCTTCAACATGCTAAATATAAGCTTTGCATCTCATGTTTTCTCCCTCTATCACCATGCTTGTGACTGATCTAGAATTTTTGTTCTTGTTGTCATCCTCTACATCATTCTTCTAATATTTCAATGATCTACTTATGTTGATGCAGGGCAGCTTCTTTGTTTCTTTAAATTGCTTGAGTTAGGGGCTTTACCCCCAACTTGCCTCTAAGATATTCATAAGTATCCTTGGGAAATGGTTTGGTGAAGATATCTAAAATTTATTCCTTTTATTGAATGTACTTCATCATGTCACTTATTTGTCTTCCACCAATTCTCTGACATAGTGATACTTGATTGCAATATGCTTGGTTTTTGCATGCATTACTAGATTCTTCGATATGTTTATAGCACTTGTATTATCACAATATAGTATCACAGGCTTGGTTACCTCTTCTTTCATTCCTTTCAATAGATGTTTGAGCCACACAATGTTTGTGCAATTGATTGCTGCTACCACATATTTTGCTTCTACAGTGGACTAAGATGTGTATGTTTGTTTCTTGCTAGTCCAAGTAACTAGCCTTTTACCTAAGAATAATGCTCCTCCACTTGTGCTTTTCCTGTCATCAATGTTGCCTCCCCAATCTGTGTCTGTGTATGAATTGAGCTCAAACTTCTCATTCTCTTTGTAGCATAGGCCAAAATCATCAGTTCCTTTGAGATAACTCATTATCCTTTTTACTGCCATGAGATGATTTTCTCTAGGATTAGCAGAGAATCGGGCCACTATTCCAACTGCTAATCCTATGTTTGGTCTGCTATGTATTGTCGTTTTCCAATCATGAATCTATACATTGTTTGATTGACTTCAGCTGATTCATCATTTTTGGATAGCTTATGTCCTGTTGCCATTGGTGTGCTGACAGGTTTGGAGTCTTCCAATCCAAACATCTTGAGTATCTCTTTGATGTACTTTGATTGTGTCAAGAATATACCATGTTTTAGTTGATATACTTGCAATGCAACAAAGAACTTGATTTCTCCAAACATAGACATCTCAAACTCATGTTTCATTTTGTCAGAAAAACTTTTGCAAAGCCCTTCCTTTCCTCCAAAAATTATGTCATCCAAAAAGATTTTAGATACTAGGATATCCTTACCTTCTTCTAATTCGATGTACATATTGCTGTTATCATCAGTTCTTTCAAATCCTATTTGCACTAGATAGTTGTGAAGTCTCTCATACCAAGCTCTAAGGGCTTGCTTTAATCCATATAGAGCCTTACGCAATTTCATCAACAAATCCTTCTAGTTGCTCTATGTAGACTTCCTCTTCAAGTATACTATTTAGAAATGCGGACTTAACATCCATTTGATAGACTTTAAATCCTTTGAAGGCTACATATGCTAGTAAAGTCCTCACTCCTTCCATTCTGGCAACTGGAGCAAAAGTTTCTCCATAGTCTAGTACTTCTTCTTGTGCATACCCTTTACAGACTAATCTTGCCTTGTTCCTTGTGATTTCACCATTCTCATCTAACTTGTTTCTAAACATCCACTTGGTTCCAATTACATTCTTGTCAGCTGGTCTTGAGACTAAGGTCCATGTCTTGTTCTTTTCAATTTGTTCTATTTCTTCTTTCATAGCATTGTACCAGTCATCATCTTTTATGGCTTCACTAACTATTTTTGGTTCCATTTTGCTAAGCATACATGTCTCACTTTTGAGTCTATTCCTTGTCATTGGTCCTGCCTCTTTGTTTCCAATAATTTGATCTGCAGGATGATGTCTTCTTACATACTTTGCCAATACTGGTTCTTTCCTTGTTTGCATGTTGTCTCTTTCAGAATTTGAATCTTCATGTGTATTTTCATCAGATATTTCTTTATTTCCTTCATGTTGACTATTCTCAGAATCTGAATGAACATTCTCTATATTCTATAGCTTAGCTTCTGAATGTGTCTGCTGGTCGACATTCACTATCTATGACTCAACAGATACTAGATTTTGTTGCTAATTGTCATTCTGAGTTGCAACTTCACCATTATTAGGTATAACTTCATAAAAGTATACAAAAGTCTTGTATTTTTCTACTTTCTTGGTGTTCTCAACACTTTGAACTTCTGCAAGCTCATCAAATTTCACATTTGTACTTTCTACTACTTTGTTAGTGTTAACATTTAGGCACTTATAAGCTTTGCTTCTAGTGGAATAACAAAGAAATGTGCCTTCCTCACTCTTTGCATCAAACTTTCCATTTCTAGACTATTTATATATATAACATTTGCATCCAAATATTTTGAAATATTTTATATTAGGAGAATGCCCATACCATAATTAAAAAGGTGTTGTATTTGTACCTTTCTTGACTTGAACTCTGTTGAGTGTGTAAACTGTAGTACTTACAGCTTCTCTCTAGTACTTGAGTGCAACATTTTTCTCCATCATTAAGGTTCTATCATAGTCAATAAATGATCTATTCCTTCTTTCTACTATACTATTATGACGTGGAGTCCTAGGTGCTGATGTCTGCCTTTTGATTCCTCTTTCATTGCAGAATTCTTCAAATTCTCTTGATGTGAATTCACCTCCTCTATCAGATCTAAGACATTTTAGGCTCTTCCCAGTCTATTTTTCAACTTTGGCCAAGTACCATTTGAACATTTGGAACGTATCTAATTTTTTTTTTAGGAACATGACTATCATTATCCTTGAATAGTCATTTACAAATAGCATTATGTATCTGTCACCTTTGTAGCTTTGCACTTCAATATGACCATGCAAGTCAGTATGAACTAGCTCTAATACTTCATTAGAAGTATAAGCCTTTCTTTCGAAACTTGACTTGGCATCTTCCCTAGTTGGCATTGTTTGCACATGGTGTTATCAGGCTTCTTCAACTTTGGTAGACCTCTGACTTTCTTCATTTTGCGGATGCTTATCAGATTGTCAAAATTTACATGACATAACCTCTTGTGCCATAACCATACATCATCAGTTTGAACAATAAGACAAGAAGCATCTTCCATGTCTAGGTAAAAAAAATTACTCCTAGTTTGGTCACCTTTTCCTATTAGACTTCCTTGAGAATCATAAATCTTAGCAACTCCATTTTCAAATTCAACCTTGCATCCTATGTTACCTAACTATAAGACACTTAACAAGTTATAATTCGGGCCTTCAACATAGTATGCATTATCACATGATATCTTTTCAGTAAGCTTGATACTACCTTTCCCTTCGATCTAACATGGTGCATTGTTACCAAATCTAGCACTATTTCCTTCATATTGAATAAAGGTAATGAACTTACTTTTATCTCTAGTCATGTGATGAGAGCATCCAGTGTCTATGATCCATTTGTTATTCTTGTTCATGCAGGTTACCAGGGCAGTTGCTTCATCTTCATCCGATTCATCTTTCATAGCCACATAAACTACTTCATCATCATTCTCGTCAGAGTCTTCTTCAATAATGTAGCATCTTTTGCCTTTGCCTCTGTAGTCCTTGTTGTCCTCTTTCTTGTTCTTGAGGTTGCCTCCATCCTTGAAATTTTTCTTTTGTGTGTGCATCTGGCTACAATGTGACCAACTTCATTACAATTGAAACAAATTATTGGTAGCTTACCTTTGAATTTGCCTCTTCCTCTATGAAATCTTCTTGCTAGTAATGCCTCCAATTGGTCTACATCATCTTCATTAGTGCTGCTGTCACTAGATACATACTTTCCTTTTCCACTTTTTTTCTTTGTTTGCACCTCCTCATTGTCTTTTATTATTGTCTTGGCTTTGAATGTAGATTCAAAGTTTTCTGGCTTTTAGTTGTCAAAGTTGGATAGCTCAAAGGCAGTGAGTCTTCCAATTATTCCTTCAAATGACAATGTGTTGCCTAGTACACACCTTAGCTCTTGGATGGCTGATACTCTTATAGCATAGATAGGAAGCAAAGTTCTCAAGTATTTGCTACATATAATTTATTCTAATAACTATCCTTCTAGGCTTCTTATGGCACTTACCACTTCTTTCATCCTTGCACCGTAATGAGAAGCATTCTCTCCTTCTTCCATTTTCATATCATCAAACTTTCCTCTTAGGCTCTCTCTTTGGCTCTATTGACATTATCATCTCCTCCATAGACACTTAATAATGTTTTCCACATCTGATGTGCAGTACCACATTCTTTGATGTCATCATACTTGGCATAGTTTAGTGTTGAAACAATCTTTAACATTGCTTGATTGTGCTTCTTCTTCTTGTTCATGTCATCTATAGTGAGGGGTCCTGCAGGGTCTACATGATCAACTGTGATTGAGGTCTGTGCATAATCACCTATTGATCCAAGGTGTAACTTCATCAGAATTTTCCATGCAAAAAAGTTGTCTTTGTTTAGCTTGGGAACTTCTCTCTTAGACATCTTGATCTTCCTGCTACTAGTACCTTGAAAAAAATTAGCAGTGGGCTCTGATAGCAATTGTTAGAATTCTTTTAGAATAACTGAGAGGGGGGGGTGAATCAGTTATTCAATGTCCAATACAAATTTTTCTTTAATAAAACTATCATGCAATTAAACAATCATGAAAAGTAAACATGCATCACCACATAACACAAAGGTTTTGGTGACCCAGAAACCCTCCAAGAATAAGAAGGTATAACTGAGGTGGGGATGACACCCACAAAATAATTGCACAATTAATTTCAACCACTTCTGATGGTTTTCCCTATTAAAGGCCTGCCCTATTAAAGGCTTTACACACTATCAGATGTGACCTTGTTAAAAGATTTCTACACCCTATTAGGAATGTGCCTTGTTATAAGACTTAAGAAAATTCAACTTAGAATGCCACCCTATTAAAGCATTTACATAGAGCTGTTAGGCCCACCCAAGTCCATGGGATTTATAGTCACCTTCTCAAAAAAATCTTTTATCCCTCTCTAAGGATCTCCTATCCTTCCCTTGAGTATCTTCTATCCTTTTCCTAAGGCTTATCCACCTAGCTGTTAAGCTAACCTAGCAATGTAGGATTTCAATGTCTAATACAATGGTAAGAAAGTATTAGAAGGGTTTTGACCTGATAAAGATAACAACTCTAACCTTGCAGATTTTAGATCACTCTTCAGTTCTTTTCTTTTCTTGGCTTTTCTTCCTTGCAGTGTTGAGAGCTTGTCCACCCTTCAAGATCTATCTCCTTGAGTTCTTCCACTCATTGTGACAATGCACTCTATGGTCACTTGATCAACTCAGAGTCTTGATGCTCTGTGCTTACTCTTCACTGCGTCCTCTTCTTTCGACACTTCACACTAGCCTTCTCTTGGCTTCTTCGCATGACCACACTTGTGACCAACTCACTCTCTTACTATTTTGATCTCTAACCTATAACTCCTTATAAAGAGGTTATGTTCTTCATTTTTCACTCAAATCTTCCTACTCATCAATTTGATTTGATCTGAGATAATGATATTGTTTTCCCTCCAAATTGTTTCTTCTAGAAACTTCATGATAAATCCATCAGTATTCACCTTGAATTGGTCTGCATGGTTTACATAAAATTCTGTGACATCTACTCATCATCCTTATCATCCAAGTTCTAATTCACAAAATTCAATGTAACAAACTTATCATTTCTGATCTGGCAAATCTTTTGAGTTAACAAATAATGCAACAACTTAGCATCATTGGTTTACTAATGCTCAACATTAACTGGGTTACTCAGCTTCTACTACTATTTACTGATGCTTAGCACTATCTAGCTCTAGATTGCTCGACATCCTCTATAGTTTCTACTTTACTTGGCACCTAAATCTTTCCTAAATTGCTTGGCTTCTATTATTTTCTTGAATCACTCGGCTTCTATTTACTTCGTAGAACTTGGCTCCTGTTGGATCCTAAGTTACTCGACACATGTTGAATTCTGTATAGCTTGGCATATGAACATCTCTGTTACTCAGCATATACAATTTTTTGGACCACTCAGTTCCTGAATTATTCTTGATTTTCTTTGCATCCATTACCTTTTCTTATGCGTGGCACCTGAAGGATTGCTCGACACACACTGAAGTTGAACTTGCTCGGCTTTAACTAGCTTGCTCGACACTTACAAATGAACTTAGTTAGGTTCTACATATAACTTAGTTAAACCTTACATCTCTTATGTGTCTTAGTGTGTCCATTCCCTGTGTCTTAGAGTATGTCATCAATACACTATTTCATCAATGGCTTAGCTGATCTTTATACTTCATTACAACATCATAACTTCAACCTTTCTCTAGGTGCTCTAGTTGCATCTAATTGATTGCCTCCTCCTTGATAGTATTTGGATCACTTAAGCAATTGTCATTCCTACAAGTAGCAAGTTTGTCATCAATGAAAAAACAATGATTGAAAGCATTCTTTACCAGTTCCATCATTCTTCATTCACGATATTTTCAATCATTTCCAACAAGAATTACATAGACTAACACCTATAAAGAATGAATAATTGAATAGAAAAGTACAAGAATTGCATGAGAAGGGTTTGATCAGAGAAAGTTTGAGTTCTTGTGTAATACCTTTAGTATAAGCACCTAATAAGAGTGGGGAATGGAGAATGTGTATGGTTTCTAGAGCTATAAATATAATAACAATGAAACATGGTCTTCCTTTTCCTAAGATAGATGACATTATGGACAAATTGAGTGGAGAAAATGTTTTGCAAAGATTGATTTGAAAAGTGGTTACCATCCAATTAGGATCAGATATGGGGATGGATGGAAGACTTCTTTTAAAACTAATGAAGATTTTAATGAGTGGTTAGTTATGCCTTTTGGTTTGATTGATACACCTAGTACTTTTATGAAATGTATGAATGAGGTTTTGAAGAATTTTTTGGGTAAGTTTTTGATTGTATACATTAATGATATACTAATTCATGAAGACTAAAGACGAACATCTAGAGAATGCCAGACAAGTATTGTAGAGGATAAAAGAATATAAGTTATTCATATATAATTTGAAGAAATGCTCCTTTATGGAGGGAATTATATATTGTGGTTTTGTAATTTATGCTAATGAATTGAAGAAGGTTCTCGAGAAGGTAAAGGCTATTCTTTATTGGCCCAAACCTCAAAATATTGGAGAAGTTAGATAATGTAATGGTTTGGAAAGTCTCTATATAAATTTTATTAGCGAAAATTAAATTTAGTATGTAATGTGTTGATAGAGACAATGAGAGGTGATAAAAAATAATTCAAAAGGACACATGAAGCAAACATAATATTTGTAACATTGAAGGAAAAGGTCTCATAATTACCTGTGCTTGATTTACCTAATTTTAACAATGTTTTTCAAGTTGACTATGATGCTGGAGGGAATGTCATTGGTTCTAATTTGATCCAAGAAGGTAAGATTATATATTTCTACAATGATAAAGTGAGTGATGTTAAGAGAAAATATTTTTTATATGATCAGTGTTTTATGCAATTATTAAAGCTCTTGAAGAAATGTATATATTATTTGATGCATTGATAGTTTTTATTGTATATTAATCATAAATCTTACAATATTTGGGAAGTCATAATAAGTTTAATTAAAGACATATGCAGTGGGTTGAATACATGCATAACTCTCTCTTTTTTGTGTTAAAATGTAAGAGTATCCATAGTCAAATAAAGTAGTAGATGTATTGAAAAAAAGAAGAAATTTGTTGATAGAGATGATAGCTCAAGTTCTTGGCTTTGAAGATTTAAAGAACTTGAATGAGATTGACCCCAATTTTGTAGAACCCTGGGAAGATTGTAAAAATCATAAGACATACGAACAAGTTTAGTGGTTTGATTGTTTCAGTCAAGAATATCATTTAAGGAAATTCACTTTTGTATGCCAAGATGGTCTATATGAGATAATATTAGTGAGGAAAACTATAGTGGTGGACATGCCATACGTTTTAGGAGAGATTTCCTAATTCTGAAGAGTAAAGTAGAAAATATTCTAGAGGAGAGAAAAGTGATATAGAAGAAGATATTTAATTTAATGCTTGATGATGAGCAGAAAGATTTAGAAGAAAGGGGTGATGAACAAGTTGAATTGGACAACAAATAAGATATCTATGATGACACATAAAATCTTTTTAACACTATTCAAATATATAAGTTAGCTACAATCAATTTATCTATATGAGATGTTTGAAGAAAATTTACTTTTAGATAGAAATACTCAAATTAAGTTATTCTAATAACTCTATCTGAAAGGTGACACAAGTTTGTACTTTTACCCTTGAAGAAATCCAGATTCTAGGACAAACACATGGAGATTTGAGATATAGGACTAGGCCATTTTGACTGAAATGTTTTCCTCACCCCTCTACAACAAGCCTAAAGAAAGATCAGTGATGGTGTTAGTCCTAATCCATAGTAATTTAGTGAATTTCACTTCACACCCTAGATCAGTTCAATCCTTCAAGTTAATCATGACACTAGCCCAATATTATATTCCACAGAAGAAGATCATGAAGAGTGTGACTAGAGAGATAGTCCTCAATCTCAGGCCACAAAACATTAAGAAGGTTTTCCACATTCCATGCGTAGACCAATACCTCCAAATATCATATGAAGGTGTAGATAGGTGATATAAAGAAGGTGAAATAGAGGCCAATGAGTTGATACAATCTAAGAACTTAAGGGCCCATTTTTTTTTTTGGCAATGGAATAGAAAATTAGAATAGGAATGGAAATGTGGAATGGGAATGGAAAAGAGCAATCCCATTCTTGTTTAATTAACTTGGTACTTTATTGGAAATATGTTACTCCATTATTTGGTTGTACAAAAATGGAATAGGAATAAGGTGAAGTTTTGTATTTTTAAAAATAGATATAATAAATTTAAAAATAAAAATAAAAAATTTTTGAAAAAAATTGAAAAAATAAATCTAAATTTAAATTAAAAAAAAAATTCAGATTGGGAATAGGAATGGCCCATTCCAATAACAACTAGTTTTTGGAATGGGCATATGCTCATTTTAGGGGCAAAATTGGAATATGTTTGCCTATTCCCTATTCTGATTTGGGTTACCAAATGGAGAAAACATTTCCTATTCCTATTCCAACAAACAAATAAGCCCTAATTGATAAGACACCCTTAGGCTGAAGAGAAAGAAAGGTCAATATGACATGATGATACATGATAGATGATGTGAAGCATTCAATTGTTCTCCTCAGTAGAGCCATGGACCTTTTCGCAACATGTCACTTAGAGACATGGATGGTGCACTTTATCAAAACCATCAGGACAACAAAGATGTCTATTGATTGGGCCACTATTCTAAGAGACAATTTGGATGAGCAACTAATCTTGCTCAAGAATGATCCATGTTTTTACATGACTTCTTATATGGTATACCTATTGGTGGAAAGGACCATGGATTACTAGGGTTGTATAGGAAGGGAAGTATGAAAGAAACCAATGCTTTGCCCTATGCGGTGTATCCATAATGTGTGAAGAAGAATACCCCACTACAAAGTGTAGAATAAAGGGTGGTAAATGATGATTTTATATTCACCATCATCATATTCATAGAAGGCGATTCTGCAAAGAGGATGTTAGTAGAGGCTATAACAAGGATAATAGAAGTTGGTCCCTACTACATTCAATTTAAAACCTTTACTTATCTCTAGGTAGTTAGTTCTCTTTTGTGCTCCAAGATACTCCCATGATATCCATCACATAGCCTCATCCTACTAGAGATAGCTCACCAACTCACCTCTACATATAACAAAGTGAGAAATCAACATAAGAAAACACGGGTATGGCCAATCACCATTGGAGTATTTGAAGTGAAGTAGAACAAATGTATTTCTACATTCAACTTAGAATGGGATCAATATCCCCTGGAGGATTATCAAGCTCTATGCCCATATTTTGATAACATTAGGATGGTGCAACATCTAGTAGGAAATAAATTTGTACTTGAGGAAACACTAGAGGATAATAGGATGAATGCAATAGATGACTACGATGTTTGTATTAGGCACTATTGTAGAATGAGATAAACATGTAGATATCCTTAAAGGTTTGTGACAAAGATGTCCCTGAGATAATGGATTCCTTATAAAATAGGGATAAAAATCTATGATTGACCCATCATGAATGCCAAAATAGGGCGTGAGGAGAATGATGATATGAATCATCGAGGTTGGCATGTGTTTGAAATAATAAGGAAATGAATTAGGAAACCATTTTGGATGGATCCATTTCCCTGGGCCATACTTCTTTAGGTTATAGCTAGACCCAAGAAAGGAAAATCAACAAAAGTCACTACATCGACCTACCCTACCAAACCATAGTGAGGCCAAAAATAGTACACCAACATGATTAGGAGATCGAGTATTTTGAGACCAAAAAATGAAAGGGCAAGAAGAAGAAGGTAGCCCCAAGGGAAAGAAAGTAAGTGGTCGAGGCCCAAGTAGAACTAGCTACCCGAGAACCAAAAGCCCAAAAAGAGCCAAAACCAACAAGGAGTCCCATCACCTAGAGCCTCAGATGAAGAACCATCCTCATCAGTTCCCAAGAGAGCCAAAGAAAAAACAATAGTGATAGGTGTGAAAAGGAGAAAATTGAAGAAGAAGATCAATCCCTCCCCATAGGTACCTAAACTATTCCCAAAGTGGAGGATGAAGAAGAAGGGGAAAAAATTGAATTTGTCCCCTTGAATAAAAGAACTTGCTTGGCTATGGCAGAAGAGGAGGAGAGAAGAAAAAACTCAACTCAAATACCTCCATCTATCCTTGGGGAGCCCATCCAGGTTGAAACTTCTGAAGATGAACAATAAAAATGGATAGCAAAAATAGAAGGTGAAGTAGTAGACATTTTTGACCTCTCAAATTTTGATTTCATGCCTATAGGCATTGAGATGGTGGGAGAGAAAATAAGGGATGCTCCTAGAACCAATTCATTAGGAGAGGATTATAATATATTGCTCCTCTACCTTAATGAGCTATCGATGTTCCTCCACCACTAGTACAAGACATGACAATGATAATGGATAAAGGGTCATTAGCTCTACCTCCTCTAACAACCCAAGCAAAAATAGAAAGTCAAAATACATAGGAAAGAGAATATGAATACTTGCATGCTGATGAAGTATCTAAAGAAGGACAAATAGAAAAAGAAAGGAAAAAAATTCCTCCAAATATAAAGGCTAGGTCCTTGGCCCAACATGCAACATAATCTCTCTCTGAAGGTCTTCCTTAGCAAGAGAAGACTCTGGAGAGGAGTAATAAGGGAAAGAATCATGCTTCAGAACCAACTTCTTCAACAAAATACATGTCACCAATGGGTAAAACACCATCATCACTAAAGCATGAGGTTGTGTTAAGACAAAAGAAGTAGATGGAACTGACCAAAGTGGAGGGAATGACTAAACTGATAAAAGTGATAAAGAAGCCTAAGCTACCTAAGGGTAATGTTAGAACACTTGCCTTCATTATGAAGAATCAAGATCAAGACTTTCTAGCACATAGCTCCATTCCCCTTCCTCATGTTGACATCAAAGAATTAACTCCAAAAGACTATAAGATGAAGGAGGTCATATTGGGAAAGCCCATAGTGGATATGACAAAGGTATTGATTACTATAGGCCTCAAGAAAATGTTCAAGTACATGGACAAAGAGGAGTTAGAGATATGAATGCTCTAGAAGTAGAATGAGTTGTTGAAGGGATACTTGAATGAGGTGATGGGACCTATAGAAATGAACAATCTTGAGATCGATCTTGGAGCCACACTAAGAAGAAAGCATGTAGGAACATAGATGTATTCATTTTTGGAAGCATGCCAGCAATGGTGTCATAGTTTTGAGGAGAGGGGAGTGTAGATAATACAAGACAATTTTAACCTATTGCACAACATACAAATAACTGCCAAAAAATTGGTTTCTATTATAAACCAAGATATTGGGTTAGTGGATGAAGTGTGTACTAGGCCAATGATGTGTAGGCACTCAAATCTATTAAAAAGAAAACGTATTTGATGCTAATGAAGATATACTCCACTAAAGAGCTAGATAAATTAGATGAATGGGTAGAAAAGATATTGTCAAGGGATAAAGTTATTGAGGGACTACATGAAGGAATTCAATAGATATAAAATAAGTCTCAAGAGTAATTTTTGGAAGAGGATAAATACTAAAATGTTGCTAGCCTTGAGATTTTTGAAGATGAGTGGAAAACCAAGCTTTCCTCAATGCAAACAATAGCTCAACAACTCAAAGATACATTAAAAAATGCTTTGTTAGAAGATCATATAATATAAGCATTTAAGACTGAACGAGCATTGTTGGAACTAGGTAGTAACCTTGAGGATTTTGTAGAATCAAGGATAGAAGTGACTATCGACAAGTAGTTAAAAATAAGTATGATTCATTAGATCTACCAATGGCTAACGAAGTTCAAAAAGTAATAGAGAAATTCAAAAATAAACATCCAAACATTATTTTGGTACGAGGGGAAAGAGAATATAGATGTTAGAAATTTAGTTTTGACACTTAGAATAATTTTTGGATTTTTGGGTCCTGCCACCAAGGTGTGTAGGTGCACTTTTTATAGAGGTGCATCGACAGTTAACTTTGAGATGCTAATTTAGAACATTCCATGCATTGGTAAAATATTTGGACAATAGTTCAACTCCTAGAAACACCTAGAGAAGGTTCCTAATTTGAAGCTTGACATTTGAATCTAATTTTATTTCCCTTTTGTTTGAGTCGTTTCCAATCATATTTGTGGAATTTATGAATGTTTTAGTGGAAACTGGTTTTTTCATATCTTCACTGGAGTTGTAGACATAGATTTGCATGCATGTAAAGAATTATAGCTTGGAATAATTAATGGCTTATATATTTGAAAAATAGACTTAGAAGTGATCATTTTTAAATTGGTTTGGTTTCATTTGGATTTTTTTGTGAGAAAGATATCAAGTTCCCAAGGTAGGGTTTTGAGTTTTACTTTTGCATCTTTATAGTAAAATTGGGTCTTGATATAGAGGTCATAAATTATAATTGGGTCATTGGATTGGGCTCAACTTTGAATATGATTTATAAGGACTGATTATAAATAATTCCGCTAAAGGGTTTGGCAAGACAGTTTTTGGAACAAATGTTATGAATAATGGAACCTGAAATAGAAACTAGGCTATGGGAATGAGAGAATATTAAGCTTGGTTGTGTTTAACCTCATAGAATACCTTTATGTTGAATGTTGTATGCTATTGATATGTAGATTTGGATTTTTTTGAAATGTTATTTACATCAATTTGATATTAGAGCCAGTGAAAGATCTGGGTAGACAGATATTGTGAGGAAAGAACTTGACCCATCTAGTTACAAGAAAGACAGAAGTT
The DNA here is from genome assembly GCA_028749045.1 of Cupressus sempervirens. NCBI lineage: Eukaryota > Viridiplantae > Streptophyta > Pinopsida > Cupressales > Cupressaceae > Cupressus > Cupressus sempervirens. The sequence goes on from CM053789.1 coordinate 534,881,555, forward strand.
CCTAAAAATTTTGTGGGTAGGCAAGTAAGTTTTTTACTGACCATTCTCTGACATAGATGCATCTGGAGTAGGGTGCCAAAAGAAACCACTGAGCAAGAGTGGGAAGTGCATCACCGAATCAAGTTTGTTGTTGGCTAAGATGGATGGTTCATGTTAGATAGTTTTTTGTTATGAGAGATGGAGTTAGTTACAGCACTAGAGTGAGCAGTAGAAGCATCGAGGAAAGCTTGTTTGCAAATTATCCACAAAGGCATTTCCATGGGACATGGAAATTTTTCAAAATCAGGGGTATGGTCTAGGAGCACCTAAAGTACAAGAGTGCAAGGAGGTTAGGACTCCTTATATCATATATTAAATAATATTTTTACAAAATTTATAATGTGTTTGAGTCCATAAGTTGAAATGTAAAGGCTAGAGAAGCCATTTGTAATAAGTGTCAAAATTGTGCAAGGAGGTATCAAATTGGTCAAGAAGGTAAAAATATGAAAGAATACCTTATAAATGATTAAGTTGATGTAAAATGTTCATTTAAGTCCATTTTAGGGTTATTCAAGTGTCCATGCAAATATTTTTCAAATTTGTACTTATACTTGCAAAAGTTGTAATGGAAAATGCATAAATATTATCAAAGTTGCATAATAATTTAAAAGAATTTAAGGAGATGGTTAAAAATGTGGTTTGAAAGTTATAACCAACCAAAAAAACTATAAAAATTGATGTATGGTTAAACCAAAGAAGAATGGAAGGAAACATTCACATTTGAAACAAATTTGGTGAAATTCTAAGTTGTTATTTTGAATGACTTTTCAGTTTTAGTTTTGGTTCTAGGTCTTCTACGACCATGCAAATCTTGAAAACCATGTATAATCTGTATTTCTAGTTAGAGGGCTGAATAAACTTCCTTCTCTTTTTTTTTTTGGATTAGTTTCATTTGGTTTTGAAGAAGTTATGCATATTTTAGTGAAAAGTGGTTATTTACAGATTTTGGATTTTTTGAAAGCAGTCATGTTGTAGCACTTGGTACTAAAACATATGGAATAGTTAGAACCTCTAAATAGATTCATTGGATATAAATTTGAATCTAATTTCATTTCCTTTTTGTTTGAGTCATCTTCAATCATATTTGTGGAAGTTATGAATGTTTTAGTGGAAACTAGTTTTTTTATATCTTCAATGGAGTTGCAAGCATAGATTTGCATTCATGTAATCATTTATAGCTTGGAATAATTAATAGCTTATATATTTGAAAACTAGACTCAGAAATTCTCATTTTAAAATTAGTTTGGTTTCATTTTTAGTTTTTTGTGAGAAAGATATCAGATTCCCAAGGCAAGGTTTTGAGTTTTACTTCTGCATTTTTATAGTAAGATTGGGTCTTAATATAGAGGCCATAAATTATAATTGGGTTGTTGGATTGGGCTTGGATTTGGATATGATTGAGAAGGACTAATTTTAAATAATTCCTCCAAAGGGTTTGGCAAGAAAGCTTTTTGAACAAATGTTATGAATAATGGAACCCGAAATAGAAACCATGCTATGGGAATGAGAAAATATTAAGCTTGGTTGCGTTTAACCTCATAGAATTTTTTTATGTTGAATGTTTCATGTCAATGATATATAGATTTGGAATTTTTTGAAATCCTATTGACATCATTCATACATCTTTTTTTCTTGAGTTAGCAAAGATTAATTACATTTACTAGTCGTAATAACTTATTCAATGATGAAGGTTAATGATTGATACATAAATAAAAGACTCAAATGTTTTTGGTCAATGATAAAAGTAAATTTTGAAGGAGTTCTAGAAAAATTTACAATCTCTTAAAAAATAGATATTCAACAATTATTGGTGATACACAACTTACTCAAAGAATAGGTAACACAACCAAAAGACCAAAAAACCAAATTACTAAAACACAACATGATCACAATAAACACTAATACATACTAGCTGAGCTAAATCATTTGCATCAGAAGGGTTTAGTTTCCTTCTCCAAGTTCTAGAACCTTTGAAAAGATTCAGTGAGATCTATTTGCTCCTTTGGCTTCTCAATAGTTTCATTCTCATTATTCTTCATATGTTGATAAGTATGTGAAAATCAATTAGATAGAAGTTTAAGGACAAATTTCTTAATAGAAAGTGTTTTGTAGATCATTTTGTATAACCAATCATGCATAGCTTTCAAGTTGGCATTTGATATAAAAAGAAAAAAAAATGCATCTTAAAAATACACATAATAGTTTTAGAGCCACATACCAATGTCGATCATACATTAAATTTTTATATGTAAATGGATTCAACATATATTACTAGTGGGGATAAATTTCACATATGCAGTTGATAAATACATCTTCTCCCTATGTAGAATGTTGTACACAATTTTGTGGGCCTTAAATGTTACTATTTGACAACAATTGAACATTTACCTTTTCTTGTTTATATATGATGCATATGCACACACATTTTATCCTTTTATTGGCTAAATGAGCAAATCATTCCTAATAGTTTGTATTCAATTCATGTGGTGTTGTTATCATTGGATGGTTATATGTAGGGAAGTATTTTTTAAAGTAGAAAAAAAAAACATCTTTAGTCACTCGCTATGAGTCTTGCTCTAAGTTTGAAAATACACCAAAAGCTATGCATACACATTTCTAATCAATAATGGTCCATATGAGTGGAATATGAATATGTAAAGTCTTAAAATTTTGAATTTTCCTTTGAGTGCACCAAATCAGAATTGCCAATAGGAATACATATTCCAATTTTGGCCCAAAAATGAGCATTTACAACTACACCTAAATAAGTGGAATTATAATACTATTCCTGTTTTATTTATTTCAAAAACCCATAAATTTTTGGGTCCATGAATTCCCTATTAAATTATTGTTGAACCAAACAAGAATAGAAATATGTATCCTTATTTTCTATTCTAGAATAACAATTCCAATTCTTATATTTATATTCCCATAGCCAAACAAACCCTAAATTACATTACATAATCAACTATAGATTGTCCAAAGTAAATAATGTTTCTCATTAAACTCATTTTCCACTTACACATTTGTTTATATTTTTTGCAAGTATTAAATAGACAAGATGGTGAAATCATAAAGATATCGAACTATGTGATGTTTGATGTATATTTACCACATGTCTTTGCAGGAAGACAATTAAGCAAATGTTTGGAATAATTAAAATATTGTTCGATTGTAGTCTTTTAATTGATTCTCCTCTTTCGCAAAGAAATGCATAAGTTTGTAAGATATTAAGATATGAAGTAATAGCGCATGAATTTGTAATTTTGTATTTTACAAAGAGATGCTACTAAATAGATAAGCTTTGATAGCACACTTAAATGTTTGACTTTTGACTTGTAGAAATGACGAGTATATAAAGAAATCAAAGCTTAATATCTTCATTTTATAAAAAACCAATTCAATAGGAGCTCATCAAGACGAGAGAGTGTAGTGCATTCTAACTAAAGTGAGACATTTAGTTCTAATTCGATGTACATGAATGAAAACGGGGTCTAGGAGTAGCATTGAATTGTAACGTTGAAAGGCAAGGACACTATTTCTACAATGCAGCTATTCGTGCATACGTGGGAGGACCATGAACATAAGCCGTTACCTCCGTGGCAGAGCGCATTGTGCTTTTTATAACGCCCAAAGAAATAACTAAAATCATTTACCAGTGTGGGCGTTTGTTGAAAGTGTTTTGGGCGATGTTTTGCATCAGAACAGCAGCCGGCAATTCTCCTTTGGCGGGATATCATGCATTTTACATATGATGCATTTCAGAAATGTTTCTGATAACAATATACTGCCAAAGGAGAATTACCGGCAACTGGTCTTCACTCTTAACTTCGGTAACTTGCTTGGAAGACATTGCAGTTTATATGGAGATGGTGGGAGGCATATTCACACACAAATCCGCATCGAATGTGTGGAGAATGTGAGATTAAAAAATTTATAAGAGAATATCTGGTTTTCATCCAATGGAGTGCTTGTTCTTTATATGAGTGATTCCCATGAAAAGCAGGGAAGCTGCTCTCTATTTCACAGCTTGTTACCGTACAGTTGAAGGAATCCACTGCAAATGGTTTCCAAAGATGCTCTAAACTTCCTTTGTGGATCAAATAAACCCTTAAAATATCCGCATATGCCATTTGATTACATTATCTTAGGGAAAAGCTTTCCCTACTAATATCCAACAACGCTTGAAGTGACAATAAGAAGGAAAAGTTCTAGTAACCGACCTAAAAGTGATATTTATTTGTAAATTTATAGGTTTTTAATTTACACTTCACATTTTTTTTTTTAAAGAACGGACTTCAAAGTGAGAATATCGATGAAACAATTATGACAAGCATCTGCATTTTTTAAGGGTATAAGGATTAAGCTGATAATTTTAAATATATTAAATGTTTTAATTGTGTTGTTGATGTAAAAAGATTGGTCAAATTTGACACTAAACACTTGATAGTGATAGAGGAAACCCTTCTTTTCATGGGGATAAACTTTGAATGAATATTTTTTTATGGCTATTTATGGCCAAGACAATAATCAATTCTAAATTATGTCACATTATGTCGATGTCAAATCTTTCTCACTCACAGACATAGCCACTCATTTTTGTATTCTTGTCTCTATCTTATATTATCCCTCCCTTTACCTTTCCCATCACTTTATCTATGTCTTATTTCCACTATTTCTCTTTGATCTTCTCTATCTATCCATCTATCCATCTTCCCATTTGTCACCCTATAAATCTTTAGTATTTCATTTCTTTACCTCCACTTTGTACTTTCTAGATTGACCTATTCCTCCACCTCTCTTTATTCATCTCACTGCCTCTTTGTTTACTAATTTACATTTTGCATAATTTATTGGTATAACCCATTAGGATTGAATCTGTATTCATTTATATTATATAAAATAAAAAAAGAGAATTATATTATTATATTCACTTAATTGATTTTAAGAAATTCTATTTTTCTTTGTCTTACCTAATAAGCTAAATTATTCAAGTAATCTTATTATTTTTCCATTTAGAATTGTTCTTAAACAATGCATTTACAATTTTATTTGATTAGATTCTTTATAATTAATTTTTAAAATTTAACTATGATTATACTAAACATGGGTATTTTATTTCATGAAAAAATGAGGATGTATCCTTACACAACCACCATGAAATTCATTCTCTCAGAAGTTTTTAGCAATCTATGTCAACACATAAGTTTGGGATGCACATGGGGTTTTACCTCTCATCTTCAAATTCTATTCCTTTAATTTACAGAACAATTGTTGATTCCAAGTCACCTTGTAGGAGAACTCATAGAGTTACCTTGCATGAGAACTCATAGATCTCTATTATGGATACGTGATTCATCTATTCTATAAATTCATGCTATATATTCCTGTTGAGTAAGACAACACAAATTTGTAATTTTGCAATGGGTGGATGTGCGCTATTTTTTTCATTAGTTATTATGTTGTGTAACATAGTAAAATCTTCAAAATCTACAAATGCACAAAAAAATGACCAACATTATTGACTATGGGATTGATAAAGTATAACCCATTTTTCCTATTGAACTCTTTGATCTAGTCTTTCTATCTATCTACCTAACTAAATATCTTCCTACCTAGCTATTGTCACTATATCACCTCATATATCTTTATTATTGTATTCCTTCCTCTCTCCCTTCTCCTCTCTCTTCTTTCAATTTCTTTCACTCCACTCCCTTACTCATTTTTCCTCCCTTCATAAATGTTTCCCGTTTTGATTTTCTATCATAATGCACCTCTCTCTCTCTCTCTCTCTCTCACACACACACACACACACACACACACACACACACACACACACACACACACACACACACACACACACACACACACACACACACACACACACACACATCTTAGTATGAAATTAAATATTAAACATAATCAGAAGGGTTATTACTAAATCATCATAATTTACTACACCCTAGGACCCTATGGGGTAGTTCTATTATTATTATAATATTGACTATTTTGAGTGTAAAGATTACTTCATTTGTTCACAAATAATAGAACACATTTTTATCTAATTTTTAATTCAAACAGTTATACAAAAGATTAGATAAAAGTTATAGAACAAGTAACCTTAAATTTTAGTACTCTCAATGTAATTCTCTAAAAATTAAAATAATCCTTAAATCTTGAAAAAAAAAAACTTGATGAGATTTGAAATAATGAATGTCTATTAAAATGAGAAAACTTATTTGAATAAAAATTACTACTTTCAATATCAAATATCCCGTTACATGTTGGATTTTGATATGTACAAAATATTTTCCACAACAATTAAAATTGTGATATTATCAAAATTTACAAATGAATAGTGATTTGAATTTACTTAAATTTTAAATTATAATGATTTGAATTTATTTAAATTTTGAATTGAAAATAATAACTAAATAATAATAATAAAAAATATTTATGTTAATATTTTTAATGTACTTATATATCTTTCAAGTAATAGATCAAACAAATACTAACATTTTTTTAAATAGGATATCTCTCCTCTAATTGGAGTAATACTAATGACTTCCACTTAGAAGCTAGGCCTCATATAGGTTCTGATCAAAATGTTATTTTGTTAGAATGGAGATCTTGTAAGTGTAGTTCTAGTCCCTTTAGGTTTGAGAATATGTTGTTGCCTAATCAGAAGTTTCATGATCTAATTGATATTTGGTGGAATAAGCCTGTATTGCTTCTCCTTTGATAAAACTAAGCTTGAAATTGGGTTTGGTTAAGGAAAAAATTTTAAAAATCGAATAACATTGCCTTTGCTAATATTTTTGCAAAAAGAAAGAACTCAAAAGAAACCTTGGAGAAGCCCAAAAGAACCTAGAATTCAATCATGAAGGCATGAATTTGAGTTTGCAAGAACATATCCTAAGAGACCATGGCTTTCTCTGTCAGCATAGGAGGAAACTTTCTAGAAACAAAAATCAAGGGTTTAGTGGTTGAAACAAGGTGACAAAAATACAAGGTTCTTTTGTCAAACCACTTTGTAATGTCCCCTGTTTAGCCAGTTTGGATATATGCTGTCATTAGCCTACTTCTATGTGGTCCCGAGGGCTAACAAGGACATGGACGGGATCTTGTGGTGTTTTGGCCTAGTCGATTTTGTTCTGGGGCCAACTAAGTTCGTTTGGAGGCATTTACAATGTGACTTACTATTTTTAGTAAGTCAGCCAGGCTAGTCGGATGATAATTTTGATGATGGGGTTGGATTTGTTTTTCTTAGCTCTTTCTAACGAGCTATCATTTGTGGTGTTTCGAGATCATTTGCTATGGAATTTTAATGCCGGAAGTTATTTAATAAAGTAACTTCAATTAAATTAATATTATAAGGTTACTTTATTATATTTTGTATTTATATGTGTGCCCAAGAGTGGGACACCAAATGATCTCCTTGGGACTTTAAAGTGATAAATGGAAACAATATATTAAAATGCAAATATGAGATTTAATCCCACATTGCTTGTGGAGTGGGGGTCGACCCTCTAAGAGGACTTTATATACAGCCATGAGTGGGGTGTGGAGATATGAAGAGATTGATGAATTCAAGCTTAGTTTGGTTGGTTTGGTTGCTGGCTTTTGGAGATGAAATCCTCCATTGGTGACAATCCTTTCGCTCTTGGAAGACAGAGTCAAGGGATTTAAGATCTATTAGCTTCATACTGTGTGCATTCAGCTTCAATTTTTCAGCTACAGGTAAGATTGAAATTGTTCCATTTCCAAAGGATTATCATTGCAGACATTGAACAGCATGGACAACAGATTTGGAGGTGAGATTTGGAGCAGGTTTGTGGGTAAATAGTGCTGCTACAGTGCGCGTGAATAGTGTGTGTGAATAGTGCGCATGAACAATCCTCATTCTGTGTACTTGGAGGTCATATTTCATACCCTAACCGAGCAACTATTAGATGGGTTGCTAAACTGGACATCCATCCTCAAATTTTGAACAATAGCGATCATATTATTTCCAGGTTCTTCTACACCCGATTATAATAGTTCAATGAATGTATAGGTGTCATAATTATAAAGAGTTTTGCATATTCAGTCACTGTGTAACAGTCTTTGCACTACAAACTCGGTCACTTTTGTACACAGCTATATGAAGTTTGTATATCTTGAATAGAGGATAAGTGTACGGAACATTTACGATCAGTCCATAAGAACTCTTTACATTGCATATTTGTAGTAGTGTTCAAGTGCCAAGATATTTGTCCTTGCTATTCTTCAGATCATATGGTCATTGTTTGGCAGAGAAGTATTATAACATCTGAACAAGAACTCAGAAATTACAAATCAGACTTTGCACACCAACTGTTTGACAAAATGTTGTTGAATCAAAACTAAAAAAATTCAAGGTAGAATTAGTAGGGTATGTTACACACTTTGAAACATACAAGTAGAAACAAAATTAGATCCCTTACCTTAGTTATTGAAGAAATGGTTACTGAAGCTATTAATTGTTTCCTTGAGAGGGGGCCTGAAGATTTAGGTGTGGATGACCCTCATGATCTATTATGTTGTATTCCTTTATTAGTTCTAATTGAGGACTATAAAGCTCTAATGAAATTGGTGAACATGGAAGAAGTTAAAAGAGCGACCTTCTCTTTACAAGGATTCAAATCTCTAAGTCCATATGGGTTGCCCTTGAACTTTTTCCATGAATACTGGGAGATAGTAGGGGAAAATGTTTTTCATTTCTTTAGGACTGGTTCTATGACATAAAACACTAATCAAACTTTTATTTCTCCCATGCCTAAAAAAGGAGGCCTGACTTGCATGAATCACTTCATTCTAATAAGTCTTTGTAATATTATCTACAAGATGATTGCTAAAGTTATTGTAAATAGAATGAAATAAATCTTGAATAAGCTTGTCTCAAAAAATAAAAAAAGTTTTATGGAAGGGAGAAAAATGAAAAATAATGAATCCAATCATTACTACACATGAATTGAGACATTCAATGAATGGTATTAAAAGAGCTACTATGGAACTCAACAAGATATATCTTAAGCATATGATAGGGTGAAATGGGCATTTTTGGATCAAGTTCTCACTAAATTTGGTTTCAAGGGAAGATTTCAAAAAATGGTAGTGCATTGTGTCGCTACTACTAATTATGAAGAGTTAATCAATACATGGCTCCATCGAGATTTTTCTCTACTATGATTGGGCTAAGACAAGGGGACCCTTATCTTTGTATCTTTTTATCTTGGTGTCTGAAGTTTTGGGAAGAAACTTAAATAAGCTAGGTCTGACTAATTCTATAAATTGTGTTAAGGAATCTTCAAGACTCGCTCCTTCTATACATCAATAATTCATGAACAACACTTTTCCTTTTGGTGTTTCTATGGTAGAAGAAGCATTCACATAGAAAAAATTTCTCTCTTATTATGCCTCATTTATGGGAAAACACAAAAAATTTCAGAAGAGTAAGATTTTTTTCTTTAGTACTTAGCCTAAAATTTACCTTAGAATATTGATAGTGCTAAAATGTAACATTGCTAATTTCCTAATTTGTACTTGGGGCTCCCACACTCTCCCTTTAAACCTCCTCCCCAATTTTGGAATGGTATCTTAGATAATTTCTAAAGAGATTAATACAGGAGCCTTTAGTGGCTTTTTGATGCATGATCTTTTAGTAGTTTTTAAAAGCTTTTAATTCTTTTCTTAGTTTTTAGAAAGTTGACTTTTAATTAATAACCTCAAAATATTAATTCCAATTTTGAATTTTGGTTGGCAGTTCATCTTATCTCAGTTTTAGGAAGCTTAAAAAAAAATTCAGCTTTTTTTGAGTTGTTTTCAAAAATTACCAAAAATGGAAAAAATAGTTTTATGAAAAACTACAAAAAAATGGTAATTTCAGATTTGTATTTAAATTTTTATTTCCTCTTATTGTAGGGGAAGAGAATTGGGAAGATGAATAAATAATAATTTGGAGTTCTAATATTTATTTTTGTGTTCTTTCTTTGTTATGTTTCTATTAATTATTTGAGGAATTTTGGCTACATCATCTAGTATTAGAGCTCAGAAGTTCTAGGAAAATAATAATTTTATATTTGTGTGATTATGAGTTTTTGTTTATGCAGGTTGAGAAGAAAAACTAGTTTCCAAAAATCAAGGTAGAAAAGAGAAAAGATCTAGTTGTGGCAAATGATGGACTCATTTGAAGAGTTGAATTTATTGATGAAGTATTTGCAAAAGAGGAAAGAAGAAAAGAAAATAAAAGAGAAAGAGAGGAAGAGGAAGGAAGAAGAGATGAGATGATTGGAGTTGAAATAAATGCTAATGGAATAAAAAAAAAATTCAACAATAAAGAAAGCTAATGGACTTAGAAATGCAAAAATAGTACCTATGAGTCAAGAAGAAAATCACCTGTCCTATTCAAAAGATTATTTAGAAGAAGAAAAGGAAATAAGAGACACAAAAAATAAAGGAAGAGCTAAAAAGTGAAATGGTGGTATACCAATGTCAATTTTGACATCAAGAATTGAAGAAGCCAAGATAAACATAGTCGCAAAAGATTTTTTTTGTCATTTTCAGCCTTATGCTAAGAATGAGGAAATAGTAATGGTTGTTTATAATGAGTTAAATCTAATAAAGATGTTTTAGATTTTTTTGTTAATGAGATATATGAATGTTTCTAAAGGTATTATGTTAAATGTTGCAATGGTGGATATGTTGATATATTATATGTTGAAGACATAAATGATTATGGTATGAAGGTTTATATAGAAGAAATGGAATTTTGAATTTTAAAGGCTGAGAAGATATTGAGTAGAATATGTATTAGGGAAAAAAAGAGGAAGAGGGATCCAATGACATATGCAAAGATGAATGATAAAATGTCAAAAAAATGTAAGACAGGGTAGAAGGAATAACCTTGCATTCCTCTAAGTTAATAATATCAATGTTTGATACAATGGAAGAAAAAGTTTAAGAAAGGAAACTACACACATTCAAAAACAACTTGCAAGAGTTGCATTCTTTCAACTAGAGGACAATGATGCAAAAGCTTTTAGTGGCCTTCTAATGCTTGATCTTTTAGTAGTTTTTTAGTAGTTTTTAATGTTTTTCTTAGTTTGTAGAAAGTTGTTTTTTATTAATAACCTCAAAATATTACTTCCAATTTCTAATATTAGTTGGCAGTTCATCTTGTCTTAGTTTTAGGAAGGTTAAAAATACAACTTTCTTTGAGCTATTTTTAAAAATTACCAAAAATGGCAAAAAAATAGTTTTATGAAAAACTATCAAAAGTGGTAATTTCATATTTGTATTTAAATTTGTATTTCCTCTCATTATAGGGGAAGAGAATTGGGAAGATGAATAAAGAATAATTTAGAGTTCTAATATTTATTTTTGTGTTCTTTCTATCTTATGTTTCTGTTAATTATTTGAGAAATTTTGGCTGAATCAAAAATTTGGTAGGATGGAAAGGTAAACTCCTTATTTAGGGCGGGAAACTTCGTCTACTAAAAAGATTTTTTGTGAAGTATTTCAATGTATTTTATATCTTTTTCCCTCATGCCTACTAAAGTTGTTGACGCACTTGAGGGTATCCAAAATAATTTCCTTTGGTCTATGGTAAAGGATAAGAGGAAAACAAGGCTAGTTATTTAGAACCAAGTATTTATACCTAAAGGAGAATAGGTCTTAGAATCAAAAGTATTAAGGGTATGCATAATGCTTTGATTTCCAAGATAGACTAGTTGGAGCTAGAAGGAACTAAGGAATGGACTAAAATAGACAAATATATGTCATATGGCTCATCATGCCCCTTTCTAAATAGGAACAACCCTATTGGATTCTCTTCTTTGTGGAAGAATATCTTAACAATCAAAGGAATTGTTAGAAAAGGTAGTATAATGATTATTAATAATGACATAAAAGATTTTTTCTAGGAAGAAATATATGGAAAGAGGAAGTCCAATTAAAGGAGGCCATTTCTAATCACTTCTTGGTTGATTGGCTTTCCACTAGTCTAGGACAAAGAGTGAAGAATTACTCAAAATGGAATGATGATAAAGCTATATTGGTAGACTTGCTTGATATCAAGAAAGGACACATGGAGGCTCGTCAAGCAAGCTCACATACACAATGGCACACAATGACATACACTATTAGTGTCTTTGTCATCCATTCTCTCTAAATTATATTTTTCCTTAATTTAACTTTCAGATATCCCAATCTATATCTCATTCCCTTTATCAATCTATTTATCTACTATCTTGGAAGACATGTATGCATATAACTATTTCGATCTCTATCTTTATTTATCCACTTTTATTCTTCTATATACCCCTTTATCTTTATCATATTATTTCTTGGAAAACCCATCTAACCACTGAAAATGTGTCTTCTATTCAAAATAAGTCTAGAGCTCCTAAGGGTAAAAACCATTCTTTGGAGGAGTCTTACATATTGGAAACCCCTGATAAGTGTAAAAATTCATCTATGAATTCTAGCCCTATAGAAACCCCTAAAAAGAGTAGAACATAGAGAAAATTATAAAAGTGGACAAGCAAGATTTGAAAGGTAACTTGAATGGTGAGGAAGTTGATAAAAATGAGAAAGAAAAAATGAGATTGGGGGAGAGAAGGTTTACTAGGTTGCAAAAAATAAAGAAAAGAACTACAAGGAAGACAATAAGGAGGAAAATTTGGATACTCATAATGAAGAGGTTTACAACATTGAAGTGGATGAAATGCTAGAAAAAATGGGTAACAACTCTATTGAAGATGAAGACTATTAAATGGAAGAGGCCAATGAGATAGAGGATGGACATTACTCTTGGGAGGCTCATATTTAGGTTGACCTAAACATTCAAGAGGAGGTCCAATTGCCTAAATTATCAATGGAAGATGCAGGAATAGAAAAAGATAACCCTTTGACCATCATGTGTCAAACAGGATAAATACTATGGAATATAACTTTTCTGCTAAGATTATAGACATCTAGGATAAGGTTGATATCCTTAATAAGAAGTTTTCTAGTGCTATAAAAATATCAGGCTCGGGGTAGTAGTTTCCTCTATTTGTAGGGTTTAGAAGGAAATAATGAGGAAGGTGGTGTGTGGCATCATTATTGGAAAGAGAAAACTCAAGAAAGCTAGTCTTCTCAAGGATGAAAAATACAAGCAGGTGAAGAGCCTAAAGGATGTTGCCAATTGGATAGAGAACATCAAGTTTTTGGTTGATGACTACGATAATGTTAAGTAGGTTTGGTTGTTTTCCCTTCCTTTCACCTTTTTAGTTCCTATTTTTGTTTAATAACTTATGTGTTACTTTAGTTTAGACTTGGTTGTTGTGCTCTCACATGGAATTTTAGGACATGGTTTTAATACTTTTATATTTGTGGTTAATCCTTGCTCTCGTTAAGGAAAAATAAATTTCTTGAACTTTTATAGTTATTGTAGTAATAGTAATGGTGTTAGTATAGTTCGATAGGATACTATTAAAACTATGTGTATTTGATAGTTTTCAATTAACTTTTGATATTGTCAGTCTCAAGCTATTTGAGGTTTGAGCTTCTCCTTTATGCTACTTGATTGTAATGGTCCAAAATAGTAAAGGGTGTATGGTATTGCTATTACTTGGGTTCAAGACCCTTATCCTTCCTTTTTCAATAAAAAACAATAAAAAATATATAACTAGGTCAAATTTTTTATCCTTTTTAAGTTTATCAATTTCCATATGAAATTACAAAATCTTGCTTGAACTTTTAGAATAGGGTTGCATGAAGCAAAAGACATTTCTGTCTACCAATTGCATTAGGTTAAAGATTTTTTCTAGCTTCTTCAAATCCATTTTCATGGTTTACAAATGGGAATATATAGTTCCTATGATGGAAGCATTTCCTCATAATATTAAATATTTTAAAACTAATTTGTCAAGTAAGCTTCCATACACAATGGCACACAATGACATACACTATTAGTGTCTTTGTCATCCATTCTCTCTAAATTATATTTCCCCTTAATTTAACTTTCAGATATCCCTATCTATATCTCATTCTCTTTATCGATATATTTATCTACTATCTTGGAAGATATGTATGCATATAACTATTTGGATCTCTATCTTTATTTATCCACATTTCTTCTTCTATATACCCCTTTATCTTTATCATATTATTTCTTGAAAAACCCATCTAACCACTAAAAATGTGTCTTCTATTCAAAATAAGTCTAGAGCTCCTAAGGGTAAACACCATTCTTTGGAGAAGTCTTACCTATTGGAAACCCCTGATAAGTGTAAAAATTCATCTATGAAATCTAGCCCTATAGAAACCCCTAAAAAGAGTAGAATATAGAGGAAATTATAAAAGTGGACAAGCAAGATTCGAAAGGTAACTTGAATGGTGAGGAAGTAGATAAAAATGAGAAAGAAAAAATGAGCTTGGGGGAGAGAAGGTTTGCTAGGTTACAAAAAATAAAGGGAAGAAATAAAAGGAAGACAATAAGGAGGAAACTTTGGATACTCAGAATGAAGAGGTTTACAACACTGAAGTGGATGAAACTCTAGAAAAAATGGGTAACAACTCTATTGAAGATGAAGACTATTAAATGGAAGAGGCCAATGAGATAGAGGATGGACATTACTCCTAGGAGGTTCATATTTAGGTTGACCTATGCATTCAAGAGGAGGTCCAATTGCCTAAATTACAAATGGAAGATGCTGGTGTAGAAAAAGATAACCTTTTGACCACCATGTGTCAAACAAGATAAATACTATGGAATATAACTTTTCTGCTAAGATTATAGTCATTTAGGATAAGGTTGATATCATTAATAAGAAGTTTGCTAGTGCTATAAAAATATCAAGCTCGAGGTAGTGGTTTCCTCTATTTGTAGGGTTTAGAAGGAAATAATGAGGAAGGTGGTGTGTGGCACCATTACTAGAAAGAGAAAACTCAAGAAGGCTAGTCTTCTCAAGGATGAAAAATACAATTAGGTGAAGAGCCTAAAGGATGTTGCCAATTAGATAGAGGACATCAAGTTTTTGGTTGATGACTACGATAATGTTAAGTAGGCTTAGTTGTTTTTCCTTGCTTTCACTTTTTTAGTTCCTATTTGTTTTTAATAACTTATGTTTTACTTTAGTTTAGACTTGGTTGTTGTGCTCTCACATGTAATTTTAGGACATGGTTTTAATACTTTTATATTTGTGGTTAATCCCCACTCTTGTTAAGGAAAAATAAATTTCTTGAACTTTTATAGTTATTGTAGTAATAGTAATGGTGTTAGTATAGTTAGATAGGATACTATTAAAACTATGTGTATTTGATAGTTTTCAATTAACTTTTGATATTGTCAGTCTCAAGCTATTTGAGGTTTGAGCTTCTCCTTTATGCTACTTGGTTGTAATGGTCCAAAATAGTAAAGGGTGTATGGTATTGCTATTACTTGGGTTCAAGACCCTTATCCTTCCTTTTTGAATAAAAAATGACTAGGTCAAATTTTATATCCTTTTTAAGTTTATCAATAGGGTTGCATGAAGCAAAAGACATTTCTGTCTACCAATTGCATTAGGTTAAAGATTTTTTCTAGCTTCTTCAAATCCATTTTCATGGTTTACGAATGAGAATATATGGTTCCTATGATGGAAGCATTTCATCACAATATTAAATACTTTAAAACTAATTTGTCAAGTAAGCTTACATACACAATGGCACACAATGACATAAACTATTAGTGTCTTTGTCATCCATTCTCTCTAAATTATATTTCTGCTTAATTTAACTTTCAGATATCCCTATCTATATCTCATTCCCTTTATCGATATATTTATCTACTATCTTGGAAGACATGTATGCATATAACTATTTGGATCTTTATCTTTATTCATCCATATTTCTTCTTCTATATACCCCTTTATCTTTATCATATTATTTCTTTGTCTCTCTCTCCCTCTCTTTATTCCTATATAACTTGATAGAGTACTTTATTTTCCATGTTTTGAACAAGTACCTTATTTTTCATATGTTCATCTTTTATTTATATAGAAAATATGTAATAGCACATATATATTATCTCTTAAAATATAAATAAATAAAATTTCAAGTTCAAAATATTATAAACAAATTTTATATAATTAATTAGAAAAAATTTCCTTCTTAATTAAATTTTTTTAAAAGCATAAAAAGTATCATATAAAATAACTAATGTACCTAATATTATTTTTGTTACAAGCTAGAGTTGTTGTTGCACCAAAAGATCAAACTATTAATGCCCAATACAACCACTAGATTATAGAACATAGGAGGCAGTTAAGCCATGTGACGAATCTCAAAGGGGACGTTGGTGATTAGATGAACAATCCCCCCCTCAATATTACTTAAGGAGATTCAAACCTGTGACCAAGCTCTAATACCACTTGTTACAAGCTAGAGTTGTCATTACACCAAAAGATCAACCTAGTAATGCCAGATACAACCACTAGACTTATAAAACATAAGAGGTAGTTAAACCATGTAACAAATCCTTAAGGGGAATGTTGGCAATTAGTACAACAATTTGCACTCTAATGTAGCAAAATAGTTTTCATATTACACATGAAATTTTAACAATAGAATATTTGCAAGAGGAAGAAATCAATGTGAATAATAATGAATATCAACAAAAGAAAATAATTGTAAAATGATGTGTCATTTTGTAATCTCAAAGCAATTTCCAAAGTCAATCCAAGACCATAGCTTATAAAAAAGGAATAGAAATAACTAAATTATTCAAAAGTTTGTAGTCTAAATTCTGATAACACAAATAAACCTTATTAACTTTTAGAGGTGCACAATATGACCTACATGCTTGGAGGTGAATTATTGATGTAGGAGCATTTGGGTACTTCCATCTTGTATAGAACCTTTCTCAAATAAAGAAAAGAGAAAGACTCGTGGAATATCCTAAATAAGTAGAGGAAGATCTTATGGGGAAAGTAGAAAATATGATGGCACATCTAATGAAAAAGGATAATTTGAATGGAAAGAAGATAGTTGAAATAGAGGAAGAGTTAACTATACTAGATGTAGTTATACTAGTTACTCTAGGAATAGGAGCATTGGCAAAAGATGAGATAGATCTTGGTTTAAAGGTACTTGTTGTAAGTGTGGTGACCAAGGATATAGATCTTTCAAATGGAACTAGTGTAGTAACAAGACAAGAAGTAGTAATAGATATTCTTTGATTCAATAAGAAGATATTAGTACACCTAATGAGACCAAGAAATTGGGGAATCTGATGGTTAGAATAAATATTTGGAATAAAAAATTGGATGAAGAACATATTTTGAGGAAGAATCATTTCAAGAACAGATGTAAGATCGAAAGAAAGTGTTGCAATATAACCATTGAAAGTGGTAGTTCCAACAATTTGGCATCTAAATAGATGGTATCTAAGTTTAATTCTTTGAGATTGAGACACCCAAACTCTTATCACATTTCTTGGATCAATGACAAACATAAATTACTCATAAGTGAGTAGTGCCTTATGAAATTTAAGATTGGGAATTTCTTTAATGAAGTATTGTGTGATATTATGCCTCTAAATTATTGCCAGATTATTTTGGGAAGACCTTAGTAGTATGATAGATAAGATTTTCATTATGGTAGATTGAATCAATTTATTATTTAGGCTAATGGAAAGAAACAATTATTGTTGCCTTTGATATTGAAACTAGAGGGAAACCACTAGACCACTATAAGAGTTTGCTTGGTTGAAGGAAATTAGTGTGTGAAGGATATGAAGAAACATAATATTTTATTTTCTTTGATCCATAGAAAATATTTGAGAAACAAGATGAACTTGAGCTTGCACCCCAGGTTAGATCTTTGTTGGCTAAATTTCAAGATATTATTTCAGATAATGAACCTATTGTATTACCCTCTATAAGAAGTATAAGTCATTATATGAATCTACTTGGAGCTATTTTTCTTAATAAAGAATTACATAGACTAACACCTATGGAGAATGATCAATCAAATAGACGAGTGGAAGAAATGCATGAGAAGGGTTTGATGAGATAAAGTTTGAGTTCTTGTGTAATAGCTTCTATATTAGCACCTAATAAGAATGGAGGATGGAGAATGTGCACTAATTCTAGAGCTATAAACATAATACCATTGAAAGATGGGCTCACTTTTCCTAGGATGGATGACTTTAAGGACTAATTGAGTGTAGAAATTTTTTTGCAAAGATTGGTTAAAAAAGTGGTTATCAGCCTATTAAGATCAAATATGGGGATGGATGTAAGACTTATTTTAAGAGTAATGATGGTTTGTATGAGTGGTTGGTTATGCCTTTTGTTTTGACTAAAACACCTAGCACTTTTATGAGATTTATGAATGAGGTTTTGAAGATTTTTTTGGGTAAGTTTGTGATTGTATACTTTGATGATATACTAGTCTTGTGATACTAAAAAGGAACATATTAAGAATGCCAGACAAGTGTTGTAGAGGCTAAAAGAAGATAAGTTGTTCACAAATTTGAAGAAATTCTCTTTAATGGAAGGGATTGCATATCTTGGTTTTGTAATTTCTACTAATGAATTGAAGATGGACCCCCAAAAAAGTAAAAGTTATTCTTGATTAGACCAAAGCTCATAATATTGGAGAAGTTAGATCATTTAATTGTTTGGCAAGTTTCTATAGAAAGTTTATCTAAAAAATTAAAGTTAGTATGTAATGTGCTGATAGAGAAACTTTGAGATGTGATAAAAAATAATACAAAAGGACACATGAAGCAAACATAAGAGGGTAAAAGCACAAAGTTGTGTCACCTTTTAGGCTAACTAATCAAATTTGTTCAAAGATATGATCTAGATAAATCAATTCTAGCTAAGTTATATACAATATCATGCTTTTCCAATTGGAAATGTCTATTAAATTACTTTTTTATACTAGTTTGTATATAATTACTAAAGAAATATAATTATTTTAGAAAACTGATGTTTCAGTAACTCTTACAATGTTTTATGATATATTTTAAATAACTTATAAACACCATTTTATAGAGCCCAAAGTCAAGAATATTCTCATATAGAGTTTATAGTGTTTTAATTAGATATTGTATATTATAATTAAAAAATTCTATAAGCACACATTTTAACACTTGTAAAGATGTCAATTTTGAGAAAGAAAAAAAATCATAAATCATATCAGAAAAATTTAAAACTTATATGATGTCATAGAGGAGAGAGTCCTCTTCTAGAATGTATAATTTTTATTCTGGTTAGAATATATTTGTTTTGAAAAATGTGATGGGAGATGAAAATTATTGATTTTAGGTGAGTTGAACTTTTAATGATTATAAAAGTGAAAATATAAGTCAAAAGACAATTTTAATTTTTGAATGTCTTAGATATATATTCTATCTATAAAATAGTCTAAGATCAAATGGAAATAAGTTTATTTCCATATAGTTTTTTGGTCAGAACTAGACCCATAATTTTCAGCACTTTTTAGCAATTAAAAAATTATCTATAAAAATTATGAACATATATCAATTCTTAATCCAAATAATTGTTAAAAAATATAATCCTAAGCTTGATCAATTTCTACACATTTCATTAGTTTACTTCATTTTCAAATTCTAAATAATAATACCAGTTTTATATCATTGAAGGTGAATAGTTGTACTTTTGTTAGCCTTTTCCTCCACAAAAAGGGTGACACAAGTTTGTGCTTTGACCCAAGATTTGAAACATTGAAAGAAAAGGTCTCATAATTACCTATTCTTGATTTACCTAATTTTAACAAAGTTTTTCAAGTTGACTGTGATGTTGGAGAGAATGCCATTGGTTCTATTTTGAACCAAGAAGGTAAGTTTATAGATTTATACAATGATAAATTGAATTATGCTAAGATAAAATATTTAGTCTATGATCAATTTTTTATTCAATTATTCAAGCTCTTGAAGAAATGGATACATTATTTGATGCATTGATAGTTTTTGTTGTACACTAATTGTAAAGATTTATAGTATTTGGCAATTCATAATAAGTTGAATTAGAGACATATGAAGTGGGTTGCATACATGCATAAATTTTCTTTTGTGTTAAAATATAAGAGTAGATAGTCAAATAAGGTAGTAGATGTATTGAGAAAAAGAAGAAGTTTGTTGATAGAGATGATAGCTCAAGTGCTTGGCTTTGAAGATTTAAAGAACTTATTTGAGATTGACCACAATTTTGTAGAACCTTGGAAATATCATAAAAGTCATAAGACATACATGAGCAAGGTAAGTGGGTTGATTATTTAAGAAAATTCACTTGTGTATACAAGGATGATCTATACAAGATAATATCATGAAGAAAAACTATAGTGTTGGACATGCAATACATTTTAGGGGATCTTTGTTAATTTTGAGAATTAGAAAATGTTGTAGATGAGAGGAAAGTGATATAGAATAAGATATTTGATTTAATTCTTGATTACGAGTAGAAAGATGAAGAAGAAAGGGGTGATGAAAAAGTTGAAATAAACAACAAATAAGATATCTATGATGACATAGAAAATATTTTTGACACTATTCACAATATGGTACAACAAAGTGAAGAGAAGCTAGAGATAGTGGTCATAGATGATGAGACTGAAATAAGCCTAGATAAGCATAAAGAGAATATCATAATCGAGCCAAAGAAAAAAAATGAAAGTTGTATACAAATTGAGACAATACAGTTTCTAGATTGTGAAGCATTGATGAACCCAAATCTTGTAATTGTGCTAGTTAAAAACTATCCTAAGATTGATTCACTAGAGTCCATATAACAGACTATTAGTCAATATTAAGTACAAGGTGAAGGAAATGTTGATGAGGCTAAGCCATAGAGTTTGTTGACCAATGAAGTATATAATGCACAAGTGCATGAACAACAAAATGATGCCATTGAGGGAAATATCATTGTCAATATAGAGGTCGAGAAGAATTAGAAGAGTCAAGAAGATGTTGTCACATTAGATGAAGAGGTTGTGATTCCTCATGTTAATACATACAATTGAAGTATTGAGGACATGGAGTTACTAAGTTATTTGATTAATGCAAAGGTTAAGCAAGAGTAGACGAGGAAAGAACATGAACATAAATAGGTACTTCATGGTATTAAGGATATATCTCTTGAAACAATTCATGTAGAATACTTGAATGATCAAGTCCCCATCATTGAATAGTTGGTAAAGATTGTTAAAAAGACCAATGATCCTGATATAGATACAAGGAAAAAATTAATGCAAAGGTTAGAAAGAAAATTTAAGAACAAGGTGATGGAGAAAGTTGAAATAGAAATTGTAGTCAAATAGGTTGAACTTTCTAATCTTGTTAATGATTTGGGAAATTTAGTACTAAATGTAAATAATTCTTTTTAAATTTTTGTTATATCACATCATTTACCAAAGAGATAAGACAATGGAAAATATTGATGCTAATTTACAACAGAGTGATGATACACAAACCTTGGATGCAAGTTCAAGTTCAATCCATATTTCAAAGTGAAGATTTTTGCAAGGTAAATAATTTGAGTTGATGTAAGAGGAATGTAAAATAAGAGAAAAGATCACATCAATACAAGTTTTGTTGACACCTCATTTAGAGGTAATGCAAAAACATTTGAAGACTTCAAGGGATCTAATTCAAAGTAATCATAATTTGTCTATTGTAGACAATGTGATTAACTTAGCTTCCTAATTAGATATTGAAAGCCAAGTTATTGAGACATTCAAGAATAATTCAGATAATACAATGACTCTCATTATGAGGGGACATCAGTTATTTTTGGCTAAGTTTGGAATAATCCTCAGTTCCCAACTTAATGTTACTATGAGGCAACAATGAAAAAAATAAGGGGAAATATATGTTGATGAGTATGAATATTAAGGGGAAATGTAAAAAAAATTGGAATTTTACATGATACGTATAATATGCCTAAGCTGTGATAAGTAGTGAGCTAAAAACAAAAAGACTTTTGAATGTGATATTGAAACTGCAAGTCACAATTATATGAAAACTGATCTATAGGTACTAAGTACATGCTAAGGGGGAGTACATATTTATAAGTTTTTGATATGTTATATTTTGACCATGACAAGTGTTTTTGCCATCGATGCCAAAGGGGGAGATTGTTGAACCTAAAGATAATATTAGTATTATCAACTAGTACAAAATATCTAGTCATCTACTAGGAAGAGTTAGTAAGTCAACACTTTAATTGGGCCACAATAGAGGTTGATCCATATAGTGAAGAAGTTTACAACTTGATTATATATCAAGACAAATATAGTCCCCAAGTAAATATAAGCATTGTCGAGCAATCCAATTATTGTTCAATAGCTTAGAGGGAAACATACAAGATGAGTTATCTAGAAGGGAGAAATAGTGTATGATGAATGATATACAAGCCTATAAAAGAAGAGATAAATAGTTTGCATCGAGAAAATTTCATATAATGGGACATGATGGAGAATAAAGAAAGCTGAGCATCAGGAGGTATATATATGTACCGAGTTACACAAATTTTTTATATGAGTTTGGAATGACATAAAATCATATTTAAACCATTTTTTCTGAGTTGGAAACATGTTTCTACGTTTTAAGAGCTAATCAAGGAGGTAATTATGCTTGTAGTAATAGAGCATTAATCTCTATGTGCTATGATCAACCAATCAAAAAATAGGAATGAATAAGCCAAAAATGGGATGAATCCTAATCATTGATCAAAATATAGAGGTTTCTTTAGATGACTATAAAGAAAGGGTTTAAGACAAAAAAAAAAAAAGATAGTTGCTGAAGTTTTTAGCAAGAGGATTGCAAAGGTGAAGATGAATCAAAGGTTGAAGTTCAAAGGCAACCGAGCAGTACCAAGAGGAGATATTGCACATATCAGTCACATCCAGGTGATTACTTACTAGAATGAGAAGATATGTCATCAATAATCAAGTACAAACTAAAGGATCATGGTATGGATTACACTCTAACTAGTGTATCAGGTGAATCTCTTAACAGAGTGGTCCTAAAAAACCTATTTCAAATCTCCTAATAGAGTGCTCACTTAATTGTGATGTAAGAATCCTTTAATCAAGGTAGACTTAATATTTTTGTAATATTTTAGCAAAGAACAACCCTCATAGGGTAGATCATTGGGAGTGATCAAAATTGTAGCCCTAATAGACACTTTATTGCTGCAGTAGTGAAGATTTTGTGGGTGACATCCCCACCATGAATTTACCCTCTTATTGGAGGGTTTTTGTGTTATAACATTTAGTGTTATGTGTTGATTAATTTTTTATGTGTTTCATTCATATTATTAGATGTTAGATCTGATGTTACATGCTGTTACATGAAGATGCATGGTTAAGGTTAAGAATGAGATGTGTGGTGAATGAAGTTTGTAAATGGTTTTTGTTTGAAGTGGTAAATTTTTTGAAGATCCTAATTTTCGCCCCTCCACCCCTGATTAGTATCTTACTTTCCCATTAGATTTCCAAAAATTTTTACTAGGTATGTGACCTCCCCTATTTGAGCTTAATCAAAACATCTCTCCCCTATCATAGAAACCTCGTTTATGCAACCATTTCAAAAAACCATGAAAAAGTCACTTCTCTCCCTTAAAGTGCCAACCCCATCAATCCAAGAGATGAGAATAGAAATTTTTCTCCCCCTATAAATATTTACCACTATTATGCATCTAGTTTGAAGGATTTTAAGGTAACCTAACTTCTATTAGAGATAATTAATATATACTTTGATTTTTCCTTTGTGAAGATGTGTGAAATAAAATATTTTGTGGGAACATACATTAATCTGACCTCCTTCTCCATAAATCTCTCTATCAAGAAGTGATACAAGATAGAAATATATTTTATTCTTGAATGAATTGTTGAATTCTTTGGGATATTGATAACGTATGTATTATGAGTCATAATAAAAAATTCGTCATCACATATTTAAAGTTGACCTTGTTTAGAGTTCAAAACATCCATAATATTTGTGTAAAAAATGATGTTATAATATAATCTACATTTTGTGTGCACTAATGTTAATCTAAGGAAGAAGTGTATTAGTTTTGTAGTGTAGCTTTAATGCAAAGAAGTATGAGTGATGTTGCCAACATTTTTATGTGACTATTTAAGGGAAACCAACACATCTCTAAAATATCATTTGAAGTTTGATATGTAGGAAAGGTCAATGAAGTCTAGTATTGGCTCTAATGTTTTGTTATGATGAAAGTTAGTGTGTTATATACCTATAAAATGACTAGTATTGGAAGCTAATATGTGCATATCAGAGTACCTAATCTTTTTAAAGGAGAATTTTGTAATCTAATAATTCCATACAATAAGATGATGATTTCATATATTGTATATGAATGTTTCACTATCCTACTGCCAAGTCCACAAAATTTCAAAGGTTTGAATTGTGGTTTTTTTTATGCTAACTATACTTAACTCATTTTTAGTAATAGTGAAGACTAGTTTAGAGAATTATATGCCTTTCTTATTATTTATGTTTCTACATGTGTAGTTTTTGGATATGTTCCTAATACTCATGGAGTTTTCAAGATGAGATATATTATGTTGGTTTGCTCTACAAGCGAAGTTATGTTGTTGTTAGTGTGATATTCTAGTCTATGTTGGTCTCTGGTAGAATTAATTGATTGAATTGATTTTATTTTTCTTTCCTATTGGTTTAAATATTCATTAAATAAATACTTGAGAGGTTAAAATTGACATCTCCATCATATTTGTGTTTCATGTGGAGTTATGTACAACAATGATTATTTTCGACTCAAAGGCACACATATTCCTATGTGTTTATACATGTTATTTTTGGCACTAATATAAGAGAGTACTATGGTGGTTGTGCTTTCATTAAATAATTTATGGGAAGCAATTTGTGATGTATTTTAGTCCCTATTATCTCATATGTTGGATGATATTATGTGTTCATGGTGGATGACTTCATTTAAATGATGGTTATCTCTACAATGGTGGACCTAGTTATAATTTTGTATAATCAAGATAATATATAGATTCTCTGATGGCTGATTTGAGATGCAGATAGATTCAAACATTTTTGGGATTGAATCTAAATTGCGTGTATAGAAATGTGAAATAGAAGAGGCATGAGCATACTACTTTGATAGAGTTGTTCTAGTGGTTAATCTAGAGATCCTAAATTATAGTAGCAAGGCTTTATTAGTTCATGCAAACCATTTGTTTAAGTCTAATTATGACTAATTCTAGTGTTGTTTTATTTTATATAATGTAATATTCTTTTTTAGTTGGTCATAAATTTTTAGCATATCATAGCTCACTAATTATAACATGACATAAGAACTAAGCAATTTGAAGTTTATTTATAGGGGACACGTTGCATTAATCTTGATCATGTGTTTACATTTCATAAGCAATCATGTTAAGTGCATAACAAAGATTTAGACTCTAGAATAAACTCATTGGTGTCAACTTTAGTTGCATATATAAATTCCTTAAAAAGTGTTTTTCTTTCTATTCATAGAGAGTTACTTATATTTCTCTACATGGACGACTTTGTCATATTTTCATTCATCTATAGATTGTGTACATATGAAGAGTTGTGATTTAATGTAGATGCTATGAAATTATCATTCTTGTTAAATTGCTTCTATCATTAAAATAAAATAGATTGACAAAAATGTCAATTCTAAGTTCATATTTCCTATAACTTGTTATGGTTCCATATGAAAAACAAATATCCATAGCTATCAAAACACACATATTACTCACACACACACACACACACACACACATAATCTTCTAGACTTAATAAATCATTGGACGGCTTACACAGACACTAAGTTTGATTCTTAGACTAAAAGTATTAATTGATATACTTTGATCACATGACCAAGACTGTTTTTCCAACTTTTGACAAAAGCTTCACTTTGTGTGACCCTCGCTATTAATATTCTTTATAACTATATCGTTTTAAAACAATTTATTTTTTCTATAAGCTAGGAGGATATTCGAAGTATATTACAGGGTACCAAATTTAAAGTATTCTTTTGGTCGCACGAAAAGATGGATTAGAAAACGTTTGCAACTCATAACCGGTGGATTTCTTCATCTGTACGGGAAAGAAAATAAGTCTACATGCGTTCCATTGAAATCACAGATATAAAGCGCAAGCAAGCAGAGGACGCGGAGACTAGAACATGCAATAATATAAAAATAAATATTCCATTATATCTCTTGACTTCGGAGAATAGAACCCATGATATTTATCTCGTACTTTCTACACATTCGATCCGGATTTCCACTTTGAATATGCCACTCGCCCGGTCCATATAAAGTGCATGTCTTACAATCCCTTGAAGGCCATGATTTATAGAGTGAAGATCAGTGGCAGGCATTTCTCCTTTGGCAGGAAAATATTTACGGAGGCATTTCTAAAAGTCATATCCTGCCAAAGGAGAATTGCTCTTCTACTGCTCTTCCACTAGTGGAGGCACACGAAAAAAACCATTCTTCGCTACTTTAGTAAGGGGCTTTAATTATTTCTTACGTTATTTGTAAATATACTTGTCACCTCTTCTTGTATTGTTGCTTTCTGCAAATTGTCTCCCTTCCTTTGAACTCAACATGGCTTAGCTAGTAGACTTTCTCTTCTATATCGAGTAAATCTGATCCTCACTTCCACAAGCCACAACTTTCTATGACTTATCATACATGCCATAATCCTCATTTGTAACTCTTTGTTATATGGACAGTGTGCAAATTGCTATGGTGCCTATCCTTCTCATGCCCTCAAAAAGTTTTTGTTGGTTTTCTTTCTTGGACACACTGCATTTTGGAAGGATTTTGTGATACCCTGAGGCCCCATGTTACTACTTCAACATAGAGGAAGGTCCATAACACTCATTTGCATGCATTACACACTTGCATCTCCTGCTCTTAATGTTGATGAACTCATATTTACTAAGCAATATGAGTGTTCTATGGCAATATGAGTGTCCTATGGCAATAATGGAGTTCATATTTAATTAATTCTATTCTTACATTTTGTGTTGAGGGTGTCTTTAATTATTTTTAAATTTAAAGATTGCTATATATTCATCCTTAGTATTATATAGGTCAAGATTTATATTCTTTAATCATGTATTGTGTTGGCATTTGGAGAATATCTTATTTAAGATCATGTACAACAAGATTTATTGGGAATCAATACTGGCTAAGCTCCATACAAAATGTACTAGAGATTTAAAATAAAACAAAATTGACAAAAACACTTAGTTTTTTATCCAATTTTCTTGTGCATTTACAACAAAGATGAAACTAACCATGAATTAAAAAATGCTATGAATTTCATAAAAATCTAATGTTTTTCATATTTTTAAAGTTGGTCAAAGGTCCATTTTGTATGGAGCATGGCCACATCACTAGGAACCGTGGTTTAATGTGAACATTATATACTAATATTGTAATGTGGCACAATTATATATATATATATAAAAGTAATGCATGATTAAATAAATTTGTATCCTCTCTCTAAAAGTATTTTTCCCTACATGTAAGCATCTACTATTAATGCTACGATATGAGTTCATTAAAATTTACAAACAACATGTTGCATATGCACCCATGACATGTTGCAAGGAGAAGCTTAAGATATATATTAAAGTCTTAATAAAGAAAAGGTTATTGTTGGTTGGTTGGAAGAGAGAATCATTGAAGAACTTAAAGATGCCTATGTCATTATAAATAGATAGAGTGCATAAACCACATATTTGAACTTTAGATTCACTTGTAATATATGTTAGAACCCATAAAAGTAGAAATTTGAATGTGAGTTTGACATCGATACAAAATCTCTTATAGATATTAGCTTTCTTTATTAGGGATGCATTTTATTTCTCTTATTTTAGATTTTAATTGAAATGTTATGCATAATTGGCCAAATAATAGAGATATAATTATAAATTATTTGAAAGCCTATAAATTAGATTCTTCTCTATAAAAAAGAGAGTAAATTTTCCATCTCAAGGATCTTCAAATTATGTTGTTTAGTAATCATACCACTATTGAGGGTGAATTATTTGGAAGGTGGAAATTTGTACTTATATGTAAATGTGGACCTTTGTCCTTAACATTGTCATTTTAATTATATTACAATAGATTTAGTTTCAATGCATTTGGTCCCTCATTTTTTAATACCAATTTTATCTTCAACCTATGCACCAATATTTAAATATTTAAGATCTCAAATTACACTCAAATAAAAAAGAAGAGATAATTTGTATTAGATACATAATTAGTGTCATCATAAGGGATTTTTGTTGGTAGTTTTCCCTATATTGTCATTGATTTCAAACTTGTTAATCTTAATGACTAGAAAAAAAGATATTAAATGTGATTTTTGTTGGTGTTTCCACTTGTTGCAAGATCACATAAGAGATTAAAGAATTGTATAGAGATTTTTGGTATGTTTGTGTTTACAAAATATAATTTAAGGTCTTGTGAGACCATTCATAATTTTTTGTGCATTATAATAAAACCTTGGTGCCAACATTGTGTTTTTAACATATCAAGACCTACTTGGTCAACTATGGTCAAAGATGGACAAAGTGTGTAAATGGGAATAAAATGTGTTTTCTAGTTTTACTCGACCATTTGTGGTCTAATCATAATGATTTTGAAGTGTTATGATATGTTAGGGAAAATTTTGTAAAAGGTTCTCGAAATGTCGGTATGCAACTTTGACAACATATTGAGCAACTTTCTTTCCAATGGTCAACTAATTTAAAAATTAGTGAAAATTTGATGAGATAGGTCTATAATGGAATTTTAAATCCTTTTGGGTTTGTTTGGGATGTAACTTGAAGTTTTGAAAATTTTTTGAATACAAATGACTTTAAATTTCTAATCAAATACACAATTTTCTAAGTAACAGTCACTTTGTATGGATTGATGGAAATTGGGGGAGTCTTCAAATCTATTTATAATTATGAAGAAATGAATTAATTTTTTTGGTTTTTGTTTTGGTCCCATTGAATTCAATTTATTCTTAGCAATCCATTCACATTTAAAAGCACAAGCATGAAATTCCTAACAACCTAGAGTTTTGACACAAAATGGTGAATACGTCTTCCTTGTATTGGTGACAAATTATCATTCTTGGTATTATGAAGGGCATACATGCATTATTTATTGTTTTTAAAGTTTTGGATCCAGAGAAATTGGACTAACTAGTCAAATGTGTAAATTAGGGCTAGGCATGTCTATGTGACTAGCTACAAAAGGTAAAGGGTTTGAGTAAGAGATGGATGCAAAATGAAGGTTAATTTGATGATTTTAGATATCTATAAGAATATCTTAAAAAAATTGTGATAAAGGATCAAACCTCTATATATTATTTTCTTTGTAAATGTGCCTTATTAGGCCTATTGTGTATGTTTGAGACATAGTGCTTTGGCCCAGTCAATAAGGGGACCCAAGTATCAAAGTTGGAAATGTTTTATGTCTTGATAAGGGTATCTAAAAGTGGTCTTTTTTGTATTTATTTTTCAAGTATTAAGAGTTATGGTTAGAAAGGTATTGTGCAAGGGCTACAAGGAGTAACCTTATTTGACTAGGAATTTACATAATTGAAGTTGGTCTATGTTCTTTATTATTTGGATCTCTAAGAATAAATATGTCAATTATGTATTCCTAACACATATATGTGACAATATGAAGCCATACACACATTTGATAAAAAATGATTCTAGTTCCTATAGTAATTTTTGATTTGAGAAGTATTATCAAAGTGATTGGGTGGTTTAAAAAGGTTTCTAAAGGACATATGTCATGGGTATAGCCTTGGTCTAGTTGAGGAAAATTAATAGATCTACAACTTTTTGGTCCCTTAAAGAGTGGTTATGAAATTTCTGAATAAAACATTGAAGATTTGTGAGTTTAATCCACTAGATTCTATGCGCGTCTACATCATATTGGTAGCGAAGCGAATTATAGTTTTTGAGCTTGGTGTATGTCAATAGAAAAGAGTGAAGGATATGCTAGCATGATGTCTCCAAATAGATAAAATGAAGATAATATGAGAGAAATCCAAAATATGGATCAAAAGATGAAGGAAGAGTGAAAGATCATGGTGGTTAAGGAGATAAAGAAGATGAAGGGAAAAGATATAAAGGTTGAATGTGAAACTAAAGGAATTGAAGATGAAGTAGAGGTGGAAGGGAAGAAACCTACAATCTTGGATGTATACAAATGATTTTTTTCCATAAATTCTTTAAAAGAAATACACTTGGAGGATAAGGTAGATGTCCCTACCTATAGTGGAAAGTTGGATGGAGATAAAATTTTAGAATGGATACATTCTTGAATACCTATTTTAAAATTTAAGTGGTTGAAGATAGGAAGGTAAAGTTTTCTAAAATTGAATTCAAGGAGTCTTCATTGGTGTAGTGTAGGTTGAAAAGGTGAATATAGAAAAATACATGCTCAAGATATTGAGTAGAATGGTGTCCTTAATAAAGAATATGTTGATGCCTACTGATTTTGAGATCGAAGTCATTAGAATGTTACATAACTTGAATGAAAATGATTTTTATGTGGATTAATATATAGAGGAATTCCACAAGTTATGTTTGAAGGAAAATCATTATGAAGATGAAAGGGATTTAAATTTATCAGATATATGATTGCATTTAAGTTCAGTATACAAGATGAAATAAGCATGGTCGTACCTAGAATATTGGCTTGAATGTTTTCAAATGGCTTTGAGGGTTGAAGAACATTTGTTGTGGAAAGTAGAGAAACACAATAAAGGCCAATGGGAAAGTAATTTTAGAGGAAGATAAAACTTTGGGTGAAGAAATAAGTTTCAAAGATCTCACAAGAAATTCCTAATGGGATCTGCTAGGAACTATAGATGCCTTAGTGTTACCCTGTGGAGATTCAACCCATCACCCCAGTTTGATACTACTTGAAGGGAGTTGAGCTAGTTATTTCTCTCGAGAGATACATCTATCAATGAAAAAATATATATTCTAGTTAAGGATCTCATAGGAGGCTATTGGATTATGCCAAAAATCCCAAGGAGATATATTAGACCCTTACCAAAATAAGTGATTAATGATGTCATCTTGTACCACCCTACTATTTTAATGTCAATAAGCTCATTTATTCCCCATTCTAAAGAAATGAGAGATGAAAAATGAATTAAGCTAATTCATTTAGGACTAAATGGGACCAAGAAGATGAATAGTGACAAATGCACTAAATTGATTCTAATTGGATAAAAAGAGACTAACAAGATTTAGAATGCTAAGAATCCCATTTATTTTTAATCAGAGCATTAAACTTGTCACATTTAAAAAAAATGAATGTATAGACTCACTAGAATACATTTTAAGAGATTTTAAAATTGAATTATGCATATTGAATTGATAACCCAAAAAAATAAATACAAGTATTATATTATTTTATCATATTTTCTTAAAATCTAAATTGTAACATAAAAATGAAGTATTTAATAGATCAATACACTATATGAAGCTTAGGAATAACTAACCTTTGCTACTAGTGATTATGAAGATGTTTCTTTTTCAATTTATTGAAGAGAAGTTGCTCGAAAAATCTTCCTTGGGAGGAATGTATTTGAGTAATGTGCGATTCAAAAATATATTCCTCCCAAATAAGAATTACCAAACATTTTCAATCCAATATATGTTTTTCATATTCTCTCTACCACCCTCTGTAACCAGTGTACATATTCTAGTTTAAAGACATCTATACAAATAGTATTTTATTAAAGGGAGAATCACTTCCCATGGTTTCTATACTATATTGTCACTTTTTCTTTCAAGAAATGGATGACTACAAGGGTTGCACCAATATGTTTCAATGTCAAATGGGTGAGTGGCGTATTCAATTTAAAATCTGAATCTTAGCTACTCAGGGCTTGTTTATTTGTCACAATTGGATAAGAATTGGTAGGAACAAATTATAAAAAAAAAATTAATCCTCAACTTGGATGCATCAAACTAGAGTTGGAATATGAGTATTGAATTCCCATTTTTCTTCAAAATGAGGATTTGTTAATTACACCTCATGAGGTAAAATTGGTCGCACCAATTGAAATTGGAATTTGAATTAAATTAATATTTTATTTTTATATTTGCCATTCAACAAAAGCTCTTTAGAAAATGCTAAATATATTTGCATTTACTCTTTCTGAAATTGCATTCTCAATCCCATCTAGAACAGATTCTAGGTTTGATTTTTCATTACCAAAAATAATCTTTTTACATTCCCACCAGATGGCCCACACCACAGTAGCTAGGATGCACTTCCAAATACTAGCAAATAGAGATCTTGAGAATAGAACTGGCCAAGATTGAAATAGGTCCCAAAGACTATTTGGCAGAGGCAAAGACATTTGAAGCTTGTTCAACACAAAAACCCAACACTGATAAGAAAAGGGACACTGGAGAAGGAGGTGTTCTATAGATTCTAGCTCCTTGCTGCATAATTTACAAATAAAAGATTTAGCAATACCTAGCCTGGACAACTGTTCATTAGTGTGTATTCTTTTTCTAAGGGCTAGCCAAGGAAAACATCCAGCCTTGGGCAACACAATGGAGTTCCAACAAAAGGAAAAGGCTCTACACTTCTTGCTTGAATTATATGTTTGTCATAGACCATAATAACCATCCTTGATTGAATAATCACCACCTTTGGTTGGGGCCCATATAACTATATCTTCCCCATTAGAAAGAAAAATAATTCTTTCAGCAAGAGAGTCCCTCAAGGAAAGGAGATTTCCAGGCTGACTAAGAAAATGTGTTGGAGGTTCTTTCTAGAGAACCCTTCTTGAATGAATTTCAATAGCCAAAACATAGTCCCAAAAAGAGGAGCCCCACTCAGCTTTTAGGACTTGGTGTGCTTCATCCAACTTTTCTAGTCTACATAGAGGGGGAAATCCATTCCATGAGTCTTCCCAAAACTTTACTTTCTCTCCACTATGAATTTCCCAAGAAACATAATTACAAACAATATCCTTTCAAGACATCATAAAATTCCATATCGCTGAACCTAAATGAGGATTAGACACAGTAAAAATTTTGGTAGGACTTAGAGAATCTAAATATTTTTCTTGCATGATTGAACACCATTTTGCATGAGGTTTTGTATACATTTACCACACAAGCTTTCCCCCAAAAGCCTTATTTCTAGTACAGCAATATCATGCAACCCCACACCCCCATATGCCTTATCATGAGATATTTCAAGCAAAGAAACAAGAGGAAGCTTCTTTTTATCTGACAAATTTCCTTTCCATATAAAGTCTTTAATAATATTTTGAATTTGCAATATTATAGAAGTGGGAGCATTAAGAATTGATAAGTAATAGTTTGGGATGGTTGTTAGGACAGCTTTAACTAGCAAAATATGGCCTAACAAAGATAACCATCTACCTTTCCAAGTAGAGATCCTAGCCCTGATTCTGTCAATGATAGGAAGCCAAAAAGTTGTCTTGTTTGTTCCCATAAAAAAAGGAATTCCAAGGTAAACAAATGGGAGATGATCCACCAAGAAACCCAAGGTTCAAGAAATCCTTTGAGCTACTGCATCATTAGTGTTGAAAATGAAAATTTTGGATTTTTTGGCATTGATTCTTTGACCATAAACTTTTGAATATAGATCCAAGACATATTTAATATGGTTAGCTTCCTTTACATTTGACAAACCAAAAAGAAGAGTATCATCAACAAATAGTGTATGGGTAACTGTGATAGATGTACGAGGAATCAAAATTCCTTTCCATAAGCCCAATTGTGAAGATCTATTGAAAGCATCAGCCATAAGGATAAATAAAGCTGGAGAAAGTGGATCACCCTGATGAATCCCTTGAGAAGAGGGGAAAAAATCAATTGACTCTCGATTAATAATGATTGAAAACTAGGCACCAGAAATACAATTTTTGATCCATCTACACCAGTTATCTAAAAAACCAAATTTGGAAATAACTTTAAAGAGGAATGACCATCTTACCCTATCATAAGCCTTCATCATGTCAAGCTTGATCACAAAACTAGACAACTGATGAGAATTGATAGAATGAGGAGTCTCATGTGCAACAATAGTGCCTTCCCATGTTTCTCTTCTTGGCACAAAACCACCTTGATCTAAAGAAATGATATGAGGAATAAATTGCGGCAACCTCATGTATATATATTTAGTAATCAATTTATAAATCATGTTGCATAAAGAGATGGGCCTAAAGTCAGAAAAAGAGGCCGGCTGCTTAACTTTTGGAATAATAGCAATGTTAGTTGAATTAAAGCTCTTGATCATCTTGGCATTCCTTCTCAACTCTTGAACCACTACTAATAAATCAGAACCAATAAAATCCCAACATTTTTGATAAAAAAGAGTTGTAAATCCATCAAGGTCTGGGGCTTTTTCAGGTGGGAATAAAGATACCACTTTTTAAATTTCTTCCAATGTGAAAGGGGCAAGCAACATCTTATTATGATCTGTTGTAATAAGAGGGGGAATACAACTAATAAAATCATTAATCAAATTGTCATCAATAGGATCCAAATGAGGGGGAGCCAAGAGATTTGAAAAAAAGTGAACACCTTCCTCCTTAATACCATTGTCATCTTCTATAAGATGACCAGATTTTGAGTGCTTAATTGAAAAAATAGTGTTAACTGCCCTTTTAACTGTAGCAGTTTCATGAAATTTTTTTGTGTTCTTATCACCATCTCTTAACCATAGTTCACAAGACTTTTGTCTCCAATAAACCTCCTCCCTATTGCAAAGCTCCTCCCATTCTTCTTTCAAGGATTTTTGCTCATGATATAAATCTGGACTACGACCTTTTTGAATGATGACTGAATTTACCTTCTCAAGTTTTTCTGAGACATCTTGTTTTTACTTGAACACATATTTAAAAACCTTCACATTCCACTCCTTGATCATCCCTTTCATGTAACAAAGCTTTTTAGAGAACTGAAGCATCTTAGGATCCCTAAAGGTTGGTGCATTTATCCACCAATGTTTTAAAAGCATAATAAAATCAGGATGCCTGAACCACATATGTTCAAACTTAAAAGAACTAGCCCGATTAAGATGTTGCAATATGTTATTCTTTGATATCAATAATTGGACTGGAAAATGATCTGATACAACAAAAGGTAAGATTTCAGATTTAAAACTAAAACTCAATAGCCTCCATGATTGTGAAAACAAGAACCTATCTAGTCTCTTGGAAATTTCTAAAAAACCAATACGTCGATTAGTCCATGTGTATAATCCATTATCAAGAAAAATGTCACTTAATTTATTATCTTCTACAAATGAAGAAAAATCTTGGATAGTTCTAATGGGTGGAAAAATTCCCCCTTTCTTTTCAGACATTGATAGTAATGCATTGAAATCCCCACCCAGTATAAAATTCATTTCTCTTTCTTTTTGGATAAGATTTGTCAGTACAGCCCAAAGGTTCCTCTTATCATTTGTAGATGTGGGACCATATATGTTGAAGATAAGGAATTTCAAATCAAAGTGTTCAACTTTCAGCAACTGCCAATTGGAATCTTGCCCAATAAGAATACCATGAATACTTTTAGGATTCCATAAAATTGCTAAACCCCCAGAGGCCCCATGCCCCTCTACATGAACTGAAAGCCAATTAGTCCATTTAGCCAATGTCTTATCAAAAAATTGTTCTGATAATTTAGTTTCTTGAAGAAGAATAATATCTCCTTTTGTAGAATCTAGCAACTAATTGATCCTACCTCTTTTGTCAAAGGCATTGATACCTCTGACATTCCACGTAATGATTTTCATTGCTGATAAGGAGAACCTCTCATTCTCCTTGTCAATATTTTGACTAATTAAAACTTATCATCAAGAGTGGATTGAATACTAGCATCCACTTCCAATAACATCTTTGTAGATTTTGGCTTTCTACCTCTCTTTTTTGCAGTCTTCATCACTGCGATGGTAGCAGTAGGGGATTGATCTAATGACAAATGAACTGAGAAGTCAAAATACCCTCTATCTATGTTACTACCATTTTGTTAAGAACTTTTTAATTCTTGACTAGTCGGATTCATAACATCTGCATCATTTAATTCATTCAAAATGTGACCTTCTTCAGATAGATTAGCCATCCCCATTTGAGATTCTACAAGCTCATTGATCTAAAAATAATCTAAAGGAAGCTCCAATTTATTTATATCATTCAAGTGATGGGTTACTTCAAGATTAGTAGCTGCTAACAATTTAGGTTTGATGAGAGCATTCATTTGACAATTGTCAAATGATTTTGGATATAAGGAATCAGTTGTCCCTTCTTGTACTTCATTGAGACCTAGGGGATTTTCCACATTCACTAATTGAGTCCCATTTGGACAATTAGATTGATTAATAGACATTATGTCATCCAGGTGAATAATTTCCATTATAGAAACTCCTTCCTCAATTGCAATTTCATGAATCAAATTAGATGCAAAAGTTGTTGAGAGAGCCGTAGCTATATTAAAACGTTGATGCTGGGGGGTCTTCTTACATTTTAGATCACTAATAATTCGTGAGAAATTCAGAGGCTTGTTATGATAGGTAAGATCATGCACTATCATGTCCAGTAGCAGATCAGGGATTTCATCAGGTTCTAAATTGTTTGACCCCATCAATAGTAATGCAGACTTAGAGCTCGTGCTCATATTTATATCATTCTTCCAATAATTCCAGAAGAAGTGCAATAATGCTAGGACTTGAATTAAGAAATTAAAATCATTAGTGGAAACAAAATCTTGTTGAAAAGGAACCACAACCTGACTAAGAAGAATCTGATTGGAAGCCACTGGATTCTGTGAATGTGCTTGGAAGAGTTTTGCATTGGCCCATGCATATTTTAAGGGATCCATGGAGTGATCGCAACATATGTCTACATTTGGAATGTGATATTGCAATTAGTTTGATGTAAAGTGACCACCAATAAATAGATCACATCGGGCTTGGAAAACATGTGGCATCCACCAAAAACACTACCAAACAAAGCACATAGATGAGAAGGAAATAATATTTGGTAGCAATGGTAGAGAAGGAGCCAAGATATATGGTTTAGGCCAAGGTCAATGGTTGAGAGATGAGGGTTGATGAAAAAGGGTTAGAAAATAGAAGTGTAAAGATAGAAAAAGTAATTCAAATATTTCAATTCCAATTTTAGTTTTGTAGAACCAAATGTAGAATAAAAGATCTGTCCCATCAAATTTCAAGAAAATGAAATGAATCCAACCATTTTCTTGAAACCCAATTCTGAATTAACAAATCTGACATCTAATAAATTCTAGATATGAGACAAATGTAAAATTTGGTAATGCTAGCAACCAAATGGGATGCAACAGTGTGAGAAATAAAATATGGATGTTTACATCTCTTATCTATTTCAGTATGTTGACAAGCTTTGTATAATAAGGGGAATATAACATATCTCCTTGAAGCTTCTTTGTGCCTTGTATGCGATCTTTTTGATAATGTTGCAAAAAATGTTTTCTTCAAGTCTAAAGCAATAATATAGTATGATAATATTCTTTTCAATATCCTCTTATGCCAATTTAATATGAATTTATTAATATAATATTTTCTTGATTGAAATGTAATAATTCCAAAGATAGATAGAATGGAATTACGTGTTTTAGATCTATTATAATATTCAACAAATAAATACAATGTGGTTAATATATTATGTAATGGAATTTTTTTTAGTTAGACTACATGGGTCATAATTAAGGGGTTGTGCCAACTATTTAAGATGTCTTAAATATCTAGAATAAACTTCAAACATATGATATGGTCTCCTCTTTACCTTTTCTCCTTTTCAATCATAAAAGGCCATGCAAATTTAGATATAAAATAATTATCTATGGGTATATCTGACCATTACACCTATTAAGGATGCCAAAATAACATTACAAGAAACTAGGCCAAGTGGAAGTGAATTTTAGTCACATAGTGTATTGTACTTGCACATATGAGGTCTTAAGAACCACATTTGGAATGAATATTATGACCATGAACACAATAATATTAATATAAGGTAAAGTATCTTTTTGGAGAGGAGAGGTTTCATGTATTAGAAAAGTCTTAACATAGGAGAAGTATCTTTTCTAACATAGAAGTAGGGCATACAAATGGAAACTAATTGGTGAAATGAGGTGAAACAATGGTAAAATAAATTATAATGTGTTCATTAAGAAATATATAGGAATCCCTATTGATGATGATTCTTTAAGTATGTACTTATTAAAGGTAAGTAAAACTCCTTTGAGTTGAAAGTATTAGTTAATATCTACTAATGACTTTATAAATGAAATACAATAAAGAAGAAAGATGCAATATTATTGCATAAACTATTCCATATGCAATAATTATTAGATAATAGCATACCTTGTACATAAATATGGAAACTTGACATTGTAGTTAGAAAACATAAGACATAAAGAATTCTAAGAGATTATCATGAAGGGGTTTATAATTAGACATAACTACAAATATCGTACATGAAGCAAGGTGTTACTAATAGGACTTCAGTTTCCACTATAATAAGGATTCTAATAACTATATCTAAAAATGAGATACTTTTTGAAGATTTGGTTAGACCACTACAATGGATGAAATGATGCTGAAATAAGTTTTCATTTTCATTTTTATTAAGAAACTTAGCCAATAACTTTATTAGCCCAAAATATCCTCTTACTTGTAAATGCACACATATTTTATCACAACTAAAAGTAACTATCTAACTGTATAGAAGTAGAATTGATAAAGAGCAATATCATAGATATAAATTAATATCATATATTAAAATATTATCATGCCTTGTTGAAGTCCAATAAATTTTACAAGAGATTTTAAGAAAATATTGTATAAATGGGAAAATAAGAAAAATCATAGAGACATACATGATCAACTATAGAAAAAGTATATGGATTCCAATGGGACAATAATTATTCTTGCAACTAAAGATCAAGCAATAGATTGAGAGAGCAAGTGACAAGGGAGCATGAGCTAGGGTTTCTAGCCTAGAGAATGCTTGCAATGGTGAGGGTGGGGAGTCTAAAGTTGACAAGGATGATGGATGGGGGGCCTTCTTTGTGCCAACTCCCTCTAGGATTTTTGGGTGTTATCATGTTCTTAAGGCATATCTCACTAGTGCACAATGGAATGGGTTTTCTATTGTTCAATGGGAAACTTTTGTTGAAGGATGATTTTCTTCTAATGACTCTTCTGCTCACTCCATAGGGATTTGGCTCTTATGGGTGATGATTACAAGTGGAAGGTCCAATGTTGGTGTTTGGAAAGTTTTTGGGTTATGCACTGGTTGGACCTCTATAAGGGGTTGGGGTTTTTTGGCGGAGGTGTCTTTTGTTGGCACCCATGTTCCCCACTTTGGGTCTTGGATGTTTGGGATCTTTTGTCCCAAGTGTATTTCTAGTTCATGCCTCTAGTGGGATCTCTTGTATTGGATTTTTCTTGAGATGAGGATTCTTATGGGTTTGGTTTGGATGGCTATGTGTAGTGGCTTCATTGGAAATACTTTATCTTGGGGCCTCTAGTTATGGCTCTTGGGGCTCATGTGAACCCTAGGGCTTGTAGATGCTTGGACATTGATGAACTTGTTGGTAAAAAAATTTGTTCTTTTTGGTTCTAACTCAAAAATGCCCTAATTTATGAACAAATTATGATTACAATAGTTTGGAAAGTAGCTTCTTGAAGATTTACTTTCCTCTGAATTATTAGGTACAACTCCCCATTATGAATTTGCAATGAATTTTGTTTATTCCTAAATCTAACATGGTATGTTCTTAAATAGAGAACAGGAGAGGAAAAAACCTAAGTCAATCCTAATAAAGAATTGTACTTAGGCAAGAAGTAATGTTTTGAGGGTTAGTTGAATCAAATGAACTTACACATCTTATGGATTCATATTGAAATTAATTGATCTATCTAAGAACTAATTTGCAATAAAAGATTGTATTGAATTAAAAAACTTAAAGAATATCTTTGAGTTTTACATGGCAATTCCTATCACATTCAACTTGCTATATTAAAATAGAGGAAACTAAACTCTGTTTATTCCCCGCTACAATTCCAAATAAAGAGAAACAACAATCCAGTAAAAACTATTTTAAATGGAACAAAAAATGATTGATACAAAAATACTATTCAATTGACTCTACAACATCAAGTCTTTCATACCAAAAATTTGTCAACCCTTCATTTATCTTTCATCATCATACATCTGGGATTCCGAGATGACCATTATAAAGAAGTTTAATCGGTTCATCTTCTCAAAATTGACAAATGGAAAAGAGCCAATTTTTCTATTACAAAGATTACAAAATAAAAATGGAAAGGGTGGAATATGAATCACTTCACCTTCATTCCTTTCTTAGCTTTTTCCCGATAGGCCTTGGTAGTAATAGGAATCAGAATCAGCTCCTCATGTCTTTTTACATGCACATTAGTATATCTCAAGAGCACATTTGTAGAGTTCCCTAGCCAAATCATTGACAACACTTAGTCTATCTTGTAATTCCTCCATGGATACATGTATACATCTGCCAAGTTTCTGAAGCTCAAAAACTCTATTCGGGTGCCCTAAAGATATGCTTGTTAGGTTGTCTATAAAATTGGAGAAATTTTTTTGCATGACAGTGACTCTAATTACTCCTTTTCCTTTCCCACTAGCCTGTGAATCTGTGTGTAGCCCTTTTAGAAGTTCATAATCTCTATCTTGATCTTTCCTTACCTTCTCCTCAATCTCCTTTAGACCTTTCTCTACCTCCAAGATCATTTCTGACTTGAACTACATGCTTTGTAACCATTCGAACAAAGGCTCATCTCCTTTGGGAAAAATCGGTAGCTTCCTTTGATTTCATTTGAATAATCATCTTCAATAATGATACATAATCATCACTTTTAATCCTCTCCATGGCCAAGGTATTTCTATTAGATGAAATGTTATCTTTCTCTGTTTCTAACCTTAAGATAACATTTCCAATGTGCTCTATAATGGAGAGTCCTTCTGATTTTAGCTTGTCACTCCATTCTTTACCAATCTGGGCAAAATGCTTAAGTTCCTAAAGCTAGGAGATAAGTGCTTGAACATCGGTGACAATAGGATTACTAGTTACGTGCATTCTAGAGATACTTGCCAATGGAGTGACCAATTGTATTATACAGTTTTTCAACTCTTCTATCTCTCCCTTCATCCTAACCTTTGATAGTTTGGGGCTCTCCAACTTTCCTTCAATTACCTTTTTTGTTGACTTCCACAAGCCAACCTTGGTGTCATGTCTGGCTTCCCCAACATCTACTAAATGCAGAGTAAAATCATTGGTAGACATATTCAATTCTCCTGTCTCTAGTGGGTTTCACAATCTCCATTGTTACGTGCCATGTTTTTGGATCTTGTCCTAGAATAGACAAGGTCTTCTACATCTTCACTTTACTCAATGCAGATCCAAAGTGAACTGCAAGAGATAAGGTGTCCTTACTAGGAGTCCCTTCATCCTTTATTTTTCTCTTTCGCTCCAAAGTGTCCTCCAACCAGGAATCAATGTCTATCACCTTAGAAGTTGTCCTAAGTGAATCTATACTAAACATTTTCCTCTTGACTGGAGTAATTTTTTTTTATGATCAAGGAGAATTGATTCTTTTGGGCTTGTGAGACAAGCTTGAAGACTCTTGGCCTTTCTCCATTTTTGTAGTCTTCTTAGCTACTTCATCTAATTTAGTGGACTAACTATCACTACTTCCTCCATCTCCCAAATCTACTACTTGCACTTGAGGGCTACTTGGCTAGAGAAGTGTAGCACTCATAGTTGGAACATGACTGCTATGAGGTGAAGGAACTAGAGTAACATCACTATATTTGGGCTCCTTTAATTTCTTCTTAGCTTTTGATTGAGCACTAATCACCGGAGAAGAGCCATCTTGACAAGTTTTTGTCAAAGGGATGTTCTTGTCTAGAGGTTGATCACCTCCACATGTTGGTTGAGCTAGTCCTTGAGTGATGGCTAGAGTCACACCAAATGTGTCATCTTGTGAGGAGGTAGGAGTAGATGCTAAAGGAGCTTGAGTGGGGGTGCTCTTACTTTGGCTTTTTCTCACTATAGTTCACTCTACCCACTTCCTGATCCTTTTGACAATTTGGGCCATCATAATATCTAGATCATCCCCAACATCTTGATACAGCTCTAAACTAATAGGGGTATTTCTTATCTTTGTTAAATATTTATTACTATACATATTCTACCCATCATCCTCAATTCCTTTGACATTAAGGTTCACTTGATACATTTTAACTTGATCCACTATTAATCTAGCAAAAGCATGATCCTGACTTTCAAATTTATCTTTACAATCTGCCTAGTATTCTTTAACCATGGTGATGTCCTTGATCACACTCCCAATTTGCAACACTTCCCAGTGTACCCATTTGGGTTAAACATCGGCCTTAAGACCTCATACATTTCCAATTTGTATTTCATCTCGAAGGCCTTCTACATGTTCTTTGCATTAGAATAAGACTCACAACTGAAATCTCCCACCTTCATAGGGAACTCATATCCCTTCTTC
This sequence comes from Cupressus sempervirens, assembly GCA_028749045.1. Lineage (NCBI taxonomy): Eukaryota > Viridiplantae > Streptophyta > Pinopsida > Cupressales > Cupressaceae > Cupressus > Cupressus sempervirens. The sequence continues at coordinate 534,924,260 of CM053789.1, forward strand.
TTCAAACTCCTGCTCAACACATTCACTTGTATGGCTTGCCTCACTATCTTAATTAGCACAATCATGTCACTTGGGTACCTCAGCAGCTTCAAAAGGAATCCATCAAAAGCTACAAGACATAAATAAGATAAAGATGAGAACTAGATAAAATAGCTTCCAAACTGACTAATGGTCACCATTGCTTCTAGACTAAATCTCCTCTCTGAGCATTCTTGAAGCTCTCTACAAATTCTCATTGAAAATGCATCATTAACCCTTATATATTTAGCATAACTATTTTCCAACTACAAAAATGGATAGAATTCATAAGACTTCACATTATCAGGGAAATTTTCTACCCTTGGGAGGCTCGACCATAACTCTAGAGAAGCTAGCATGTAAATTAGAAAAGAAGACATATATAAGGTGTTGTAGAACTTCATGGCACTAAGAGCATTAGAAAGAGTCTCACTTATCTCATGAGCCCAGTCAATATATTGGGTATCCAAATAGATATCTTGTATCAAAAAGAAATATTGTGCAATGAAATTGAGAGCTTCTACCTCACCTTTCAATATGTACAGATGAACTAGAATGTCTATAATCTCAAGTTTGAGATTAGTACCAAAAAGGGTCTTGGAGAACTTACTCTCAAAACCTTGTGGCTTTTGAAACTATGTCTATATAATCTCCTTTCTCTAGACCATTTTATTTGCAAAAAAATTAGAGACGGCTCCACCAATTGTCAAGTCTGAAAACTCCTCTCACTCTAAAATTCATAGATAGTTCACCATTTTTTTCTTTTAGTGGAAATTAATACTGTTTCACCAGGAAATACAATATGCCTAGTATCTGGATTGTAATGATTTAAGCATTCATAGATCAATTTTGGGGCTTAGATTGCTACTAGGAAACTAGTTGTTTCAACTAGTCCACATCCTCAGAGCCTCTTAGTTATGGGATGAATTGGCTTTGATTTTACTCTCTTTTGAAATTCTTTAATCTCATAAAAATGGAGAGAAGTATCCGTAAAATTCTGTACTGTGGACTTGATTCCATTCAACCTGTCAAAACCTACAAATCTAGTTGCCATTCTGTCTAAGAATGAAATGAATTGAATTTTGAATCTAGAAGAAGAATAGGATATTGAATTTAAAAACACAGGTTATTTGATTTTTTTTTGCAAATCAATAGAATAACAATTCAAGAAAGAGTGGTAGTTTGAATAACTGTTTATGTTTCCATCTATATAGGAGTCTCAATTCACCCATTGATCTTCAGAATTTGTGCCACACAAATGAATTAAAGGATAAATCCATTGAAATAGTAAATGCGGGGGTCTTAATGGATAACTTAGTTTCTTTTCACTATTTCATTGGCCCAATCGTAACTTTCCATTCTTTAACACTTACTATCTTACTTCCCATTAAGTTTTGGAAGTTATGAACAAAGTACTCCATAAGAAAATATCTGCCAAATCAAATCCTGCACAATACATCTTTCCTACAATGATTAGATTATTTCCATTATCCTCTTGAAATATTTTACATGTAAAATGTGGATCCAATTCACTTATAAACTTGATTTTCTTTTAAATGCAAAAAATTATTCCTATGGGTTGAAAACTAGTAAAGAGAAGATGATTTTCATTTCTCCACCCAGTCCTTCTTTTCACCTTTACTTTTAAACTTATTTCTTCCTTTGGTTTCGAAGATGTCCATAAGGAGTGTGAATCTTCTATATGGACCCACCTCTCATTTATTTCCTTTAAAATCGCCTTTTGTGGAAAATAGACTTCATGGGTTGAAATCCTGCCAAGGAGAAGTTGATTTTGAGTTTTTTGCCTAGGATGATTTTGAGAGCTGTGATGGATCGTTAATACTTCCAAAGGTAAATAATCAAAAAAGAGGCAAGAATTTACCATAAAGTATCTCATTATCTTCTTATATGTCTCGTATGCATCACTTCGTGATCTTTGCAGGAAATTGCCTTCATGGGTCAAAGAGCTGCTAAGGATAAGGTGAAGTCCAGATTTTTGCAAGCTTCTTCTTTTCATGGAGAATATGATAAGCTACAAGAAAATAAAATTTTTTGAATAATGTTTGCATGTTATGGGAATCTCTATCAGATTAGGTACTAAGCTACTTGTAAGATTCACAACATAAAGGAAAACTACCTGGCTATGAAATGTAGGGAAGGGGAAGATGAAAATTTTGATGAAGACTCCTTCCACCTTAGGGGACTTGAACTTAGACTTAGACCTACCTAGGGCCTAACTAGGACACAAAATTTCCACTTTGAAAAATGGTCATAGGGTGAAAAGTGGGGCAACAACTAGCTCTGACTGGGGACTTGGGTAGACTATACCCAAGAAAGGAATAAAAAATCTTTAGTTTGGCAAAAATAAAGGGGACACACAACAAAACTAAAGCGAGGAAAAGTGAGGAAAAGAGGAAAACAAGGAAACCTAACTAGGAAAACTGTAAGAATTTTCCTAAGGGAAAAATTCACCCAGGAACTAAGAACTCAAACACAAGCACGCAGTAGACCAAAGAGAGAGAGTATGATCAGAATAATGATGTATTCAATAACTGTCACATAGTACACTAGGAGTGCCTGAATAGAAAGGCCTCAGGAGAGCTTCTAGAATGCATAGAAGTTAGCATCATGATGTATCATACAATCAAGCACATGTCGACTAGATATGGATTATCCTCCATTAAGCATGAAAGTAAGTGCGGTGATGAGAGGATAAGCCTACAAGGGTGGGACACGCAAAACAGTGTTGTAGACACCATGTACTCAAATAGAGTTGTGTACTCCTATGTTGTCAACATGACAACTCAAAAGGTGTGCAAACTCCTATGTGTCTCACAAATAAAAATAATAAAATAATGCAATATAATTAAATAATGCATTAACCTAAGTAAACTTAAGTAAGTGTAAATAGTAAAGTACGTATTTACACCAACACCCCCCCTTAAGTGTAACTTAGGGAAATGCCCTTAAGGTTACCAAACTAGGATGAAGATGCATAATGGGTCCTGGCTACTAGGCCATGTGAGGTACCCATGTACATAATGAAAATGCAATCTCCCATAAAGCGGGGAAAGAGGGAAAACCTCATGGGAAAAACCCTTCCCCAAAAAGAGAGATAGAGAAGGATGCATTCATGGATGGAGTAATCAAGACCCCCCCATTATGACATACATCCAATATATACATAAGAGAATAAGAGAAGGAAGAGAGACAGAATAGCCCCCCCCCCCCCCCCCCAAAAGAAGAATGCCAACAAGTGAAAACTCCTCTAATGAAGAAGCTGGTCCAAGGATGCAGAAAGGTGTTCCTCCCCTTAGGAAGAAACAATGCCCAAGGTGTTGTCCTGAAGATGTGTGCTGGCTCGAAAACTTGCTCAAGTATCCCCTGCACTTATGCTAAAGTTCACCCTTTCCAACTGTGCTAAAAAGAACGAATGAAGATCTGGCAAGGATGTCTACTGAACCTGTTCCACTGAACCATCTGTCTCCTCGACTGACAAAGAGACATCCACTAATTCTTGTTCATAAGGATCCACAATCACAACAACTTGAAAAGATTGATCATGTAGAGAATGGACGTGAGGGTCAGAGTGAGCCCTCGCAACAACTGTAGAAGAATCATCATCAATGAGAAGATGTAAGTCCTCAAGTCTGTCTCCCAAGTCAATTGAAGCTGGAGCTAGAATACAAGATGTACCATGCTGAGATGGACCTTTCACTGTGACAATATAAGCACATAGACTAGATTGATGTGACCTCTCACTAGAACTGTTGATAGAACCCCACATGTCTGAACCTGTTGAAGTACTATCACTGATGTCACTATCAGTTTCCACTGTGTATGATGTGTGGAGAGGAGTAGAGGATAAGCTGAGAGAACTTTCCTCAAAGTGAACATCCTTATCCACAAAAATCTTATGTGTCTCTAGATCCATAAGTCTATAAGCCTTCATATTGTCTTCATAACCAATAAAGGTACAAGGCCTAGGTGTCAATGCCTTGCATCTCCTGGAAGAAAGATTTGCCCATGCTGGACAACCAAAGACTCTAAGGTGAATCACAACTTGTTTTTTGCCACACCATGCCTCAAAAGGAGTCTTGCCATCTAAGGCTGGATGAGGAGATCTATTAAGTATGTGAGTAGCACTGCTAATAGATTCAACTTCAAGTGTAGGATCAAGAGACTTGGCCTTTATCATGCAACTTGCCATGGTCTTGAGAGTCCTAATCCTCATTGTTGCAACATCTGTCTTGTGCAAACTAAATGCTGGTGAGTTTTGAAATTCAATCCCCTCAATTCTGCAAAAGTTCTTAAGTCTCCTGTCAACATATCTATTCTTATTGTCCACTCTTAATACTTTGATGGCTTTCCTTGACTTGTGTTCAACATGAGTCTTGAAGTCTTGAAGCTTATGAGCTACTTCATTCTTATGATGAAGGAAGAAGACCCAAGTGAATCTTGAAAAGTCATCAACAAATGCGAGTATGTAGTAGCCTTGGCTGACTGAAGTCACTGCAAATGGTCCTACTAATACCATGTGAACTAGCTGAAGAACAACTAAAGCTTGACAAGACTTCCCTTTATCATACTTCTCCTTGAGATGCATATCCATTGAACAAGATGAACACTCCCCCTTAGAAAAGTTGATTTAGGTAGACCTTTGACCATGTGTTTTGAGCAAAGTTGCTGAAGAGAGAGAAAGTCAAGGTGACCAAACCGCTCATGCCATAAGTTGTTGTTTGAATTAGAGTGAGTTAACAAGGCTTGAGAATAACTCTTAGGAACAAAGTGGGAGAAGGAATAAAGCCTCTTGTCATCATTGACTTTCCCAACTGCTACCAATGAATCATCTTTTAGACTGTGCACCATCACTGAATCGAGAAGGAACTCAACCTTATGACCATCTCCAAGGTGAGTGATTTGGTAAACTAATAGGAGATTGGAGCTTAGATTTGGAACATAGAGAACGTCTTTGAATTCCCCATCTTCCATTTCTACATGTCCTTTTCCTTCAACTTCCATCTTAGCATCATCTCCCACAAAGATGTGTGGCACCTTTGACTGCTTCAATGAAGAAAAGTCTTGCTTTGAAGAACCCATGTGGTAAGAGGCACCTAAGTAAAGTATCCATTCCAAAGAAGAACTTGTGTTGGTCATAAGTGCTTGACCTTTACCCTTTGAAGAGGGAGGAGTAGAATCCTTGGAAGTACCTGGCACTTGAATCTTATTCTTCTTGAGTAGATTTTCTAACTCATCGATTCTTTTTGTCTTGCAATGATGCTCGTCATGATTTGGCTTTTTGCAATATGCACAAAAGAGTTTGTCTTTCTTTTCATTACTTCCCTTCTTGTTTGAAGAAGAACTTCCTTGTTGAGAGGAGTCATGTTGTATCTCAGATTATGTTTTCTACTTCCACTACTTGTTGTTGTTGTTTCTTTTTCCCCCTTGACTAGATTTCTGACCATCACTAGCTACTAAGGCTTTGGTCTTAGATGACTTGAGAAGGCCAAAATCCACCAAGTGAGATTGTTCAACAATCAACATGTCTAAAAATCCATCAAAGGAAGGCTTCTGATAAGCAGATCCCATGGTTAACTTGTGAGTATTAAAACTCGAAACAAAGTTGGCATACTCAGTAGGTAGCTTTTTTAGGATGTCATATATCAACCTGTCATCCTTCATGGGATTTCCACAATCTTTTAGAAGTGCCCTATACTCATTGACTTTGATGATATAATCCTGAATTGTGTCATAATTTTTAGGATCTAAGAGAAGTAGATCATCCTCAATCTAAAATCCCTTTTCTGCATCCACTTTACCATACAATTGTTCAAGTTTATCCCAAGCTTCTTTAGAGTTTGAACAATTTTTAATGTGGAAGAGAAGATTCGCTATGTACACAACTTCTGATTACCCCTAAAGCCTGTTGGTCTTTTCTTTTCCAATCAATGAGTTCTTTAGCATCAGTAGGTTGGATAATTGTACCATCAACATATAAACTATATCCTTTTTCCATTAATCTACTTCATGCAATATCTTTCCATGTAGAATAGTTGCATGAAGCTAGAGGAGGACATTTGAAACCCATGATGTAGAAATGAAAGAGCACACAATAGAGACACAAAAACACACTACACACCCCCCCCTTTTCACTTAATCAAAAGACCCTGCCAAAAGAGATGCTTTGGCACTTTATAAGTAGTGCATTTACAATGGGCCATTTGTCAAAATGAACAAAGTGGACTTGCTGATTTGGCTTTTACAATTGCCTTATAAGGCTGGAATCTGTCACTTAAGCACTGTAGCTTAGTTTTACAACAATTTTGCAAAAGAATCAAAGCTTTACAATGCCAAAGAAGGCCTAATTCTGAAAGTGAGAAATTGGTCCCCACAATCCTAGAATCTGACTCTAGATCTAGAAAGTACAGACAAAAAAAATATGCACTTTCAAAAAAAATGAAACCTAGAAAGGTGACCAGATGTGCTCGTACGAAGCTTCTGAAGTTGCAAAAGGTAGGATTATGCAAGTATAGTCGCCAAAAAATGCAAATGCTACAAAATTTGTGCACCAAAACCAAAAAACAACACCACCACTAGAAAATTTAAGAAATTTTACCTGATTTCAAAAAAAAAAGCACTTGAATAGGAGTCCGGATGTCCAAGGTACGAGCTCGCAAAGTCAGGCTACCAAACTAAAAAGCAATCTGGATGGGGTCTAGAGGAGAAAATGTGCGGTTAAATTTGACAGTCAAATGACCATCAAAATAGTTCTAAAATGCTTGCAAATGACATTTAGATAGGCATCAAATTTAACACCTTGAAATGATGGCGTCAGCAAAAATAGTGCCCAGTGCTGACGTGGCTACTAAGTCAACAGTCCGTACTGTATGGAACTATTGACGTGGCATATAGAATCTGATATGGCAGTAGACTCCAGTTCCACGAGTGACGTGGTAGTCTGGGACTACGTGGCACTGTCCACGTCTGCTGACTTGGCAAAGGGTGAATCCACGTGGTGGAGGAGGAGCTGTCCATGTGTTTGTGGTTACTACTTGTGTGGAAGCAGTCTTGGGTGTGGTATTGAAAACCATGGGCTGAGCCTACAGACACCAAAACTACGATCTGGGCAGGAAAGTTCTAGTGCCAAAAAATGCTGATGTCAAAGTTTGCAACAAATGGCATGCTAGAAAAAAGATAGAATGGTGCCAAAAAACACCTCTATGCATAGATGGACGCCACTAGGAGATGTTTGTGGACGCTAAAAGTGTCTACACGGGTCGGCAAAGTTTGCAGGGGTCGAAGAGTGGAAAATAGTATTGAGCACCAAAAATGCTTGAATATGGCATCGAATTTTGTTGAGCGATGTGCCGGAACCTGTAATTGATAATCCCACATGCATTAGGATATTGGTTCAGGTGGTGTTTAAAAAGTAAAACCCTTGCATACAATGGTTGAATGTGAAGCCGCTGGTGTTGTGAGGCTCGACTGGCCATGGGCCTTAGTGTTCCTAGATTTGTTAAGACTGCGGCGAGAGTTTGTACAATCTACCAGAAATTGATATTTAAGTCAGATTTGATGTATGCAGAACAACCCAATATGAATGAATTAGAATGCCCACCAAATAAATTAAATATACCCTGCGACAATAAAAAATGCAGTACAGGATCTGACAGCCTGTTACTGCAAAAAATAAATTCTCTACCCTGGAAAAATATTTTCGAAAATAATAGCAGCAAAAAAAAAAATTCAAATCCAAAAATTAAATCAAATATCTGAAAATAATGACCATACCCATACTGCAAATCGGGGCCTCTAGGTTCCGATTTGCAAAAAAATTTTTGCCTCACGGTTGACTTTGGGCCAAGGTAGGCATGCTTATAGTCGATTTTCATCGGTTTAGCATTTTGGACGCAATGGCGAGGTTAGATCTGATGCTAGACGCTCCCAATTTCTACAGAACTCCATATTCAGGCTGAGGTGATGAAGTAAACAAGAGGTCTCGAACGACTTGTGAAGAGAAAGTCTCCAAGCTTTGATACCATGTAAGAATTTTCCTAAGGGAAAAATTCACCCAGGAACTAAGAACTCAAACACAAGCACACAATAGACCAAAGAGAGAGTATGATTAGAATAATGATGTATTCAATAACTATCACATAGTACACTAGGAGTGCTTGAATATAAAGGCCTTAGGAGATCTTCTAGAATGCATAGAAGTTAGCATCATGATGTTTCATACAACCAAGCACATGTCCACCAGATATGGATTATCCTCCATTAAGCATAGAAGTAAGTGCGGTGATGAGAGGATAAGCCTACAAGGGTGGGACATGCAAATCAGTGTTGTAGACACCATGTGCTCAAATAGAGTTGCGTACTCCTATGTTTTCAACATGAAAACTCAAAAGGTGTGCAAAATCCTAAGTGTCTCACAAATAAAAATAATAAAATAATGCAATATAATTAAATAATGCATTAACCTAAGTAAACTAAAGTAAGTGTAAATAGTAAAGTACATATTTACACCAACAAAAACAAAAGAACAAGAACTAAACTTAACTATTGTATAGCGCAGGGGTTACCTACTCTCAATTTGAAATTTGATAAAGCTTGAGATCTTGACCATTGTAGGTCAGAGGTAGCACTTCACCATCTTGATATGCCAATTTAAATGAATTATTCTTGAATACCTGACGAATTACAAATGGGCCTTTCCACAAGGTATCAAATTTATTATGCATACATTTTGGAGCTCTTCGCTTATCCAATAGTAACACACTACCGCCTACCATGAATTTTTGTGGTCTCGCCCTTTTACCAAATAGGTTCTTCACGTGTATTTGGTGTTATATTATATGATCCACAATTTCTTCTCTTTCCTCTTTGAGTTTTCTTAAATAGAGAATTCTCTTTTCCAAACCATCCTTATAAATATCATCTTCAATTATTGTCCTCAATATTTTTGTAGCTAATTCCAATGGTAATTGAAGATTGGCTTTGGTCCCATAGACTAGTTCAAAAGGGGATATACCAATTGCCCTTTTAGGTGTCACCCTGTACACCCATAGTGCTTTATGAATTTTCTTGGGCCAAGTTTTATGATTGTTAGATACTAATTTCTTAATGATATTTATCAAATTCTTGTGACTAGACTCTACTTGACCATTTCCTTGCAAAAAATAGTCGAATGAATGACTAACCATGATAGCATGCTTGAAGCAAAACTTGGTGATCTCAACTAAAGAGAAGTATGTTGTATTATCCATCACTAATTTGATGGGGACACCAAATCTAACTAGAATGTTTTCCTTAATGAATTCACCTACTACTTCAGAATTATTTCTTAGTTTGTTTGGTCTACACCCACTTGGTAAAATAATCAATCACTATTATGACATACTAGTGACCAACACTGGATGTTGGGTTGATAGATCTAATGAAATCAAGACCCCATTGTTGAAAAGGCCCTTCAATGATGATAGGCCTAAGAGGCAAAGCAGCTAATTGAGGATGTCGGACAAACATCTTACATTTCTTACATTTTTCCACCTAAGAATTGGCATCCTTGAACATTCCTGGCTAGTAGTAACACTATCTCAATATTTTGAAAGTTTTGATTGAGGATGAGAAATGTCCTCCATAGGTTTCATAATGAAATGCTCTCAATAGCTTTTCATGTTGTTGTATCTCTACACACCTTGGGAAACTACCATCTATAGCCTTTTTAAACAATTTGCCATCCCAAATTACATATTTAGCTGCTTTCAATTTAAGATCTCTCCTTTGTCTTGTAGTTAAGCCCTTCAAAAATTCTCTATAGGTCAATAAATAAGCAATATTCTCAAACTAGGAATCTTGCATGCCAACTACTAATACTAGTTTCTTTTCTCCTAATTCTTTTGCTTCTTCAACAATTATATTTTTTGCAATTGATTTACACAAGGCATTGCCTCTCACTAACTTACTGGGCTTAATTTCTATATCATACTTTTGTGCCTTTTCTATCCATGTTCCTCTAGCATTACACCCTACATCCTATTATGTTAACACACTTTTTACTGCTACATCTAGGACATAGATCACAGAATGCAAATGCAAGATGTAGAATAAATTTTTTTTAATGTGATTTGACTACTGTAAACACATGTTTCTTGATTTATGAGTACTTTAACTCATGATTCTTTAGAGGTATTCTCATGAAGGCTATTGGGGCTTGGATCCCTTTTTTATTATCTTGCATAAGTAATACTAATAAAGTGTGTTCAGAGGCATAATAGTAAATGATGAAATCTCATTTATAATTTTGGTGACATAATATTGGAGCACTGGCAATGGTAGTCTTAATGTTCTAGAAATCTTTTTTTCCATCTTCATTCCATTTAAAACTTGAATCCCCTATCATCATATCTGCAATACATTTAGTCATTTCTACAAAATTTGGGACAAACCTTCTGAGGAAATTTACTTGTCCAAAGAAGGATTTAACTCTTGTTTTTTTTATTGGCAATACTAACCTATGAATGGCCTCCACTCACTCTAGATCAATCCCGATGCCTTCCTAGAAAACTATACGACCTAGAAGTTTTCCTTCTATAACATAGAAAATAAACTTTTTGGGGTTGAGTGAGATTCCATGTTCTCAACATCTTTGTAAGACTTTCTTGAAATCTTCTATGTGGTTTTTCCTTTTCTTTGAAAACACAGTGAGGTCATCGAAGTATATGACTATAATCTAATCTTTAAGATCTGCAAATGTTTTTCTCATGCACCTTTGAAATGTGGCACTAGCACTAATGAGTCCAAAGGGAATTCTATGATATGTGAATGTACCCCATGGAGTAGTGAAGGCTATTTTGTGTTGATCCTTCTCCTCTACTTCTATTTGATTGTATCTTCAGAAACCATTGAGCATGGACATCATTTTTGCTCTAGCTTCTATTTGCAATAAATGATCCATATTAAGGAGAGCAAAATTGTCTTTCAAAGATGCTTGGTTCAAATTCTCAAAATCAACACAGAACCTTATCTCTCCATTCTTCTTCCCAATAGGTACTCTATTAGCTACCTAGGTGGAATGATGAATAGAATAGATAATCCTTGCTTTTAACATTTTGTCTACTTCAAGGAATATGGCATCAACTACTCTAGGATTATAATTCCTCTGCTTCTATTGGAGAGGGACCATGTTAGGCTTTAGGAGAATTTGATGTTTCACTTTCCCATCCTTGTAGCTTTACCAGTCCTCATAACTCTAGGTGAATACATCCTGATATTCTATAAAAAGCTATTTAGCAGCTTCTTTCTCCTCTAGTGAACAACACTTACAAATATTGATCATTTTAGGATTATAAACATTACCATTATTCACTCCTTCATACTAACCAGTAGTAGGTCCCTTCTCTACCCTCTTTTTCTTTATGGAGGCATCATGTTTATTAAACAATTTTTCAAAAGATACAAAGTATGGGAGAATGATATTACCTCATAATTGAACTTTAGTCATTTGATCTTCTTTTGGCTCATGATTAGAGCCTCCATTATTATCTTCATAAGACTAATGTTTGCAAGTGGCCTTGCCATTTTCTAAGAACAGTTGTAAGCTCGTGTCATCTTCAAAAAATTGCTAGGATTCTATATTATCTGGGACAAAGGCTCGATATACAATCTCAATCTACTACTTCTTATCTTTGAATTCTAGATGGGGTAGCAATAGAGAAGCATAAATAGCTAAGGAATCAGCTTTGGTGTTCATCTCCCTTGGTATTTCTTCAATAGAAAAAGCATCTAGGCCTTCTATTTCATCCCAAACTCTATTTCTATTGTTTTTTAGCTTATGGTTATTCACAGAATACTACCCCTTAACTTGTCTCATAATAAGTTCCTCATCACCTTAGGCTTTCAATATCTTTATCCCCTTATCTTTTGTAGCTATTATCCCAAGTAGTAAGGCCTCATTTTCTATGGTTTTATTTTTTTTTACAAATTCTAGTTAAAAGGCCATGGGTTCAGGTTCTCCTTTAGGAGGTATTAACACTACACCTACATTAGACCTTGAAGAAGAATAGCTTTTGCCAAACTCTAATGTCCAAATATCAATTAAATCTTCATTCTCACTAAGGATCTCTTTTTCTAGGCCTTCACTTCTTTGTTCAGCTAGATTTTCCTTAGTAAACAACATATAATTACCAAAATCTAGCTCTTGATAAAGGATCCGAGCTTTAGGATCATCTGGTTTTAGCATTGTGAATTTTTCCTTTTCTTTAGGTTCTAGTTTAACCTTCTTATTCCCTATGAATATGACTACCTGGGACCAATCTAATTTTATTTCTCCTCCTAAATCTCCACAAAAAGTTCTACTTAAGAGAAGCTCATAGCTTACTAGAATATCCACCACTAGAATAGTTAATAAGAGTTTCTTTTTTGGACGAGAAGCTAAGGCTACTTGAGCATCTTTAATCTATCCAACTAAGGGGACTTGTTTGGCATCCATAGAGTAATAGGTTCCATGAACTTTAGTGAGGTTGAGACCCAGGGCTTTAGCTACAAAATAAGGCATAACATTGTCTAATGTGCCTGAATCTATTATGTAATTGCTCAATTTAAATCCATTGATATACAGTGAGATATAGAACTGGTTAGGTCTTTGCGCAAAGAAGTTGGTAGGGTAGTAGAATCCTCTTGATTAAATAGGTTAGATGTCAAAGTTTCATCTACATCTTTAATGGTCACATAGTGATCTAAATCCACAGTGTTTCCTTTACAATGATCTACCAATATTTTCAACACAGAGGGATGAGACTTTAAATAATCTATAGGGGAAATTTGGATTTTTGACTCTTCATAGAATTGGATAAAATCAAAGGGAATTTTGTCCTTACCTATCTGAGATGTCAATGCTCCTTGATCAACGTGAATATTATTTTCTAAAGAACTAGGGTCATTTCCAGGAGCATGACTGGAGGATTGATTTTTAAGCCTTTGACCTCAAGTCAACATCATCTACGAAATTCCACAAATGGTCACATAACATGTATGAAGTTCTTCTATCATGTTCTTTCAATATCTTACTTCCTATTGAGGTGGAGGACCCTATTGAGTTGGGGGAAAATATTATGGAGGTAGCTAGTTGCTAGAGGAAAGTGGTTGTGAATGTGTTTAGTGGGTACTCTCCCATTATTTGTTAGTATCTCTTTCTTATTGTAAAATGTTTGGCTAGAAAGAGTATGTATGGATGATGTACTTCAAGTGGTGAAGAAGGGATGACTCTATAACTAAACACTATAGTGTGGAGATGTGTTTACTTCCTATGGGAATGGTTTAGGTCTTACTCTTTACTTCTAAGTCTAGCACTCCTATAGAGGTGGAGCAATCTATTATTGAGGTGGCGATCATATTTGGGCATTGGGAAGCATGAGAGACTCTTATAAAGATTCTAAATACTAGTGCTACTTTTAGTATTTTTGTTAATAGAGAAAGAGGGAGTTGCTCTTACCTCTAGGGCTTTCTCTTCTTCACTCCTACTCCTCTTAATGATATTATGGTGTTTTGGGAGTTTTCATGGTGATGGAAGACTTTTGACTACATTTTCCAAGACTCAAGGTTGAGCCTTGCCTAGAGCCATGGTTGGATGATATGCATTGTGTCGACCAAGGCTAGAGGAATAGTCTTGTTTGGTTCTATTTCTTTACTTACTATTTTGATAGGCATGGATGGCTCGAGTTTTCTCACTTATTGTTATGGTGATTTACAACCTTAGCTTTTTTTTCCTTGCGATTGAGTGATTGTTGGAAGTTTTAAAGGGCATAGTCTGGTTCTTTATTGCTACTTTAAGTTTAAGTTTTTAGCTATTATGGAGGCTTGTCCCAAGTCTTTCATTGGTAGTGTTGACCATGGTTGGTAGGTCAGTCACTTATGGACCTTTGTCTTTGATAGAGGGAGATCATGCTTATCTAGATCATTCTTTACTATGTGTTGGTAATGTTATGTTTTGGTATCTAGTGTTATGTTTGTACTTAAGGTAAACACGTATTAATTTCTTATTTTCTTAATAAAAAACTATTGAAAAAGTGTATTTTATAGTCCCATTACAAAATAAAAGAAGTGATTTTTTTCTCAAAAGACCTTAATCTATCTCATCCTAATACTAGTTTTATAATTCTATTCCTATTACCACAATATGACACTTTCATATTCCAATTTACTCTTTATTTCCCATAATTCTCCAATTACTTCACCTTCATATATTCTCACTACTAAAACATCTACCAATCTATTAATACCATTTACCGAACTATGTCATACATATAACAACAAATTACCTTCATCAATCAATCCAAATTTATTATTCTTAGTTATGACACTTCTATCCTTTTCTTCCTTGATATCTTCCACTTCATTATCCCTCAATACATGAAAATACTTCATTTGGATATCTACACTAAACAAGGTGACTCCTTGACTTATAAAAACATTTCAAATTTTGTGTAGTGACTTCTCTCATTGTCACAAACTTGTAGCTAAATTGTTTAATAAAGAATTTAGAGATTGGGTCTTACAATGGTAATATATTTTGGATTCTTAATTACTTCAATCATTTAAAAAAAATGCAATGTTTTCATCAAAAATTATCAAAATAATATTGGTCATCAGGTTTATTTAACTTACTAGATTCATTGTAAACAAGGTGTTTGAGAATTTAAGTGACTAATTTTATTGGTATACTATGAAGAATTTCAGAAATAGAAATCTACAAAACCCAAAGAACACCTCCATGCAAGAACTTGACACATAAAAGAAAAGACAAATAAGAGGCAAGGGTTTTGCTCTAAAAATATGGAAAATTATATTATGAGAATGAAAAAGATAAGAGATAAATTTACAAAAGATCAATCCTTATAGAAGTCAATTGAAAAAGCTAAAAGGGAAACCCTAAGAGGTAAATTACATTGAATAATTACTAATTAATTATTAAATATAAATTCAAGTGCATATAGGAGAATCTTAAGAAGGAAGAAAGGTAATTTAATAAATTAAATTAAATTAACCTTTTACTCTAACACCCCCATAAGATGAGCAACAATGCAGCTACAAATAATAGATGAAAAAGAAAAGAAACTATAATGTTGAAAGAAAAACTTGGGTCCTGGCAACAAGGCCTAATGTGGTACCAAATCACAACCAAATCTCTATGAAATAGAGAAATAGAGGAAACATAGTAGGAAAAACCCTACTGAAAACAGAGATAGAAAAGGATGCACAAATAAAATATCTCAAGAGACTCTCTCAAGACCATAAGTACAATGAGACTGCCCATGATAGAAGCTTGAGACTACATAGCACCCCCACCCTGGAATAGAAGAACTCATGTGTTGATGAACATACCAATGTGGCTCCAATATGAAAGAAATAAAGGTAATGGACAAGTAGGATGAAACTCCTGAATGTAAGGTGAAGTTGGAAGTCCTAGCTGATGCTCAAAGGAGAATGCATGAGAATCCAAAAGTGGAATCTCCAATGAAGGTGGGATATCAGGTGTGTTAAATATGTCATCTGAGAAACAACAATAGTAGGTGGCTCAATGAAGGGAGCTACAATGGTATGCAATGTTGAAGAGTAATCTTCTGCAATAGATGGAATCTAAACAGGAAGTGGAGGAAGTCATAACACTAGTCTCAGGAACAACACACAAGTTCAAGTGATGTGACTTCACCTTAGTAGTTTCTCATGAAGAAGGTAAGTGAGTCTCTAATAGTGGAGATGGTGGATCAAAATTAGAGAAAGAGTATAGGCAAGAAGAGAGATCAATAGTCCCTTTAGAAACAATATTGCATGTCTCGGGTAAAAGTACAAACATGTGTCACTCATTTACAAAGGAAAAGGCTAACATCAAAAAAAGTGCTAAACTTCTACAATGTAAAAGTCACATTTCTATTTTGAATTTTAAGGTTGTATAAACTGATGAAATGTGTATAAAAGGATAAATTTTATGTATATTATTTTTCTAAAATTTTAAAAAATAAAACTATTATTTTTTTATAATTTTCAATGACCTTTTTTGAGAGTGTTAAAAATTGAACAAATTAGGGGTTATAGTTCCCACCATAGAAATAACTACAAATAAATATATTTTAATCTAAATTTGAACTATGTTGTTGATGACATATGTACCTAGAACTATCAAAAAGAAAATTTCAAAAATATTGTATATTTTGTTTGTTATAGCTATTTAAATTTGGACTTTTCATAATTTGATAGTTTTTCATTCCCACCATCTTTTCCTTAGTAAATCTATGTCGAAAATTACAAATGTTATATTATTAATGAAGATGACTCTCTCCTCTAGAACAATTCATCATTTTAAATTTTTTTCATTGCCATCTACTAAATTTTATATTTTTCTGAATGTTCATCACCTTCAATGTTGAAATACCTACTTGCATTATTTTGCAATTATTGTGATTGATATTGGGTGACCTATAAAAAAAATTATATTTGCATAATTTTGACTACAAGTTTTATCCATTGGTATTGTTTTATTTTTTTGGAACCCTAATTTTGAAGATGAAATTAGCCTCTAAAGTGTTAAGTTCTTTAGAATTACAAAAAACATGAAAGAAAGTGCCACATCAAATGACACTTAGACAGTCCCAGCTAGATCCAATTCGACCATACAAGATTTAGCCAGACTAGATCTAACCGGGTCAATACGACACAAAACTTGCTCGCACAAGGTCACATGCATGAATGCATTTGGAATGTAATGTTTTTTTTTATTAATTGAATAAAATAGGTTTTTTAATTTTAAAGGTAAAGTTTTATTTTTAAATTGTTACATATAATCCAATAAAAATTAAACAATAAAATAGGTTTTCTATTTGAAATGTAATGTTTTATTTTTTTAATTGTTATATTTAACTCAATAAAATATGTTTTTTATTTTAAAAGTAAAGTTTTATTTTTAAATTGTTATATTTAATTCAATAAAATAGGTTTCTTTAAAGGTAAAGTTTTTTTTATAAATTATTATATTTAATTCATAATTCCATTTGTGATAGTAAAAAAATAAAGTTTTAAATGAAATTTTATCGAAGTAATATTTAGAAATCAGATTTTTAAAGTTATTTTTCTATTGAAATAGATTAATTAAAATTATTGTTCATTTAAAATTTATTAATTAATTTGATTTAAATAAATTATTAGAATGAATTTAGATATTTTAAAATATTATGAATACTATTAAAATTATCTAATAGTTATATTATTTAACATATTTAATAAATTACTTAATCTAAATTTAGCAATGCTTTAATACAACTACTTGTCTTAAGATTTTGTAGTGTTATAGGTGGTCAAATATAATAACCTTCTAATGTTGAAAGTTTTTTCTAAATTTTCTATGATTTACCAGTATTTATGTAATTGAATTTGGAAGTCTTTTAAATGCAAGTGATATCAAGCTCTCTATTCAAGTTTTTGTGTAATGAAGAATAAAGCAAAAAGAGCAAAAAGATATGATCAAGTCAGAGATGACTAAAAGAAGAAATGGACAAAATGTAACATAGAGCCACCAATTGAAGATACATTGATTGAAGTTGAAGAAGATCCTATTGAAGTTCCAAGAAGTAGTAGGACATTTGGAAAAATATGGTTTATAGTTGGAAAATTTGATGGAGATGCATAAAGGTTCTCTTTTAATAGAAATTGAATCATCTAAACATATGATGCCTAAAAGTACAATTAAGATACATATTAAAAATATGTTGGAATTTTTCTTGAAATTAAATCTCTAATTGGTAAAGCACAATTATTTGTCAAACTATTTAGGAAAAGAGACATGAGTCTTGTTTAGAGTTGTTACGTGTGAACAATAAGAAAAGCTTAGGAAATAATGTGAAGGCAACAATAGTTTAGAATTTGAGAGATGCATTAAATTCTATTGATAATAGAAGTTGAGAAGCTGACTTAAGTGCTACATAGAGAGCATTGATGACTATGATTATGAAAAAGGACTTGTCACAAAAAACCAAGTTCGAGTAATTTTTGAAATGCTCAATCTATGTAGAAGAAGTGTTCAAAGATACATAAAAAGGAGAAATTTTCTTGATGAGAACATTGAAAAGAATTGGGTTAATATTTTTTGACATCCTCAAAAGGATAGAATTTTTGAAGATGTTAGAAGATAGGTTATTGAATATTGGACCAACGAGTCATGTGTTTCTTCCAATAGAAGAGACACGATGCAGATCAAAGATGAAGAGACAGGTATCAAAATAGAACATCCAAAACACTTTGTAGACACAACACAAAGTGAATTATTTAAAGCTTTCATAAAAGAATTTGAAAATTTGAAAATTTGCTAAAGAATGTTTGAGAGGTTGTGCCCATGTTTTGTACACATAAATAAGGTACGTGAAACTTGTTGTTGTCAAAATCATGTTGAGTTTCATCTTTATTTGCAATCTTTTAGAAAAGTTATGGCATCACTTAAGCTAGATGTGATAATTCCTAGAAGTAAAACACAATTTTTCAAGTATTTGTTATGTGATAATGCTAGAGTCAAATGAATTCAATGTACAATGCATAAAAAGTGCATGCACAAATTGTGGAGAGTTACAAAAATTTCCATATGAAATGGACAATATTGATGTTTCAACACTAGTTGTGTGGAATAGATTTGAGTATGAGATATATGGAACAAGGAATGGAGAAGAATAAACAAAATAGCTTTGAAGGAGAGGATTTTCCATATGGTGAGTTTATGGATAAATTTAGAGCTATGAGTTATCCACATGTCCAACATTGTCATGTTGTAAGATGGCAAGCCAAATAGTTTTGAGATTCAAAAAATTATTTTCCATTGAGATGTATACTATCAATTGTAGACTTCTTTGAAAATTATACTTTTCCCCCCCAATCTAAAATTCAAGATAAATATTATCACTCAAATCAAATTAAAATTTTTGTACAAGTTTCCTACAAACATGCGCAATTGGAGGTGGATAGGGTAGAAAGTATCGATCCAGATGAACACATTATCATCAAGGAGGTATATTTTTATCTTAGTGATGATAGGGTTCATGATAGGAGCTAAGTAGCTCATTGTTTTGTAATTTTCTTTGATGATCTTACAAATCATGAGATAAATACTTCAAAACATTAGATTTGGTCCGATGGTTGTGCTAGTAAGTGTATTTGAAAGTTAAACTTTAAAAATTCATGCACATATTTAATTAGCTAAAAATTTAATTATATAGAGATTTTATTATTCATAAATTTATTTTAAATTTTTTCCTAGGACAATTTAAGTCTACAAAAGCATTCAATTGGCTTGTAGCACAACATGCGAAACAAAATGTTAAGTTTCTTTGGATTTTCTTTGAAGTGGTCATGGAAAAGGAGAGCATGATGGAGCAGGAGCATGTGTAAAGTGTGTACTTTTCCAACATGAACTTTTAGGTATAATAATGTTATGTACTAATAAAATTTGATGTATATGACCATTTTCTAGATAGTTCTTTTATATTTTTTTAAAAGTGATACAATTTTCTTTCCTATATAGGTGCAAAAATAGACAAAGAAAATCAAGTTGTTCAATGGTGCAAATCTCATTTTTTTCCTCGTGATATAGCATATAATAAACGTTTTTTTTGGGAAATGAAAGGTAAGATTTCCATTTTTCTTTGACATGATTACTTTAATATTTTGATTATTGACATAGATACTTGCCAATTTAATGTGAACTATAGATATTGGTGATCAAATTCTTACAATTGTCAACCCATTTTTGGAATTAGAAGATTACATGAATTGATGACTACTGGACAAAAAAAACCTTTAGTAATTCAAGTAAGAGAAAATTCATATTTTTATGATGTTTGCATTCAACAAAATGCAATGGGTCAATGCAAGAATATTGTGACTAGTTATGTCTTTGAATGGACATGGATAAACATAATCAAAAGTACCCCTTATGAAGAAAATGAAAATGACATAGACATTCATAATCCTATGTATTCAGCTAATTATGAACATGTTTCTAATTTAGTTGTTCTAGGTGAGTTTCAATAAACATGTTTCATTTTAATATTAATATCTTCATATTTATTTATTTACAGTTTCCATTATTGTTGTGCATGTGTAGGTGACATCTTTATTGTCAATGTGGATCCTCAAAATGTGGAATTTGTGGATTATTATTTACTTAGATGCACAAAAGCGAAAATCAAGTTGAGAGAGAGAGAGAGAGAGAGAGAGAGAGAGAGAGAGAGAGAGAGAGAGAGAGAGAGATGAGATTGGGGAGATGAAGTTACATTAGGGATGAAATGGGGTTAGAGAGGTGTTTAGGGTTTGGAGAGATGGGGTTTAGGAGTTGGATAGTGTTTTAGGGTTAACAAAGATAGGGTTTAGGAGTTAGAGAGAGATAGAGGGGAGAGATGAAGTTATGTTAGGGATTATGGGTTAGGGTTGGGATAGATGAGGTTGTGTGTGTGTGTGTGTGTGTGTGTGTGTGTGTGTGTGTGAGAGAGAGAGAGAGAGAGAGAGAGATGAGAAAGGAGAGATGAAGTTACATTAGGGATTAAATGGGGCTAGAGATCAATTTAGGGTTTTGAGAGATGAGGTTTAGGAGTTAGATAGTAGTTTAGGGTTTTCAAAGATGGTTGTTAGGGGTTATAGAGAAATTTAGTATTTAGAGAGATGGATTTGAGGGGTTAGAGAGTAGTTTAGTGTTTAGAGATATGAAGTTTAGGGGTAGGAGAGATGAAGTTATGTTATGGATTATGGGGTTTAGAGAGAGAGAGAGAGAGAGAGAGAGAGAGAGAGAGAGAGAGAGAGAGAGAGAGAGGTTCTAAGATTATATGGTTAAAGAGTGGTTTAGGGTTTAGAGAGAAATTTAGGGTTTAGAGAGTAGTTTAGGTCAACATATTTGGATTTAAAGTTCAATATAGGAGTTAGAGTCCAATCTGATTCAATCTGAGAGTTTTAGTTTGAATTTGATTAAGTTTAATGTTGTGATTTAATTACATTTAATGTTAAACTTTTCTCCTACTTAAGGTTCAATATTAAGGTTTCAATTAGAATTTATTTGTGTTCACAGTAAGAGGTAAAGTCTAATTTAGTTCAATCTGATGGTTTTAGTTACCAGTTTACAATTATTTCTAAACCTTTACCTTTATAAAAATTTCTAATGATTTGTAATAAAAAAAAAATAAAAGTATTAAATTCTCTAATTTACATCTAACTGATTTTCTATATTTAATAAAAAAAATTCTATTATTTTCTAAAGCTTCAAAAGTTTCTAATTGTTGTAGTATTTTCTAAATTTTCTAATATTTTCAAAAAGTTCTAATTGCTCTAATATTTTCTAAATTTTCTAATATTTTTTAAAGTTTCAAAACTATCTAACTATTATAATATTTTCTAAATTTTCTATATAATTTTCTACATAATTTTCTACTATTTTCTATAAATAATATTTTATAATTCTTCTAATAATTTCTAAGTTTTACTAAATTTCAATACATTTTCTAAACTTTATCTAATATAGAACTACTTAAAAATATAAATGTGTAATAATATTAAAAAAATTAAACTCTTTAAAACAATCTACATTAAAAATACACATTAAAAACCATATTTCTACCTAAGAAAACATAAAATAAAATTTAAAACATTTTAAAAAATTAGGGGGAGTTGCTGACATGCCTGATCTAGCCAAATGTCTCCTGTAGCTCTTCTTGCTCCATAGTTCTAGCAAGCTTGTGTGGTGAAAATGACTAGCAAATTTATCTTTTTTCTGCTTATATAATTTTCACTGTTCTAGTTGGATGGGATCTAGCCAGACTGAGTTTAGCCAGATTCAATGCAACCATACCCCTATGGATGTTTCCATGCCACTTGGCATACAGTTAGAGCCACATAGTTTTGGCTAGATTCAGTCCCCTTGAAAGCTATTCGGCTAGATCCAATCCTACTGAAACTTAAAATTTAGCCTCAAAGGTGACATGGATCAGTACTTTTTCTCTCTCATCGTCTCTGATGTTCATTGGATCTTGTACAAACTCAAATGTCTTCCCTGTCCCCTAGTGTGTAATTTGATAAATAGAGGGAAGGTTAGAGGACAATGATGGAACACATAATATATCATAAAATGTACCATTATCATTTCAATAGAACCTTTCCCACATATGGTCATAACAATGTTGTTCCCCATCAAAATGTGTGGAGTAGGAGAAGCCTCAAAAGAAGAGAACAAATCCTAAGAAGATGCCATATGGTATGAAGCATTTGAATCCAGTAACCATCTAGAAGAGTGTAGAGTAGTAGTTGCACATAGTGCATGACCCTTTCCCATCTCTTTACCATTTGAATGAAAGGAAATGATGAAGAAGATCTATGAGAAGTAGAAGGAATAAAAATGTTTCTCTTCTGAAGGAGAGCTATCAAATCTGAAACCCATTTGGCATAACCATCTAACTTCTTCTTATAACAATGTGACTCATCATATTTGGGCTTATTAAAATAAGAACACTTCTATCTTTCTAGCTTTTGTTTATTACCCTTAGGAGGAGGTGGGCCTGATGTAATGTGAAGGATACAATTAATCTCAACCACTATAGGATGTGACTCCTATTTCTTCTCCTTCATCCCATAATATGACTAAGCTACCATAAGTCTGTCATGTGAGAGAATCCAACTAAGAGATCTTAGATTCCTCTTGAGTCAAACGATCACAAAAGACCTCAAAAGATGACATGGTAAATCTAGTACCCAAAGATTCCTTGGTGGAATAGAAGGTAAAAGAAAAAATATGAAAGTTTCCATGAAGCTTAGAGAGATTTAGGTTAATGCACTTAGCATTGGTCTTGGTTTTCCCACAACCTTGCAATAAAGATCTTTGTTGTTTGAACTTCATCAAGAAGTCCTCAATGGAAGGAAATGAATTTGGTACAAGAGAGCTAAGCTCTACCTCAAACTAAAGTGCCTTGAACTCATTCAGTGTACCGAATAAGTCATCAAGCTTGGTCCACATAGCTAGAGTGGTATTGCACCCATCAAGATGAAATTGTAGACTATTAGATACCTATAAAGAAATCAACCCTATTTCCTCATCTATCTTGTTTCTATATTGCATGACCTCAAAAGGCCTTTGTAAAACTAGTTGCACTATGTCTAAACAAGACCACAACCTTTTTGACTAGAGAAGTTGTGTCATTAGGGACTTCCATGTGTGATAGTTATAGAAAAGTTTTAGACAAGAAGTGGGGTCAACCATTGTTTTAGAAGGTGTTGGTTTTCTTTTTGAAAATTTTCTAGTTTACTAATGTAAATAATAGAAAGAATAATACAAAGCACCACCATAATACAAAAAACTAAACCCAAACTATTAGAAGAAATGCATAAATAGTAAGAGAGAGAGAAAAGATTCAATTTGAGAATCACATGCACCTTTCACAAATACTAATGAAAATAAAAAGAATCTAAATAGGTCTCAAGAAAAGATTTCTAGTGCTTCTTTTGGATCAAAAAATAGTGCTATAACAAGCAAGTTACACCCCTTGAAAGATGGAAGGAATCATCTAACTTTGAGAAAATAACAATTACTAAAATAGAAAAAAATAGAAAAATACTTTCTACATCATCTCGGTCTTTGAATCAGCTTTCCAGTGCTTCTTTGGGATCCAAAAAACACCTTTTTATGCTCAAGTTAAAGCGAAAAGACTATGAGGGCCTCCAAAATGCTAATTTTCTTTTTTCTTAAAAAAAAATTAAAAAGTTCATTGGCCCCTAGCCATCCACATGACCACGGGCTAGAGGCCAAGTGGAGCAGCCAAGGATATAGATGTTTGGGCGGTGTAAAGTTGGTGGCGGGTAGGGCCGTAGTGGCACAAACTAGCGGAGGCCACTATGGTGAGAAGATTGACCACTAGCAGTGTTGTTGTGGTTTCAAGACCTATGTGGCTTATAGCTAACCAATGCATGATTTTGATAACTGATATAGTTTAAAAACTACAACAAAAAAAAAACATTTTTTTTTTCCATTTTCTCTTCCTCGAAGTGTGTGCCAAAGGTTGTACAACCCTGATATGCAAAAAACAATTTGTCTCCCTAGTCAATGTTTTCCAAAATTCACAAATTTTATATGAAAATAGGGATTTTCACATCTTTTGAATCCAACTATGAGGTTGATTTGGCCTCAAAGTGCTCTAAATTTTAGAGATCCCCCTATTTTCACAAAAACTACTTGAAAAAAGTTAGATCTATTATGTCAAACCCTCATTCCTCTTTTTCTACAAATGAGAACAACCTATAGCAAGTTAGGCTCTAATACCATGAAGGATTTGAGCAATACAAATCCACAAAACATGAAGAACACCTACATGCAAGAACCTATCACATAGAAGAAAAGACAAAGAAGAGGTAATGGTTTTGCTCTGATAATATGAAAAATTATATTATCAAACTAAAAAGATAAGAGACACTTATAGAAGATAAATCCTTATAGAAGCAGATCAAAAAATGCAAAAGGTAAACCCTAAGAGGTAAATGACATTTAATAATTGCTAATTAATTATCAAATGGAAATTCAAGTGCATAAAGGGAAATATTAAGAAGGGAGGAAATTTAATTTAATAAATTAAATTAAATTAACCTTTTACTCTAGGCCCCCAGATTTGAAGTCTTCGTAGCCTTGGGTTCTATCCCCAAAAGCCAACCAATGCAAAACCTAAGAATAGAGGAACAAAGATGCATGGGAACTATTGGCACAATCAAGTGACATTTAAATATTTTCCTACTCAAATTATTTTAATCTTGTGTCTAATATATATGGTTATTGTATTTTCATTTCTAGTTTACAAATAGACATTAGGAATAATATTTTTCTTATAAATTCTACCTCTTTCTCTAAATTGTCTATAGTGCTTCATAATTATTAGCTTCAAGTAAATCATTTTGATTCATCAATTCCTTTGGATCCAATTGTTAAGAGTAATGTCTCTCAACAATCTAAATAAAGTTTGTTAAAAAAAAAAAGAAGGTTTCATCAATATCAATAGTTATTCAAACAATATTAATGCACAAGTGGTAGCTACAACAAGTGTGACTCCTTTGCCATCTATGTTTCAACTATATATAATTCCTTAATAATAATATTTTTAAGCATCCTCCCATCAAACCATTTTATCCTTTACAACCATTGTAATTATGTCTCATGATCTCAAAACATCTTTTTAATACCATAAACATTTAATGGAGAAGGTTTATCATTAAAAAATATTATTCTTTACTTCATATTTGAGTGTTATTTTATAAATGAATGTTGTGTGAAGGGTTGAATTCTTCATCACCTTGACTAACACAGGCCCCATTAAAACATCAAACATCACTTTTCTCCCTCTCTTTTTCAAAATTTAAGACCCAAAGATGAAGAGAGCATATGCAAATATAGAGAAGTTGTACTGAAACATGAATATTTAGACTATAAAATATGAATAGGGATGCATCTAACTTCCCCACATAGTTGATATTTAGAAAATTAGCTTAATGTAGTTTAAAGATTCTTTTTTGTGGGAAGCATTTTTTGTCATGTTCTAGTTCTAGATCCCTAGTTGATATCACCTTTTGGTCTAATATGATGATGGAGTGAGAATACTTGCCATATGGTTTTAAGCTAGAATTTTGATGATGGGCTCATCTTTCATTTTTCCTTCTAAATATATTTTCAATACTGTTTTAACATACATATAACCCTCTATTCAATCCTATTAATGTACAAGTTTGTGTATTTTACCTAGTTTTTTTTGTATCAAATAATAAGAAAAAATGGCAGCACATCATTCCAAACCACTTTCAATCTAGCTCTCACCTATCTTCATTGTGGAACTTTGATCAAGTGTCAATATCCCTAATGAAGTAGTTGATATAAGTAGGTTTGATTACTATTTTGCATCACTTGACCACGTATCCACCCCCCATTATTTTATTTTGATGAACCCAACATATCATGATCATTTTATTTTCAATGTTTTTTATTAAGAAAAATAGGTTTTATAAGGATCTTGAAACCCAAAATTTTTTACAAAATATCTTGTAGCATAATATTAAATAAAGCCTAGACTCAATACTTCTACCTACATAAGGAAAAAACAAAAGACAAGCCAATGGCCAGAAAGCAAAAGCCAATAGATCCAACTGACAAAAGGATAGGACAAGAAATAAAACCCTTACTATTCAATCTTCCTAGTTTATTTTCAATGTTTGGATCAAAGGTTTTGTCACATTTATTATGCTCTTTAAGTGCTTAAATAGGTGTTAATTACCCATTTAATAATTGTCTCATATTTTTTATTTGCACATTTCACCAAAACTTATTGTAATATTAGTAAGAAAATAATCTCTTAAATTATAAACTTGGGATTGAAATAGAGGTTGAGATTGAGGTGGACATACAGAGTGAACTACATGTTCCACTTGATTAACCACATTATTAAGATCATCCATCTTTGAATCATACACAATATCCATAGAAGATGGTTGAGCAATAGTATTAGTATCATGTGTAGGAAAAGGATTCATATAGATTTGCAAATTTTGATTAGGAGGAGAAACAAACATATTCCCACTACCCTCAAATTTATCAACAAATAAAGCATTAGAATAAATTAAATCATGAAATTTATGTTTTAAAGAATAACATTTCTTAGTATCATGACCATTCTGGCGATGATATTAACAAAAATCTTTTAGATCAAGAGATTTAGTTGCCATTGTAGTAGGTAAAAGAGGTTGAATAGGAGGTAAAATAATCATATTAGTAGCTAACAACCTATTTATAATAGAATGTAAAGATTCAGAGAGAGGAGTAAATGTACGATCTAATAAAAAAGTGGTGGATGCAAAAGTGGCATTGTGAGATGCAACAACAACTTGATCAGCAATTGCATTTTCTTGTTTGTTTATCTTGACATAGTTTTTGAATATTTGAATTTCATTTGGATTAAAGGAGCAACATTACTTTTATCAAAAGGAATAGGAGCCATTGGAGTGGTGCTTTGAAATTAACTCGTATTTGATAATGATGAAGCATTCCACAAAGTTGTTGGAAAAAGAAGTAAATTCAGTAAGAAAAATATTATCTCTATTATAATTTTGCAAATTTGAAATAAACATACATTGAGTATCAATATCAAGAACAAGATAGGAAATATGAGCATGCAAATGCTTCTATCATGTATGCTCTAATAAAGGCCAAAAAATAAACATATTAAACCTTAAATTGTCATTAGTTCTTTAAAAACAAATAAATTTCTCTATTTTCATTCGCGAATTAAAAAAAATCCTTGGCTAGAAGGAATGCTATGTGTCCAGGCCTGAGAGGGATGAATACACAACTAGGCAATGTGGCTGAAAAAATTATGGTTGAGATATCTACAGGTAACATGGGCATCTCAGTAGTTGGGTTAATATATATATATATATATATATATATATACATATACATGTATATGTATATACATATACATGTATGTATACACATATACATGTATATGTATATACATATATATATATATATATATAGATATATATATATATATATATATATATATATATATATATATATATATATATATATATATATATATATATATATGTATACACATATACATACATATATATATCTATATATATATATATATATATATATATACATATATATGTATGTATATGTGTATACATACATATATATATGTATGTATATGTGTATACATACATACATATATATATATATGTATGTATGTATACACATATACATACATATATATGTATATATATATACATATATATGTATGTATATGTGTATACATACATACATATATATATATATATATATACATATATATATATATATGTATATGTATATACATACATATATATGTATATATATGTATATGTATATACATACATATATATGTATGTATATGTATATACATACATATATATGTATGTATATGTATATACATACATATATATACATATATGTATATATATATACATATATACATACATATATACATATATACATACATACATACATACATACATACATACATACATATATACATATATACATACATATATACATATATACATATATATATACATATATATGTATATATATATGTATATATGTATATATGTATGTATGTATGTATGTATGTATGTATGTATTGTTAGATTGTGGTGACTGATCAGGAAAGTACTATACATACTTCATAAATAGTGGAGTTCGGGGCATCGCTCCGAAATTTTTTTTTTTGGAAGTAGCCGACATGGTAGCCGACATATTATGGCCGACATATGGCCGACATGTTATAACCCTAAAGCGGTTTAATACTTGTATAAAAGGGCTTAGGGTTGGGTATTTTTTCATATGTGGTGATACGAAATTGGTTCTTGCGACGGTATTGAGCTGTAAGGGATTACGGATTGTAATCAGGTTGTAATCACTGGATTGTAATAAGATCGGACTTGCTGTTTGGTGGACGTAGCCTAGGGATTGGGTGAACCACGTTAAATCTTGGTGCCTTGTGTTTATTTCTGTGTGTTCTATTATTTTCTATTATTGGTTATATTTGCATGTAGTTTTTATTTTTGTCCATGGTTTTTTTCTTAACAAGTGGTATCAGAGCAAGGTTGTCTTTTAGTTATCCTCTGCAGGAAAGTCTCACAGTTAAGTGGGAGTCTCACAGTTGAGTGGGAGTGATGGCAGATGAGGGTAAGTTGAGGGTTGACAGGTTTAATGGGCAGAACTTCCAGTTATGGAAGATGCAAATGGAAGAATATTTATATCAGAAGGATTTATGGAAGCCGTTGGAAGGAAAAGCCAAGAATCAGGGAACTATGTCAGAGGCTGAATGCGATCTTTTGGACAGAAAAGCACTCGAAAGCATTCGGTTATGCTTGGCACCATCGGTGGCATTTAATATTACAAAAGCAAAGACGACAGAAGATTTGATGAAAACCCTAGCGACATTGTATGAAAAGCCCTCCGCTTCAAATAAGGTATTTCTCATGAAGCGTTTATTTAATATGAAAATGGCAGAAGGCAGATCTGTTGTAGATCATTTAAATGAGTTTAATACTATTACTAGTCAATTATCTTCTGTGGGTATCAATTTTGATGAAGAAATTAGGGCTCTCTTGATTTTGTGTTCTTTTCCTGAAAGCTGGAATGGCTTGGTAATGGCGGTGAGTAATTCTATTCCTGGATCTAGTACCCTAAAATATGATGATGTGATTGGTGTTATTTTAAGTGAGGAAGCTCATAGAAAATCCTCAGGTGGATCTACATCAGGAAGTGCTTTAAATGCACAAAGCAGGGGCAGAACGACTGAAAGAGGAAGTAACTCTGGAAATCGTGGGAAATCAAGAGGAAAGTCAAAGGGGAGGAGGTCTCAATCGAGAGGATCAAATGATTGCTGGTACTGTGGGAAACCAGGGCACAAAAAGAAAGATTGCTGGACTCGAAAGAAAAATGAAGGAGATAAATCAGATGGAGACAAAGAGGCAAATGTGGTAAGTAACAAATCTGAAGAGGATGCTTTGCTTCTGTCTTTAGAGAATGTTGATGATTCATGGGTTTTAGATTCTGGTGCTTCTTTTCATGCTACACCTCATAGAGGTTATTTCATTGATTATGTCCAAGGGGATTTTGGGCTTGTTTATTTGGGGGATAATGAAACCTGTCAGATTGTTGGAAAGGGAAAAATTAAGATTAAGTTGTAGAATGGGAATCATTGGCTACTACATGAGGTAAGACATGTTCCAAAACTAAGTAGAAATTTAATTTCAGTAGGGCAACTCGGTGATGAGGGTTGTGTAGTTACTTTTAATGATAAAAATTGGAAGGTTTCAAAAGGTTCCCTTGTAGTAGCAAGAGGTGTGAAAGTAGGCACCTTATATCTTTGTACAGGTCATATTGTTCCTTCTACTTTGATTGTTTCAGAGAAAAATGAATATTCAGGAACAATTACTGCAGTTGAGCAGGGAGAACAAATAGCTGCTGTAGATTCTGATACAGCGCTATGGCACAATAGACTTGGGCACATGAGTGAGAAAGGTATGAAAGTACTTCATTCAAGGAAAGCTTTACCAGGTCTAAAATGTGTGAATATGGATTTCTGTGAAAGTTGTGTGTATGGAAAACAAAAGAGAGTGAGTTTTGTAAAGACAGGGAAGGAAAACAAAAAGGAGAAATTAGAGCTTGTGCATACAGATGTATGGGGACCGGCTCAGGTATCTTCCCTTGGTGGCTCTCATTATTATGTTACATTTATTGATGATGCAACTAGAAAAGTATGGGTTTATTTCCTTAGATAGAAATCTGATGTATTTCAAACTTTTAAGAAATGGAAATGCTTGGTTGAAAATGAGACTGGTAAGAAATTAAAATGTCTCAGATCTGATAATGGTGGTGAGTATTGCAGTCATGAATTTGAAGATTATTGCTCCACTAATGGTATTCGTAGACAAAAAAATGTTCCAAGGACTCCACAGGAAAATGGAGTGGTTGAATGCATGAATAGGACTATAATGGAGCGTACAAGGAGAATGAGGTTGCATGCTGGGTTGCCCTTACAGATGTGGGCGGAGGCTGTCAATACTGCAGTATATTTGATTAATAGAGGTCCCTCTACTCCTTTGGGCTGTGGTATTCCAGAGGAAGCATGGACTGGTAAGAAGGTGAGTTATTCTTTTCTCAAGACCTTCGGTTGTGAAGCTTTTGCTCATATAGACTCTGAAAATAGAACCAAGCTAGATGCTAAATCAAAGAAATGTGTCTTTGTTGGATACGGCATTAATGAATTTGGCTATAGGCTTTGGGATTTTGAAAATCATAAAATTAATAGAAGCTGGGATGTCATATTCAATGAAAAAGTGTTGTACAAAGATCTGTTGCAGCAACATGAGAAGAAAGAAGATGATTATGTAGTGCTGGATGATACTCCAAAAGCTGATGTTCCAGCCATTCCTCATGATGTGCAACAACTGCAACAACAAATACCACACACACCAGTGAATGTTAGACGGTCAACAAGGCCAATTAGACCTCCACAAAGGTTTTCTCCCTCTTTGTATTCTATTTTACTTACTGATGCTGGTGAACCTGAAAGTTATGATGAAGCTGTGCAGGTGGATACTAAGATTCAGTGGGAGTCTGCAATGAAAGATGAAATGGACTCTTTGCTAAAAAATAAGACATGGGATTTGTGCAAGTTGCCTGCAGGTAAAAAGGCTTTACAGAATAAATGGGTTTACAGGTTGAAAGAAGAGGAAGGAGGTAAGAAAAGATTTAAGGCCAGGTTAGTTGTAAAAGGATTTGCACAGAAAAAGGGAATTGATTTTGATGAGATATTTTCTCCTGTTGTTAAAATGACTTCTATTTGTACTATTTTAAGTCTTGTGGCTACTGAAGATTTGCATTTAGAGCAGATGGATGTTAAAAAAACCTTTCTTCATGGTGATTTGGATGAAGAAATATATATGGATCAGCCACAGGGTTTTGAGGTCAAAGGTAAGGAGAACTTAGTGTGCAAATTGAAGAAAAGTTTATATGGCTTGAAGCAAGCACCTCGGCAATGGTATCTAAAATTTGACAGTTTTATGCATGAGCATGGATATAATAGGTGTCATTCAGATTACTATGTTTATTTTAAGAGGTTGGATGATGATAGCTACATTATTTTATGTTTATATGTTGATGATATGCTTGTAGCTAGGTCTAACATGGATCATATTAAGGGGCTGAAATGCCAATTAGCACATGCATTTTCTATGAAGGATTTGGGGGCAGCAAAAAAAATCCTTGGTATGAAGATTTACAGAGATAGGAAGCACAGAACATTGATGCTATCTCAAGCTGATTATGTTGAGAAGGTGCTGCAACGTTTCTCTATGGAGAATGCTAAAGCTGTCAGCTTACCTTTACCTGGTCATTTGAAATTGACTAAGGAGATGTGTCCCAAGACATAGGAAGAGGAGGATAAGATGTCCAAGGTACCCTATGCTTCAGCTGTAGGAAGTTTGATGTATGCTATGGTATGCACTAGGCCAGATATTGCACATGCAGTGGGAGTCGTTAGCAGGTATATGAGTCATCCAGGTTTTGAGCATTGGAATGCTGTCAAGTGGATTCTTAGATATTTGAGAGGAACATCCAATAAGTGTTTACACTTTGGGGGCTCTACTACTGATTTACAAGGCTATGTTGACTCAGATTTGGCTGGGGATATTGATACCAGGCGGAGTACTACAGGTTATGTCTTTACTGTTGGTGGGGTAGCCGTGAGCTGGGTTTCTAGACTACAGAAGATTAATGCTCTCTCCACTACAGAGGCAGAGTATGTTGCTGCTACAGAGGCAACCAAAGAGATGATATGGCTTCAGTTCTTCTTGGAAGAATTGGGACATCCTCAAAAGGATAATTATTTGTTCACAGATAGTCAAAGTGCCATTCATCTTGCTAAGAATTCAGCTCTACATTCTAAGACCAAACACATACAGTTGCGGTACCATTTCATTTGGTCAGTTTTGGAGGATGGACAGTTAAAGCTGGAGAAGATACATACCAATGAAAATCCAGCAGATATGTTGACAAAGGTTGTAACAAGGGAGAAGCTGAACTCCTCTTCAGCTTCAGTTGGTCTTTTAGACTAAATTGAATAAAAGAACAGCAGAGTCCAGGGTGGTTTGATCCAGTGGGAGCCCCATGCGGTAGTTGTATTACTACAAGATCAGTCTCCAAGTGGGAGATTGTTGTTTAGTGTGGAGCCTGATCAGTCCCCAAGTGGGAGATTGTTAGATTGTGGTGACTGATCAGGAAAGTACTGTACATACTTCATAAATAGTGGGAATTTTTTTTTTTGGAAGTAGCCGACATGGTAGCCGACATATTATGGCCGACATATGGCCGACATGTTATAACCCTAAGCGGTTTAATACTTGTATAAAAAGGGCTTATATATATATATATATATATATATATATATATTTCAATGGGTCTACAATTTTGGTTAGGGCAGGGCTCGCTCCTCCACTTCAAGGAACTCCTCTAACTCTGGGGAAAACAAAAGTTTCAAAATGCAGAGTTGTTGAAATGCTCTCAATTTCTAAACTCCTTTAGGATTCTTTGCTTCTCACTCTCCCATAAATACAATTCCCTCATATTTTCCAACTCGCATATCCAACCTGGAAATTACAAATCCACTTAACCAAAGATGGTCCTAATGTTTCATTGCTCCCATGTTCTCGGGGAAGCGCCCATGCTTTGTCACTAAATTGGATGATAACTCCAAATGACACATATTCACCAGTTGCACAAGGATACCTTCTTTTGTCCTCTTCAATTCAATCTATAAATCCTATGAATGTACATACATAGTTGTTTTAACATACATATACCCCACTATTCAATCCTATTAATGTACAAGTTGGTATATTTTACCTAGTTTTTTTTTGTATGAATTAATCTGAATCAAATAATAAGAAAAAATGATAGCACATCATTCCAAACCATTTTCAATCTAGCTCTCACCTATCTCCATTGTGGAACTTTAATCAAGTGCCAATATCCCTAATGAAGTAGTGGATATAAGTAGGTTTGATTACTATTTTGCATGAGTAGACCTCTTATCCACCCATTGTTATTTTATTTTGATGAACCCAACATACCATAATCATTTTATTTTCAATGTTTGGATCCAAGGTTTTCTCACATTTCTTATGCTCTTTAAGTGCTTAAATAGGTGTTAATTGTACCCATTCAATTTCATACATTATCACGTTCATCCAATACCTTAGAAAAAAGAAGTTATAGACCTATGAGTTTCCACATTTTACATGTACTAAAAGTATTGGAGCTTGATTTGATTACATTTTTCTCCCATGAGATTGAATGGATGTTCTTACCTTAACCTATGACCTAGCACACCTACAATTATTGAGAATTCATATCAAGCAACAATTCTCATGATGAAGACAATAGTTCTATTAAAGTGTCTCATCAACAATTGGCAAAGCTTGATAAGAAATTAAAATAGCTTTATCAATTTTCTAGTCAAGAGTACATGTGTTGGGGGGAAATATCCTTGATTTAAGTTTTATGGATTATTGATTCAAAATGACAAACATGGTATAATTTGTATGGTAGATAGCTCAAAAAATAGATTCAAAAAATATGGAAATGGCTAGTTGTGTCAAGATTCTTAGATATTTAAATAATATAAATTATGTTGAGACATCCATGCCTATTCTTATATATTGACATTATATTTCTTCATATAAATGTTGCAATATGACTACTTCTACATAAAATGCTATTATTGCACATGTAGGTAGTGGGATAAATTTTATACAACTAAATTCTTATATTCCTCCTTCAATCTGTCTTCTATTTATTCCTCAACCATCTTGTTTATGTGCATACCACCATAACACATCTTGTAGTCCTTAGTCAAAATTTTATCATGCTAGTTTATACAAAAAATATACCATTAAGTATGGAATAAAAAATATCTCATCCTTACAATAAAAAATAAAAAAAGATTTTACAATTTAATCCAAATCCAACATTTTTATATCATCTAATTCCAATTTCCTTTGCATTAAGATTCTTTATACACCTCTTTCACAACACATTGAGGTTCTCCACATGTAAATTCTAATGCACAAGGTGAACCATATGCTCATCTAAAAATATTTTAGACTTTGTGTAGTGATTTCAATCACAAAGAAAAAATTATTATAAACATAATCCTCTACTTGATTTAAGTTTTTTGGATGATTGATTCAAAATGACAAACATTGTGTAATTTTTTTGTATGGTAGATAGCTCAATAATTAGGTTTAAAAACTATCAAAATGACTAGTTGTGTCAATATTCTTGGATATTTAAATAATCTAAATTATGTTGAGATGTCCATGCCTATTCTAATATCTTGACATTGTATTTCTTCATATAAATGTTGCAATATGACTAGTTCTACATAAAATGCTATTGCTATACATGTAAGTAGTGGGATAAATTTTATATGACTAAATGCTTATGTTCCTCCTTTAATCTGCCTTCCATTTACTCTTCGACCATCTTGTTTACCTGCATACCACCATAACACATCTTGTGATCCTCAATCAATTTTTTATCATGCTAGTTTATACATAAAAGGTACAATTAAGTATGGATTAAACAATATCTCATCCTTACATCAAAAAAAGCTTTTACAATTCAATCCAAATCCAACATTTGTATATACTCTACATCCAATCATCTTTGCATTAATATTCTTTATACACCTCTTTCCCAACACATTGAGGTTCTCCACATGTAAATACTAATGCACAAGGTGAACCATATACCCATCTTTAAAAAAAATAGACTTTGTGTAGTGATTTCAATCACAATAAAAAATTTCTTATAAAACATTTTCCTCTACTTGTAAAGATGGAACTTTGGAATAGTTTTACCTTTGTTTGTATATTTCATACTAAATATAGGTTGATGCTTCCATTCAATACTTTCAAACTCATATTGGTCTCCAAGTTACCTTAACACTTTGGTGAATTATAAACAAGGTACTAAAGATAAAATAATTAATTTCATTAGTAGATATAAATACTTTACTTACAAATTTCTTGTCATATTTGTGACGATGATGTTAAAAAAATTATTAACAATTTGCTAGCAAAATTTCATGGTATTGTCAATTAAATTTTACTATTTCATATTTTCATATAAGTAAGTATTGCATTTATTTTTTATAAGGTATAGTATTAGGATGGGTGATCTTCATAAAAATTCTAATGCTTTGCTTTTGTGAGCATCACCTAGATGTAAGGAATGTTAAGTATTTCATTAATCTCATGAGAGATTAAGTAGGTTCTTATAAGCCACTACTCATCAAACAAGAGTCAAGAAATTTGAATAAAAAACTTTATAATTAAATCTTAATAACAACATTGATACACACAAATCAGAGTAAAAATAATAAGTGTCCATTCTATCATCAAAATCCACATGATCTCTTTACCCATGGAAAAAGTATTAAATATATGATTTATGAATAAGAGTCCCAATCCTGAACGACTCCCAAATAATCCCCTTCAATGGAAGCAGTGCACTTGATACTTGTAGAGTTCACAATAGACCCCATTATTCTTACCCTCAGCAGCGCCCCTCTCTCAATCTTAACATCCCCAGTTGAATTGGAGAAGCAGCCATCATTATTAATGTGATCAAACTGCAAATAGTGAGGCATATTGTATATGGAAACGAAAAGCTCTACAGGCCCCGCCACGCAAAGCAGTCCCAGCTTCGTCACCCTCTCCACCTCGACTTCCACGATTTCGTTCTTGAGCACAGTCAGCATCATGCCCGTGAATCTGACGTGGAAGACGGCGCGGCCCGTTCCGTTTACGGGCAGCTCTCCCTCCTCAATCTCGTGCACGCTGTGCACTGCCACCACCACTCCGTCGGGCACTCCGGCGTCTGCCCCGCACGCTCCCAACCAGCGCCGCCCCTCCACGTCAGCTGCCAGCTGTTTGCAAATTCTCTCGTCCAGCCTGTTGGCGAAGTATTTCGGGGGGAGCTCTACGTTTCGCTCCAGCTCCACCAAAATGTACATTTTTAATTCAGTAATATCAAATTTTCTATTTGGGTTTGATATATAGAGTTAAAAAATTCCAGTACTGTGTGGTGTTAAATTTGTTTTTGGTGATTTAATTTTTCTCTGTCCGGTTGAATTTATATGAATGTAAAAGGACGTGCTCTTTGGACAATCTGCGTCTTTGCCTTTCAGTCTAGGTCCAATTTGTGGTGAATGTAATTTATAATATCATCTTTTATTATTATTTGGTGGCTTAGTTAACTACGATTGTACATACTAAACTTTTCATGAGAAACATTTTGGTTTTTCTATTATTTATTTATTATTATAATTTGATTGGTAAAATTCAATTCATCTTATAGATTTTTTGGGACGAGTTATATGCTTTTTAAAATTATAATAACTAGTTACTTGAGATTTATTATTTATCACATGTTACTATTATAACTTTATTCAATATGTTTTATGAGTTTCATATTTTAATATATATATGTTGTCCTCAAATATTGCCATACAATAAGGGTAGTGGTTCCTAATAATTTGTTTCTATAAGACCTAAATTATTTGAGCCAATCAAACTCAAGTAAAATAAATTTCACAATTTTAGAAATTAAATATCTAACATATAAACATTAGAAAACTTAAAACTTATAATAAAAACTAGAAATACTCACAATTTGTTAGTGAATAGATTGTCTTTTCCAATGAATCAATAATCTACTCTATGCCCAAATCTTGGAAAATCCAATAATATTCATAACAGTTGGGAAAACATAATACTTATCATTTCCCTCTGCATTTATAGGTGGAGCTCTCTTTACAAAGATTTATCAATAAGCTCAAAGAAAATAACAATGGCTAAATTCACACTTTTACCAGAAAGTGCATAAGGATCACTCACGCACTCTTAGCTACCGAAGTAATGGTTTACATATTCATTCACAAAGCATAAATGAAAAGCTCATAGTCCTTTTAGCAACAATAAACCAATTGGAATCTAAACACCACCATAGTTTGAAATAATCATGCAAGAAAATAAATGAAAACAAACCGTAAAGAAATAGTAGTAGATATTATAAGTAGCTAATCATCATAGTTCTCAAAGTAACCATGATTAGATTGCTTCAAACACCAAGTTTTAAAATGTAAATAAAGATGATAGATATATATTCAAATACTTCCTTTAGCACCAAGTCTTTTAATAAGAATTAACTTGAAAATAGTACTAAATTTATCAAAGTGTATTTTGCCTTCTAAAAATCTAACCCTTAACTAGTTAAATGCTCCAACATTAATAGTTTTTACATATCTAAAAAGGTCTCCATTAAAGCCTAGCGTTTCAGTTAAAACAGTTACAAATAGTAAAGACAATTTTTCAAACAGTTCCAAAAAATAAATAGAAAGTAACTAATTTGTTTAAACTTCATCACCATTTTTTTCTTCATCAGCCATGGTTTTCTTCACCAGCTTCCAGCTCTTGAAGACATTCATGAATTCCTACATTGCATGGGAGTACAAGTTCTTCAAGCTCAACAACTTGGATTTGCAAGCATCCTTTTTCCATTTGAACTCCTTAATCTTTTGATTTTGTCATGGCATGAGATTCCTGTTTAAGTATAGCATATATTCGATGTTTGCAAGCATAATGAAATCACTGGCTATAGGAAATTCATTGTCTTTGATCTTCATTATTGCATCATTGAAGCTTTTTGTCAACACCTTAGAGTTCGTATTGTCATCCTCAAATAGTGGAATCTATGAGGCCTCACCTAATTCATCATAGTATAGATGACATAATTGCATTATGACGCTTCTAATTTGATGTTTTTACATACTTTTGAGACTATAGGGTTATGTTATTGTAATATCTACATTTTGATGATTCACACTTATGATAGCACATTAAGACCTAAATGATATAATTAATGGTTTCGTTCATGTACTAATCTTTTTCAATTGCTTTGATAGAAGCTACATTCTAGAATGCTTGTAATGCAAGTGGAGGTATGTTATTTGCATTTCAATTTGGATATTTCGACATTATTCAAGACTTAGTAGGACAATGGCTTAGTTTAACTATTGATTTTCAACAATTACAGTAGTGTCCTACATCTATGATATATACTATGAACTTGATATTGTGAATGGGATGATCGAACACAATGGATGCAACTTTATGACATAATAGAATTAGATTATGATATGATGATTATGATTTAATGAGATATGCAGATAAATTTTAATTTGACCATGATGGTTTACGATTTAATGAGATATACAAATAAAT
This sequence comes from Cupressus sempervirens, assembly GCA_028749045.1. Taxonomy (NCBI): domain Eukaryota; kingdom Viridiplantae; phylum Streptophyta; class Pinopsida; order Cupressales; family Cupressaceae; genus Cupressus; species Cupressus sempervirens. Next base: position 534,963,224 of record CM053789.1, read on the forward strand.
GTTAATTTGATAATGATGATTATGATTTAATGTGATATGTGGATAAATTTTGATGTGACTATGATGGTTTACAGATTCTAATATTTTAACATTTTGGATGATTTATTTGAAATGATTAGGAAAGGAAATTTGATTAAATTATGTTAATAAGATTAAGTAACATTTGAAATTATATGCATTTATGATATATATTTATATGACCTCCTTGGACTACTGATGCTCGATTTTGATGTGTAAGAAGTGGGACCATGGGAATTTTGGGGCAAACAAGATCCAAACCTATGTGAATACAATTTAACCAAGGTGAATCTTTGGAAGATTCAAAAGCCTCATTGTGAAAGCATTTTTCTTCGTAAATGTAAGTTTTCTTGTATGCGGTTCAATGTTTAATCATAAGGGTGCATTAAGGGCATGCCATGGTGATGTGGAATGTGCTTGTATGTGTCATTTGACACTTATGGATTTTGTGTATAATGACATGTCATGTAGGGTTTTGGTCAAGGTGGCATTTTACCCTAAAGCTAATTACCTTATTAATGAGTAAGTAAACCCACTTGACAAGGGGTAAGATGGGTCACAATCAAAGAAAATTCGAATTTGAACTTGGCTAGGGTTTTGAGGGGTCATTAGGTGGTCCCAAACTGTCTTTTATGTGAAAATGAGCTTCCCATGTGATAGTATAACATGTTAGTGACCTAATTTTGACCATGATAGTGACTAGATAGCCTAGGGGGCCCCTTTATCCATGCTTTCTTTGACCAATTCGAAAATGGACTTGTCACATGTGTTCTCTTCCATGTTCCCATTAAGTCAAATATAGCAAATTTAGAGGAGACAAGTTTGTGAGAAGGAGTGGCTTAGTGTCTTTGCTAAAATAGTTAGTAAGAAGGCCTTATTAGAGAGTCTTGGGAAAACTAGTGGGGTGTTTTCCCACTCTCTAAGTTTAGACACAGTTAGGGTTTGGAGAAGGACAAAGGGAGCTCTACAACAATATCATTGCCTTAGCATTGGACCAAGGTTGGTGTTTAAAACCATGTCCATTTTCTTCCTTTTAGTATTGCATAGTAAATCTACAAGCATGGAGCATTTGTTATGGGATCTTGCATTGTATTGTGAATCTTTGGGTGGTAGATTTTGGTATTGTGTTGTGTCATTGTAAATCTCTATATTTTGTTTTAGTGGTATGAATGTGCATTGTGTTCATGAAATTCCTTGGTTTTCCTTTTTGATCCTTTTGGTTTTGATTTGAATGTCAGGTATTGTTATAGGTGTGAAGGCTTCACTTGCCCTTTGGGAAGGGAAGAGAAATCCAGGGTGAAGGGCTTAGTTGGGCTTGAAATATAGTTGAGAACCTTGGAGTATGGGCTCCATTGTATGCCATATCCATTAATATCTTTCTTTGGTGGTGATAAGGGGAATGATGGTGTAGAAAGGAGGATTATGGAGTATGGGAGTATATTTGTGAAAGCCCCAAAAGGGCATGAAAAATTATTTGTTGCAGATATGTTTGATATGGAAAATCTCCTTTTTGAAAGCACACCTTCACCCTATGTTTAATGGTTACAATGGTGAATCAATGTGTAAGCCATGGGAGGGATTATTTTGTGTTATGTGATATGATTTATGCATTGGTAATTGTTGTGTGTGGGTGTATCCATTTGGTCTTGTTTCCCCTACTCCATGGGTGGCTTCGTAGAGGCCTAGGTTAGGAGGTGAGCCTCCATGATTCTAAGGTTTGTGTTGTGTTGCAAGTTTTGTGAAGATTTATTACTTGAAGATATTATGGTTTTCACCATTCACAAAGTTTGGAAAAATCAAGTGTGTAAAGAGAGACCAATGTTCCATGTCATCTCAAATGTGTTGAGTTTTTCAAGTCCCCATTGTTATTTCTTTGTGATGTAGAAGATATATCTTTATCATTCTTTATTGTTGACAGTTGTGTAAGGAAAGGTGGAGAATTATATATAGCTCCTTCCAAGGAAATATTTCCAGTAAAATTTCCACATTATGTGACTGTATGTAATAAGGAGGAAGTTATGAAATGAAAACCCTTCATCTTATGATGGTCTATAAATGATCGGTTAGGAACATTTCATAGTTGTTTTGTGAAAGATTTCTTTTATATAGTTGATTTAATATTGATGATTTCATTGTAAAATTATATGTTCTAGAATAGAAGAAAATTGACATGGTTTGATAGTTCAATTTATGTGCATAAGAGTTAGATCATTTAGATTCCAAGATCTAATAAATCTCTAGGTTAGTTAACACTATCACATCACCAACCATGTTCACCACAATCCCATGAAAGGATTAAAAGAAACTTAGCTTGAGAATATACATAGACCAAAACTAAGAGGAAACTTGTTGTAGGATCATATTATGCTCTCTGGAAAATGTATGGGGGAAGGAAAAGTATTCCCTCCCCCAAAATACAAAGCAATAAAATACTCTAATAAAAATATACCCTTTGGAAACCAATGCATAAAGATTAACACAATAATAAACCTTAAACTTATAAATAACCAAAAGTCAAAGAATCATATGAGTCATGTCAGATCTTCCTCAAATTATATATATATACATATATATATATATATATATATATATACATATATATATATATATATATATATACATATATATATATATATATATATACATATATATATATATATATATATACATATATATATATATATATATATACATATATATATATATATATATATACATATATATATATATATATATATATACATATATATATATATATATATATACATATATATATATATATATATATATATATATATATATATATATATATATATATATATATATATATATATATATATATATATATATATATGTATGTATGTATGTATGTATGTATGTATGTATGTATGTATGTATGTATGTATAGACATACATACATACACATACATATATAGATATACATATACATACATACAAACATACATACATATATACATATACATATACATATACACATACACATACACATACACATACACATACACATACACATACACATACACATACACATACACATACACATACACATACACATACACATACACATACACATACACACACACACACACATACATACATACATACATACATACATACATACATACATATACACACACACACACACACACACACACACACACACATACATACATATATAACAAGATCAGGACTACAATTATACCTAAGCACCTAATCCTTAACACTAGTTGTTATTCTAGAAAACATCACCATCCTAAAAAAAATGAAATTTAAATAATAATAAATCTTAACACAAAAAAAGACAAGCAAACCCAAGTGCCTATTTTTCTAGAGCTTTGGGATATATGGGATTAAGTATTGGAAAGGGTCAACATACCAACATAATGTCAAACCCACCTCCCTAGATTTCGAAGCATTAGATTTTAATGGAGGACCAAAGGTCAAATGGAATAAAGAAAGGTAACAACTTACATGGGATATAATCATTGTTCAAGACATGCAAATCAAGTAGTGGTCCCCACTAGTTGAATTTTTGTAGCCTCACCTTGGCCCATGTGAAAGAAAGAATGAGAACCTTTTTGTTTTTGTTGACATAAGACAAACCCATGGTTTAGGCACCTAGTAGGTTTAGGGAAAGGTGCAAGACTATGTTTTAACTGCTACCCAACATGCCACACCTAGGAAAGTGGAGTTATGCATTTGGGAAGTGGAAGGAATAGATTTAAGTTAGGTTGCCTAAGGATTAATGTTTGTCCAAACCTTGCATTTAGATGCTTAAGGGGGAGGTAACAAAACCATTTCAAAATGCTTTTGAAAGACTAGAAAATGGGGCATGTGACCATGTCGCCATGAAATTCAAATGGGGCTTAATGTGAAGTTTCAGACATAGGAATGTTGGGTAGAATTTTAAGGGGACAAGTAGTTAGTGGTTAGGATTATAGTTAAGTAGGTAGATTATAAATAAGATTGTGGATGGGTCAGTAATAAATTATAATGTTTAGTAGACAGTAAGTTCTTTAGTAATATATGTATGGCTAGTGGTTTAATTTTCGTCCTATATAAAGTTAAAACTATTATGTAAGTTAGTAATCAAATATAAATATAAATATATTTATACTTTAATCTCTACTACAAATGTTAAGTAAGTGTACTTATTGCAAGACTACTATATGTTCTTAACACATATAAATATAATACATACTATATATCCTTTTGATTATATTTACAAAACATGCTTGGCAATGGATTATAATCTATACATTTAGAGTATATAAATGTAGTCTTATTATAATATTTGGGCTATCCTTCCATTAGCAATTAGTAGGGAGTTTTCTTAAATTGAGATAAACTTGTAAGTCAGTTAAACTAATTGAATGTGAAGGAAAAGAAACATCATGGTGGTTTTGTACTTAAGGAGCATAAATAACAACAATAAGAAATCGTGATGAGTGGGTATTAGTACTTAGGAAATAATTGTTGCTTCATATAGTATCCCTTACTATAACATGCACTAAGAATTTGGGAGTAGATTAATTAATTTAGAGTTGTATTATTACATAGAGTCATGTGTTAGTGGTTAGAACAAGGAGAGGAGGGTAGGATATTATGGGTTAGCTTCAATTTAGGAATATATACTAATTTTTATTTAATAATTAATTATATGTAAATTAGTAAATTTAAAAGAATAATAATAAATAAGAAAATAAAAGAAACTAATTAAAATAAATCGATAAATTAATTAATTAAAGACCATTAAGATAACAATTCCTTCTTTTAAGATTCAAATGTTGATATTTTTTGGAACAACACAGTTATAATCGATCCTAAGACAAGTTATAACAATCTATTTAAATAAATGGTATAGAATAACCTTGTCCATTTTGTATAGTGGAGCTTGGTTGGGAAAAATTCTTTAAGGATCTATGCTTCTTATATATTTTTTTACATAGATAAATAATCTCTTAGTATATGACCTAAGGAAACAATTAGCTATGAAGAAATCAAGTATATGGGTGTACATATACATTTAAATTAGTTGGGAATAGTGGATTAATGGTTTAATAGTTATATGGTGATATGTCATAGTGATTTTTAACATTCTAGCTTATATATTTAACCACTTGCTCTATTTATCATCATAATTGTAAATTTTGATTGACATGCAAAATTTGATTTATTATTATACTATACAACATGGACAACCATTAAGAAGTTTATAAGGAGAATAAAATATGTATATGTGGTATGTCCTATGAAGTGATGAAGGCAATGATGTAGGAGTTACTCATTTAGATTCCTTGTAGGGTAGTCACCTTATGGTATGGCTTGTGTGATGTAGCTATGATATATAGTAAAATGTTAGAAAATGCTTTTTGGACTAGGCGTTTAGTTAGGAATAGGTGGTCTAATTAATAATAAGGTATGTTAGTAAATGGAATTAGTAGAATGGTTAAGGAATGCACGACATTAATTTGGAGATAATAAGGAAAGCTCTTAGTAAATATGATTAATAGAATGTTAGGGTGGTGAGATTGATAGATAGTCATTAATAGAATAAAGGCAATTGGTAGGCATTTAGTGTTTTAAGCCAAACATATCTTAATTGGTTTGTAGTGAATAGACTTCAAAGTATAGGATATATTTGGTAATTATAAAGTAGCTATTTTATATATAGGTATTAGTGGATTGATAGGCATATGCATTAAGTAAAGGTTAAGTAATTGGTAATTAAGTGATGTTTCTAGTTAGAACACATAAATTTATTAATTGGAAGAGTAAGCTATGAGTCAAGTTCTAATAGAATCTTCATATTACTTTATTTATTTTCATTAAATGGTATGTTTATAGATAATAAGTAAGAATTAGTAAATCATAACACATCATGGAATTTGGAAAAATAATTAATGATAAATGGTTTCAAAACCTAATTATAAAAAAACTTCACCAAAACAACTATAGAACTATTATATCCACACCAATGTAGAAACTGTGTTTAACAATCACATAAGTAATGACTCACTTCGAAGATAGGATGTAAATTTTGATATGATAACATTACTTAGCTAGTTCGATAGAACATTCAAAAAAGTAAAGGTCGATACACATTACCTCTAGTTCACCCTTTAAAAATAAAAAATAAAAAATAAAATATTTTTGGTTGTGTTTTGCCTTGTTAAATTTAGGGCATGACAGAATCCCTGTGGGATTTACAACATTCATATCCTTTAGGAGCTCTTTGTGCATCCTAGCAATATCAGTTTCAATTGATTTCATTTCCTCAATGGCTTCTCTATAGATAAACTTCTTCTAGCCCATATTACTTTTCAAGATGAATAGCATGCACGAATCCACGATTTTCATAGAATTTTCATCAAAAAATTTAGTACTCCATATTTTTCAACTTCATTAACCTGAAACATGATGGCTTGACATCGATTTTGATTGGCTTCCTATCCTATTATGAGGTTTTGAATCTCACCCAATAGTGTTTCTCCCTCAGGGCATGTAATAGTGAAATCCAAGATAAATTTACTACCTTCTTTGATTATAGAGGCTACCCAGTCTTGCATTGCGTCTGAGAGTAGTTTTCCCCTCTACATTTGTTTAACTAGCTACTAACTATCTATGGAATTAGGATCAAAGGAATGTAGGGTCTAAACCACTAGAAGTGTAATGAGATTCATGAATGAATCTATATAGGTAGCCATGGTAATCACTAGTGCATTGAGTTATTTATTTCCTTTACTATCCTTTTTCGATTGGGGCAGCATGTGATCTACAAAGAACTTGAAAAAGTGATTACCTATGTCTCTAATGATGGTTCCTAATTCCAAAATGGTGACCTTAAGACCTTTAGTATCAATTTCCCTAGATTCATTCTTCTGTTTGTATGGGGCTACTTCTGCTGTGATTTTTTCAATTACTAGATCTTTGATCAGATGAGCATCACTTTTTAATTTCTTGATCTTAGAGGTGCGAGCTGCATATTTCATGACAATGTCCTCTACTAGTGTAGACATATGTTGTAGGTTCCTCTTCTTGTAAATTGGACAACCAATATGGGATAACCGGAGTAGTGTAGATTCCTTGGGCTTCTTTGGTAGGAGTCATGAACTTGGGCTGGTTTGTCCTAGGAGCTTCAATTAGTTGCGCATCGCCATTAGGATTATCTAATAAACTAAGTCCATCACCTAGACTCTATCCTTGATCCATCGTCCTCTCTTTTTGAATCTCCTACTACATGAGTGCCTTAGATTTGATTTTGGACTTGTTTCTAGGGGCCATCCTTTTTGCAGGAAACGACATTATTTTTTTCCTATTAGGAGTCGATGAACTACCTGCAATAGGAGATAAAATTAGAATGTCAGAAGTTAGTGGTTCAAAAAAAGAAATCATTTTTGGAGATTTTCCAGCTTGAGGTTCATTGTCTATCCTCATGCTTCTTGTCCTTAGCTAATTATCTATGTGAGTGAGGATGGATCTGGTTCTCAAATTTATATCATATTCTTCTTCTAGGTTCCAATCCACTTCTAATTGTTTTGACTCACTTGTTTCTTCCCATCCTAGTTCGATAATGTATGAACCATCTTCAACCACTCCTAATTGAAACTTCAGCTTGAGGGAACTAATTTTTTGAAATGTTAATCTTCAATGATCTCTTCTTAATACTTCATCTTCATTCTTGCAATCCTACCAAAAATCTTCTAAATGTGGAATTGTAGATGATTGGCCTTTTAAACCAAGAATTTGGGCTACAAATCCTTTGCTATCAAAATCCCTCCTTCTTTGATAGGATCCAAAATTGAAACCAAGCAAATTGCTTCCAATGACCAAGCCATTAATCACACTACTACAGGCTAAATGGCCAAGTTTGATAGGAAAAATTGATTCCTAATTCTCTTGAGGCAAGTTATCTTTAATCACTAAGAACAACTACCTGTAGACCTCAACTAAGACAAAACCATCAACTACATAGTGAGGTAGTTTCATTGGTCCTTCTTCAAGCCTGCCTACCCTCAAATAGGTGAATGTATGAAATTGGATAAAATAGCTCTCATAGTTTTGAATTAGCTTTTGTGCTTCTAAGGATGACCTTGGCATTGGTGCCTTCTTTAAAGTGACATTCACACTCTCTATTAGCACATCATGCACTTTCCTAAAATCTTCTAACACCCTATTCCTTTGGAGTAGAGGGTAGTATTGGTAGACGATTATATCTTCACTCTAGGTTTCATGTGTAAGAGAGGTAATATTACTGACACATGCAATGCAATAAGTCAAGTAAGAAGCCATGTAGAAATTCTCTCTAGATTCTAGCATGCTTGAGCTAGCTCCTTAATGAACTAGAAATTACCTTAGCCCAATCTAAAAACTATTGTCCTTTTAGAATAATCTCCACATAATGATACATCCATTTTTCAAAAATGAAAACATTAGTTGAACCTTTAACCTAATGTAATAGAACCTTGAGGTCATGAATATGGGGTTTCATATGGTAGGATGTTACAATATTTACTTGGGTTTTCTTGATACTCAACCAAGGACTGGGTAGGGTTAAATGTAGCAAAGGTACATTTAGGTGAATGCAAAATTGAGGAAATGATTTCCTTGGAAATAGTTAACACAAGTTCTCCATCCTTGTTCAAAATTCTTTTAGTCCTTACATCATAGTGATTGATACAAAGTTGAAGTAATTTAGGACTTAATAGGGCAGGCGAAAAAGTTACAGTTTCAATTAGATTGCTGGTGAGAATTTTTGGACAACCATTCGCCTCATTAGCTTGCTCAAGAAAATTAGCTTGCAAATTTTCCACCTTGACACCCTCTAGTTTATTATCACAAATGACATGATTTTTTACATTCTAAACTTGAAACATGCTTGAAGAAATGCAAAATAGACTTCATTTCAAACAAGGAAAATAAAGCCCAATATTGATTCTTCTTTTGAAATGTACACAAAGGATAGAAAAAAGGAAGGAATTTTTTGTACTCACACTTGTAGCTCACTGAGAAAAATTAGACCTTTTCCCTTCTCTTTCTGCTTCACCTCCTTCAATTCATTCTTTTTCATGAAAAACAAAAAGAAGGAACTTGTGTTCTTTCAAAAGGAAAGCAGAACATACAGGCAGAATTATGGCCTCATAATGAAGCATTCATAGAAAATCAGTTGTGGCTAGATTCACATGTTGGAAAACCCATGACAAGTCCTCTTTTTTTAATAATATTCCTTTGCAGCTATCCTTGTGATGATTACCTTCGTCTGACAAACAATCTATTTTTTGGGTGAAAGATTTCCCTTTCCAAGTCATGGTTGCAACTCTTCTCATGTTTGAGATTAAATCATGACTCCAAATCATTGTGTTTGATATTAAATTATGACTCCAAATCATTTCCCCCTAACATATCAATTAATGCCTCGAGAACTAGAAACCTTCAAGAAATCATGAGCACATTTTGCCAAAAAAAAAAAAATCTTGAGTGGTAGAACAACCTTCAACCACTTCGAACTGAGATTCAAAGGGGTTCAAAATGCTTTGAAAGAAAACCTTTATATAATACTTAGTAGGTCCCACCTTTAGGAAAATGGTCAGTACAAAATCCTTTGGCTGAACTTCTTTGAACTACTTTGAATCAAGGTTCAAAGGGGTTCAAAGGGGTTCAAAGAGGTTCAAAGATGTAAGAGATGCAATAGATAACACAATGTAAATACTACTACACAAGGTTTGATGGTATTTGGGACATGGGAGACTAAGGAAGACTATTTCAACAATTAACTTCGGCATTCTGAGGGAAAATAGAGAAAAGCCAAAATAAAGGGTGACTCAAAATAAGGCTAACACAATTCATTGGTTGAAGTAGAAAAAATTAATCACTAGTTAGATGGAAGTGATTTTATAACTTTTGTTAGTTTATGATATCAACATGTGGTGGAATTTGTAAAATCAAATTATAGAAAGATTATGGTGTTTGTGTAATAATGATATGTGATACCACTTTCAAATTCACTAAATGTCATTATGTATAATTTCCAACTATAATTGGAAATGAAACAAGTAATTATGTGTATGAAGTCAACATTTTACTTTTCAACTTTTTATTTCCATGTTTTATGCTTGTTTTGTGTACAATGTTAGAGGATTTTGTTCTTACATGTCGTATCAAAGTTGTGTTAAACACTAGGACCTAAGGTTCTACTAATGCTAATGTTACGTAGTGTATTCTCAGAACAAGAGTACTAGCCACCATGTATTGCCATAGAGGCAATAGGGAAATAGGGTTGAAGCCACAATTAGATAGTCTAGGAACTAGGAAAGTGTTTGTAGAACCTATCCACCTCATTGATTAGAATTCTTGAGAGAATGCAAAGGATGTGCTTAGATCCTTTATTATTTAGAATATATGGATATTTTATGATTTATTGTCATGTGCAAAAATTTACATGTAATATGATCATTTCATTATGGATGTGATGATTATGTGACATTAGGATGATGTCTCTTCCTAGTGGGGAAGGATGTCATGACTGACCTTGTGTAACTCTTATTTGGTAGGAGGTTGTCAGTGCTTGTTGATTTAGTCAATTAGGTTGCTTGACTTCAACTAGAGAATTTTATCTTTGCATCAATTTGTGTGAGCTAGACATTTAGTCATTATATGTTTGACTTAAAACTATGGTTTATATGATCTTGGTTGATATGCATTCTGACTATATAGCTAGTGGTTTTGGTTTCTTTATTTTATATGATGAAGACCTTGTTCAATTATGAGTGTTGATTTACTATGTATGATTTGACTTAAGTCAAATACTTTATAGACCCTGATTAGATTTTTATTGTATTGTTATTAGATGAGTAATTTAATTTAATTTTCATTATGATAGTCATTATATATTTGATTTTATGAGGTTGCGGCATCATGGTCAATATTCTGGTTGTATGTACATGTTATATTGTATGATGTATGATGAATGTTTAAAATTTGTATTATTTAAATGTAATTGAATTTATGAATTTTGATAAGAGATATGGGATTAAAAATGTTATTTTATTTATCATTATGTTGGCAATACTGATGTTTAAGCTTCAAGTTTGTGAGTGTACATGTACTAAAGGCGGAAGGGTGCTTGAGGTAGAGGAGTTTAACTCCTTGGCAAGGTTGGCCTAGAATTTGTATGGTGTAGTCACACACACAGATGTAGTTATTTTATTTTGTAATAAATCTTTTCTCTTTTTATTTTAAAGTTAGTTTAAATTAGTAATTTATAGTTTTCAAATTTAAAAACTTGGTCATGAATTAAATTGAAATATTTAATGAGATTTTACTTAGTAAATGTTAAATTATTATTGTTATACCATTTTGACATATGTTTCAACATGTGAAATAGGAATATGGAAGAGAAAGCAATGAACTATTAATCTATTTAAAGTTTTATCACGTTTGGCAACCTATCATTTAATTCCTCTCATAGTTTAGTTGACGAAGTTAAATGATAGGCTGTCAAATGTGATAAAACTTTAAATAGACTAATAGTTCATTGCCTGCTCTTCCATATTCATACAATAAGAGCTCTAAAAGTTCTTTTAAAAATCAGCTCCACCTTTTAAGGCTTAAACATTACACATTAAGGCTTCATTCTTAGCTTAAAAGTGTTAAATAGTCAAAGTTGAATTATTTTTCTAACCTTAATTTTTTCATTAATATGTCATGTCCTCCACCTCCAAACAAAATTAGAATAAATTAACTACTCTCCAATAAAGAAGAAAAGTATATATCTCCATGAAGGAAGAGTATCTCCAAATATAAGATACCAACTACAACCAAAATAGTTCAAAATACAAAAATAATGGGAAATGAGTGTGCAACAAAGAGATAAACAGATAACCAACTAAAATGCCCATTCTAAGATTTAAAATATAGTCTAAAAGAGAGGGAAAATACAATTAAAGCATAAAATAGTGGGAAATGAGTGTCCAAAGAAGAGATAAAAAGAAAACCAGATGAGATGCCCATTTTAGATTAAAAGTAAATACAATCATAGCATTATATATTAGCATTTGGAATTTATTTTTTAAAATCTAATTTATTAAAAACCATTTTATCTATCAACCCATGAAAATACATTCAATAGATTTTAGAATAAACCAACTATTCTCCATGAAGAAGAAGAGTACATATCTCCAAAATAAGATATCAAGTGCAACCAAAATAGTTCAAAATACAACAATAGTGGGAAATGTGTGCCCAACAAAGACATAAAATAATAACCAACTGAGATGCCAACTCTAAGATTAAAAATATAGAGAAAATACAATCAAATAATTACATATGAACTTTGGGATTTATTTTTTATTTTTTAAATCCAATTTATTAAAAATCATTTTATGTTTTAACCCACCTCAATACATTCCAATAGATTTTTAAATTAGCTAATTCCAAGAGATTTTAGAATTAGCTATCAATCATAGCATAGGAAGATGAATACAAGAAGCATATGATTTTTTCATCTACACTTGAAAATTGCAAATCATAACATAAAAGGGAACATTTAGTAGATCAATACACTATCTCAGCTAGATCTAATACTAGTCATTATTGTCACAAACTGTCTTTTCATCATCTGAATAATATGGATATGTGTTGGCATGTTGGTTTTCTTTTTTTTGATGAATAGTCCTTTCCTCATATTAAAAAAATACAATAAAATTACATATTCACAAAAAAAGGGGCTAGGGGATAAAGGATCACCTCGTGAGTTCATACAACCACTGGTTGGAAATCAGCTATTCATCAAAAAACTTTGGAAAACAATAGAAGACAAAGAAATCCTCATGCTGCCAGCCCAATGCCAATCGAGGAAGGAGGATCCTTATCATTAGAGCCCTACACAAAAGTGGGATGAGTAAATGGCTGAGGGGGAGCCCAACCATCATTAGCAACAACAAAATTAACTTTATCTTTCTCTCCCTTAGGCCTAGGAGGAGAAATGACTAAGTCTACCTAGGGAAACACCCACTTGGGGTCTAATTGAGTAGAGGGCCAACTAGTAGCATGAGCTATAGGAGAAGCCATTGGGGACCACCCTAAACCAGACCTATGGGGAGGCAAGGCTGAGTGGTGCTAATCACCAAAACCTCTAAAAACATGGTGTTGACCAAAAGCGCCAGTGCTGGAAGAGTGGTGCTGGTGAGAGTGAGCCATGTGCAAGTGGTGAGAAAAACTACAATGTCCTCAACAATGACCACGAGGAGGGGTGCGGTCACTAGAGGCAAAATCTAGCAGAACACGAGCAACCATATAGGGGGTGTTTCCCCAATGCGCCGAAAGCTCTTGTAAGTGCAACACCTCCAAAGCCACTTTATCTGTCTATACTTGAATTTGCAACATGACATTGTTATAGATACATGCTTTAGAGTACATAGCCACATTAATGTCAAGCGTATTGTGAGCATAAATGACTAGATTGTGATTTTTCCAAATGGTAAATAAGATCTCCAATCTAAAGCATGCCATATCTGGGTGTATTTGAAGAGAAAAAGGTTCTGGGTAGAAGGAGTGAAAGAGATCATGGATCCATTGCCAGTAATACTAAGCTCATCTACAGAACCAAAAAATGTACAAAAAGGACTCTGGTTGACCACAAAATGGGCAACGAGGGTCAAGAACTCCTAGATGTTATAGTTAGGAGACCAAAGATAAGCCCTAGAAAAGAATATACTAGAAAAAATGCACAATTTTGGGTTTAGTAATGGCATGCCATATAATGGAGAACCTATGACACCAAGTGTGATGCAAGGATTGAAAATGCCAATGTTGCTTAAGTACATCAACCATGGGTAAGTGAGGAACCAACCATTGGTAACCCAGCCTAGGTTTATAACTAGTTAGTGGAGTGTCTGGATACCACTTCCAATCTTTCCACCAAGAGCAAGAAGACTGAATGTCCATTTTGTGTAACAAATGTGAAGGTACCATAGAAAGTAGAAGATCAAAAGTATATTGATCTAGATGAGTGAGCTAGAATTTCACTCTCATGTCTTCCTAGAACCACAAACTCATAGCAACTCTAGAGAAAAGATCTTTAGGGGTCCTTATGCTACATTTAAGAAAACATAGAGCACTAGCCCCATGCACCTTAGCTAGGGGAACACCTTGAATAGAAAATAAAGGTGACCACTAGAGATTATGTTGGTTCAAGGAAAGCCCATCTCTAAAACCATTGCCAACCCAATGAAGCTAGGGCTTAACTACTTCCTAGGCTTTTCAAATACTCTTGGCAACAAAAGTACCCTAAATTTGAATAGGTTTAGGGGTAATCAAAAGGGTTTGAAACCTAATCACCTTCCAGGCTAGCTAGTGAATTGGGAAGCCTGAATAAATGTAATGCCTTAGTAGAATTTTCTAGGCTTCATTCCCAGAAAGAGCTTGAATCACCCATTTGGCACATAAATTAGTACCTTGCTTCTAGGTGGACAATTAGCCAAGGCCACTAGACTCCTTGGGAAGATAGTAGAAATCCTAGGCAACTCTATGAAAGCCCTGGTGAGAAGCATCTAACACCCAAAGAAGTCACATAAAAGGCGTTCAAGTTTGAGCTACAAGGCATTTGACAGAGCCCAATAGGAAGAATAATAAACATGGGTGGCAACTAACAGTTTGGAACAAATTTTGAATTTTCCTGCTAGTGAAAGAGGTTTGGTGATCCAATACTCTAGCTTCTTCTCTATTCTAGTGAGAACCACATTCTAGAGCTCAATAGATAAGGCTTGGAAGGTGAAGGGGATACCCAAAAAATGAAAAAGATCCCTGTGATGAACCCATTTCCATTGGCATTGCTCAAGCCAAGAAGGTTGAGGAAGGTAAGGCTATCTATAACAAAGGGTTTTGTGCCATTGAATGGCAAACCCTAAAACAAGATAGAATGTGTTAAGACATTGCAAAGTAGAGGCAATATTCTCTTCATCCTCAATGAGAGTGAGGAAAGAGTCATCTACAAAATGACCATTCACAAGCTAATTAGGGGAATCCAGAAGGGAAACACCTTAGACCCTTCTTTGGGAGATGGCATTTGCAAGAAAATACCCAAAACCTTCTGTTGTCAAAACATATAATGAGGGTGCTAGTGGATAGCCTTGGCAAATTTAATGATAAAAACCAAACACTTGAGACTGATGACCATTAATGGAGATGCAAGCAACGAAATCTCCAAAGAGCATTTAGAGTGACTGCAAAAAGGTAGGGCCAAACCCAAGAGCCTAAAGCATGGCCAAAATGAGAGGCCACTCAATCCTATCATAAGCTTTGGCAAAATCAATTTTGAGAAAGATGGCCTATTGTTTGGAATGACGATCCCATTCCATCCCTTCCCACACAAAACTATATTATTCAAGATATAATGAGACTGCATAAAACCCATTTGCTTAGGGCAAATGATTTGAGGAAGAAGATGATAGATTTTGAGTGAGAGAGCCTTAGTAATGATCTTATAGGAAACATTCAACAATGTGATAGGCCTTCAATTGTAGATGTATTCAAGCTCACCCACCTTAGGTATGAACTTGATATTTCCTTTGTTAAGAAGATTACCTAGAGAATGGGAATTGTATGCCTTAATATAAACCTTATGCACTCTGGACCAATCTCATCCCAAAATGCTTTGTAAAATTCACAAGGGAAGCCATCACAACCAAGGGCCTTATCATCCACCATGGAGAAGACATTTTCCTTGAGGTCCTCTAGAGTGAGCTTCTTCTTACAGAATACATATTATTTTGGAGCGAGGTTTGTAGGCATGATAGCCAAACAAGCTTGCAAGGCTTGGTCCTTCGCTTCCAAGGGACCCTGAGCTATGAAAACTCTTTCATAGTGGTGAAAAAAGGCTTGAAGAATATTATGAAGCTCACAAAGGGCATTTTGACCCTCTAAAATGTGCTTGATCCTTGTCCTAGACTAGCATGCCCTCAATGCATTAAAGAATTCCTTGGAAGCTTGATCACCAACCTCCAACTAGTTAAGGCAGGCTTTGAGTTAAGCTCCCTGAGTTGTATAATTATCTACAACTTGTTTTTGATGGTGAAGGTTGGCAAGCCAAACTTGGAGATCCGTATTAAATAGATTCATGTAAAGAGCTTTAGTGGCCATACAAAGATCTTTGATAGTGGACTCATATGATCTCTTGTGGTACGTGGCCAATTGCCTCCCATAAATGTGAAGAAACCTCGCAGTATGAGTGATGGCATCATTCTGCCACTAGATCCACCTAGAGGATGAGTGGGGCCTAGGTTCAAGGTTCCAAGTTTGTAAAATATGGGTGGTGGTGGGTGGATGGGACAACACAGAAGTATTAAGGTAAAATTGAGTTTTACAATTACCAAGAGATTTAGAAAGCTAGGTAATGGAGAAGTGGATGGGAAATTGGTCTGAAAGAGTCATGTCAAGGAGTAGAGTGATAGAAAGTAGACTTGTGTGAGAAAGAGAAAAAAAGGACTTAGCAAAAATCATAACATAGTCCAATCTTATAAGGACCCTGTCAGCTCCCTCTCAAAAGCTGGACCATGTGTACTAGATGCCATCAGTCTGGTGGTGATGAACTTTGGGATCAAAAAGACCCAACTTGTTCCATATGTAGAACTAAGCTTCTTGCTCACCAGCTGACCATTGAAAAGGTAGAAGGCCCACTTTATCTACAACTAGCTCAACCATATTAAAATCCTCATAGAATAACCAAGTGGTAGATAGAAAATAATTAGCTAGCCACCTCTACAAGTGTGAGGGCTCAATCGCATCATTAGGGGCATAGATATTGGCAATGCCAAAAGAATGATTTTGAAAAGACAATAAAATCCAAACTACACTCAGCATGAGGTCAGAACCATAGGAAATAACAAAAGGAGAAAGTCAATGGGAGAGGAAAGTGACTACACCACCTTGACTAGCTTCATGTTGAGAAGTAAAACTAACACCATCTAGCCATATCACATGGCAAGCTAAGTTCAGAAGGAACCCAAAGACTTTAACTTCTTGCAAACACAAAACATCAATATTGCCAAGCCTATGCTTGGTATCATGAACATAATACTTTCTAGGGAGGTCTGTTAGCGCTCGCACATTCCATGAGAAAAAATTCATCATAAACTAGCTTGCATATTCTCCTCATCCTCAAGAGAGAAAAAATTGTTATGTAAGAAAGTGGAGGGTTCAAACAAAGAGTCACCCAAAGTGATGGCTCTTCAATTATTTCCTTTAGGGCTACAAGAGTGACAGGGAGATGAAGAAGAAATCATAAGAGTTGCTTGAGGAACCCAAACTCAAGCAATCATACCTCTGACTTAGCTATCCCCTATGATGCAAGGTTTGAAACAAGTGGCGACACAACTAGAGGAGTCTCTAGTGCCAAGGGCACAAGAGGAGCTATACTGAAACTAGGATGACTAGGTTCTTGAGAAATAGGGTTTGGCTTTGTAGGACCCTTGTGTTGCTTGACAAACATTGTTCACTCATCTTTTTTAACAACTAGAGCCAACTTGGGTTCCTATATTGAAGAGAAATTGTGCTCAAGAAGAGGACAATATTTGATCTTGTGACTCACAGATTGATAGCAAAAAAAAGTATTTAGGAGATTCAAGTAAAGAACCTTTTGAGAAAAGGTGGTAGCAGCAATCTAAATTTCCACAATCTCTTTAAGGTCCCTATAAAGGTCAACCTCAACATAGACTCTCTACTAAGGATGGGCATTAAAAATTTGTCTAGTTCCATGCCTTTTAGTGAGAAAAGATCAGCAAGGGATGGGCAACCCAAGGAACTCTGCCCAAACTAGAACCCTAAGTTTGTAGTCATTCAAGATGCATAAGTCTCAAGACCATCTCTAGAAAATGTACAGAGACAAGTAAACTATCCATGGACCATGGCTGAAAATATTCTCAGCCTAGAAGGGGTTTCCAAAATAAACTAAGAAAAAACCCTTCATGAGGTTTTGAATCCCTTCAAAGCGAATCTCCTGGGGGGACTAGGCTTTGGATACCCATTCATGTAGTGTGCTTTCAAATGGAGTGTGACCAACAAAATACCCAATAAGGGTTTCAAATTCTAGCCATTGGCAAGCAAATTCAAAAGTTGAAATGTTCAAAACCAAGTCAGGATAGGAATTACCTCGTGAAATACCTTGGGCACGAATTTGCACAGGCGTTTCCTTGGTACGGCCATTATCGCACACAGTAGAAACTCCAGCACTAGAAAAACCTACTGGGTCAAAGAGGGCCAAGGAAATTATAAGTTAAAATAAATTCCTACACTAAATGCAGAATGATAGATAGTAATGCAGAAAGGGCTCAGATGCAGACCATACAAACCCTAGCAGAGCTCATTGTGCAACCTTTGCGTACATTGATTTTCTTAGAGAAATCAATTAAATTATTAGCCTCATTCTTTGATTAGTGACATAATTGGTTTTCTCAAATGTGTTAGATTGGGTTACTTACGCAAAAGGAAATAGTATTAAATATATAGTAACTAATCTTGGTAAAGGGGGAATATACAACTATCATTGCCGCTCCAAAACTCTCTTTCACTTTCACTTGAATGAATGCATGCTTCGAAATAAAATTTTTCCTTCTCTTTCAACAGCTATTTACAACCACATTTTTTTATTTTCTCACTGCATGAAGTGGAGTTTATAATGGAAAATGAAAACATAGAGGAGAAACCTATATATTTCTTCAAAGTGATGCTAGGAGATTTTTGTTACAAACTAGGCAAATCTTGGAGGGCATTGGCTACTAGACAAAGGAAAAGATTGGGGAGAAAATGAGTTCATCATAGTTTTGACAATGCCAATTTCTTTAGGTTCCTCTTTCCCTTCATTATTGAACTTTCCCATGATTTATTGAGCTTTGTAATGGCATCATATAATCATGTGACTTAAATACTGTTGATCATTACTATATTTCATTGATGACTTTTTCTTTATAATACATCTCTGTCATTTTCTTTTAAAAAATTCATAAAAGGATAGCAAGCATCTTTTCCACTTCTTGGTTACATTGAATTTCTAGAACTTTTATTTTAAATTGCATTAAATGAAAAGTATTTCTAAAACCAGTTCCATTGGTTATGTTAGTTGAGTGACATTTGAAGTAAGAAAGTAAAATATTTGAGTTACAAAAATTCACTTTCCCAACAACATTTGTAAAATAACGTCCAACCATAGCCAAAGAATGGTGAATCAGTGTGCAACTAGGGCACATGGTACTCTTCTTTCTTTTATTCATTAGAGAAACCATTATCAAGTAAATATAGAAATGGGAATCAATATTTATTTGTCTTAATTTATTGATGCTTTTGAAACACACTATAACTTATTTTAGAGTGATTTTTTATTGAATAAGAGAGGTGTTTATTGAACAAGAGAGGGAAAATGTTTAATTATATGGGTGGATGTAGAAACGTAAAGTTTTACTCTAACCTGGATGTGCACCTAAAACACTATAGGTCTCCCTCATATTTAAGTATTGAAGTCTCTTCATACAATGTATGGATTTCAAGAAGGATTTGAAATTGTATATTAAATTTTAGATTTAAACTAGTAATTAAACTCAAGAAACTTTAACAAATCCCTCTCTAATATGGTATCCATTAGAAAAAAAACATTTGAAATTCATAAAGAGATAACTATTGTTTTTATATAGCTAATATAGCCTAGAATTATCCCAAAACTAAAGGGGTTACCTTAATCAATTTTAAGGTTGAGACTGAAATAAGGTTGTGCAAGGTGCTCTTTTCTTCAATATTGATGTCCAAAATTTTCTAGCAACAAAATCATTTATGTGTTGATAGGCCATTGCAAAATTTTCTTGATGCTCCACCATTCTAAATTTAGAATAATGAAAACCTGTCTGTGTTTTCTTATTGCACATTGATGTCTCTAAAAAGATTAGAAATAGTTACCAAATTTAGAAATGTAGATTGAACGTCACTATTTGTGCATATTTGAGTTACATATATTGAGTGTCAATATGATTTAAAAGGATGCCAATACATTGTTAGTATTACAAAATGACACATCTTTTGATGATATGATTTCTAAAAATATCTTTTCCTTTCATGAATGGGACTATTGGAGATTGAGTAGAATGTTATTCTCATTGTAGAAATACATGAAATATTAATTATATAGTAGTTTAGGTCATATGTTGTGATTAAAATCCCTTGAGATTATATGTTGTGTATTCTAGTAGTTACATACAGAAAATGCTGAAAAAGATTATGTAATATTCCAAAATGAAAGATGTAGTCCATCACCAATGGTTCTTTGTGAAAAGATCATGTAGTTTTTGTTAGAGTAAGGTGTTAATTTAATTTCATTTATTAAATTACATTTACTCCTTTCTTAAGATTTCACTTTAAGAACCTTGCATTTCTATTCAATAATTAATTAGTAATTATTAAATGTCATTTGCATCTTACTATTTCCCTTTTAGATTTTCAATCTCCTTCTATAAAATTTGATCTTTTGTAAATATCTTTCATTATTTTTAGTCTAATAATATAATTTACCCTTGCCTCTTCTTTTCTTTTTCTTCTCTATGACACCATTTTGCATGTAGGTTTTCTTTGAGCTTTGTGAATTTTTATTGCTCAAATTCTTCATGGCCTTAGAGTTGGATATGTTGTAGCTTGTTCAGTATTTGGAGAAAATTAAGAATAAAAAGTTTTTCTTGAAGAATATGCAAATTGTATTATCAGATTGAAAATAATGAAAGATATTTACAAAAGATCAATCCTTATAGAAGGAGATTGAAAACCTGAAAGAGAAACCCTAAGAGCTAAATGACATTTAATAATTACTAAATAATTATTATATGGAAATAAAAGATGCATAAAGTGAAATATTAAGCAGGGGGTAAAATTAATTTAATAAATTAAATTAAATTTAACACTTTACTCTAATATTGTCATTAAGATGAGAAACAACACAACTATAAATAATGCAGAAAGAGAAAGGAAACTACAACGTAATACTGAAAGCAAACTTGGGTCGCAACAATAAGGCCTAATGAGGTACCCAATCACAATCAAATCTCTATGAAATAGAGAAATAGGGAAAACCACATGGAAAAAGCCTTACTCCAAAAAGAGATAACAAGAATCGAAGGAGGGAAGGACTCATCATTGAGAGTTTTCTCTATGATTACTTTAATGTGGAAGTAACTAAATTAATGGAATGTTTGAGTAAGGTAGAACATTTGAGGATCACTTATATATTTTGAATTATAGATAGTTTTGTCATAATATTGCAAGCACATTCTCCAGGTTATAATGTTATGCTAAATGAAGTTGAGTACTTTCTTTTTCTAGTATTGTCAATTCTATGAGTGGTGTTTAAAGTGTTTCTTTTTAAATCCTTCATGGGATGTGTGTAATGTGGCTTAATTGGGAAGGATATAAATGGACACAATATGTTTTGGTTCTCTCTACTCGCCAGTGCTCATGGATGGATACTTTATGCTTAGTTTTTCCTTTTCAATTAAATCTAACAACTAAGAGCTTCGCCAAGCCATTTATTTATTTACTACATTTTTTATCCTATTATATGTTTGGTTCATATGAGTAGACATTCCTCGTATTACATATGAGTATATATGTTTTAATTATTTTTATTACATATGAGAAAATGTGAAGCCTATATTCCTTTTTACTACTACCATATTCTGTGAAAAGGTCACTAGGCACATGTGTGTACATAGTATTTTTCATGGTTGCACCAAATCCATATGATTCATCTTGTTTTGGGAAGGTAGGCTTCTTGTTCCAAGGTCAGGTTGTTTATGTCAGGAAGAACCATAAGGGAGATAAACACTCCATGGGTGGCATGGTAAAAGCACCTAGGCCACACTCCTATCTCAGATAGTGGATGAACGATGTCTGATGGCTTTGGAGACTAGATCACATAGATGTACATGTGTTTGAGGCACTATGATAACTCTACCATAGATGTAATGTAAACAATAATCTAATGATGATCTTTGTGATGAAATTATGTTCAATGGATAGTGTAACTATAATGGTCTTGATGTAGTTATTTATCATGCATTTTGATAGATGAATTACATGTAGATCAGCATCTTAGATAATGCAATGTAGTTATATATTGTTATGGTAAACTTAATTGTTAAACTTGAATATGGTTAATGGAATGGTTTTTGACTTTTCAAATTAGAGTTTTTCTCATATTTTTTTTTTCTGCATCTCTAGCAATTGTATGATGTGGCCATTGTTGAGTAAGACATGGTTCTTACATATGGTATCAGAGTGGTGTTAAAACCCTAGAGCCTTTGGTGTAATGTCCTGCCAAGGGATTCAAAGAATTAACCTAAAGTTTTACTAATTTTTTCAAACAATTTTTTTTAAAGAAAGAATAACATACACATCAAACACAAAGTAGCAAAAGCAAAAGCATACAATCATATAGAAGAAAACATAACATATTACATTCCTTAAGGATCCCAAGACATTGAGTTACATTTAAATTTAATTAATACTAAGTCTAAAAATTACCACATCCATATGAAAGAATAATTAAAAGTCCAAAGTCCATTTAAATAATATACATTTATTCTGAATGCCACTTGGTAATAAAAATCAAAATGTTTAATCATCCACTATACATGTCATAGTGTATGAAAGACTAAAAGAATATGCATTTATAAAAATAGATTAGATCATCCTCTTTAGACCCATGATACGAAACACAATACAATAAATGTTACCATCTATCATAAAGATATAACTATCCATCATAAAGATACAACCGTCCATCATTATACATAGAGATAAGAAGAGAGGAAATGTAGACAATGAACTCCAACCATGGTACCAATGGACGGATCTCAATGGTAAGAGTAAAAAGCACTACCACCCAACTACATGGAACCTAAATGGCCCACTCCCACCATATTGAGGAGATAGTCTCAAGTCCCAAATAGAATATCAAACTAAATATCAAAAGTAATCTCTAAGGCCATGAAACCCTAAAAGTAATCTAACTCAAAGGTTCCAAGATAAATGGGTAAAAGTACAAAGCTGTGCCACCTTTTAGGCCAACTTATTAGAATGACTGAATTTGAGTATTTCTATCTAGAAAACATTTTTTTTTCAAACATATGATCTTGATAAAATCATTCTAGCTAAGCTATACATCGTCTCACACTTTTCCAATTGGAAATGTTTATTAAATGCATTTTTTATACTAGTTAGTATCCAATTATTGGGTATGTGCAGGATCGTGATCAACCAAACTATGCTCTTAAGCGATAATGAAAAATTAGAAAGTCAAGGTTGTATCAACTTGACATGCAATTTTATACTTATTATTAACTTTATATCAAAATGTTGAGAGAAAATAATCTCTAGAAAATTGAATCTAGTTTCTAAACTACTAGGACTTATCTAAAAAAAAAAACAATTTATTAGTCAAAATTTTGAATTTTAATGCAATATTACAAAAATTTTAGAACAAAAATAAGAAGTAGATGTATGTCTGACCACCCTAATCAAAATCAATTGATAATATTTTTTAATAATATTCTAGATACAAGTAGTAGACTCATGCCTAGATGTGACAAATATTTTTGGTTATTTTTATTCTAAATAATTAATTAATAATTAATTTTTGACTTTAATATTTTTGGAATAAAAAGCTCTCATGTTTGACCACCTTAACTAATTCAAAACTCTATAAAATTCAATTTTTCATTTTTTTTCCTTATAGTAGAAGATACATAGAATGTGATGCATCTTTTGGATTTTAAAAATGTTGTACCATTTGAAAGTTATAGTTGCTTTTCAAGTAGTGTATCAGTCAACACTTTATACTTAACTCCATTAGAAATTAAATAATAATTACTTACTAAACTCATAATTTGACAAACCTTACAATTATGGAAAGATAAGAACATTCTTAAGAAACCCTTTTCATTTCGTCAAATTTTGGTGAAAAAAAGGTCGTCAGCTGCATGTTTGAAGTAAAAATCACATAAAATAGGCCAAAAGCCCATTTTAAGGATGTTTTTAAAGTTGACCATATAGGTTTGGTATGAAAAGATATAGTAGAGCTTATAAAGATATTAATTGTTTTCATTTAGTATTAGGGTGGGTGGAAAAAAAGTTGGACTATATTTTGAAATGGTTTGAGATATTTTAGAACTACAAATTTATCAGATCACCACTTTTTGGCACACCATGATCCTGTACATACTCTACTAAAAAAATACAATTATTTCAAAAAAATGGCATTTCAATAACTCTTACTATTTATTATGATATTTTTTTAATAACAACCCATTTTATAAATCTCAAAGTCAAGAATATTTTATATAGAATTTATAGTGTTTTACTTAGATATATTATATTGTAATTAAAAAAATTATACGATTACATATTTTAACACTCAAGAAGATGTCAATTTTGGGAAAGAGAAAAATATTAAATAATAACAAAAAAAAAAAAAAATTATGACTTTCTAGAGGAGAGTGTCATCTTCCAGAATCTATATTTTTTCTTTTGGTTGGAATAGATTTATTTTGAAAAATGTGGTGGGAGATGAAAACTATCAATTTAAATAAGTTGAAATTTGAATTGTTATAAAAGAGAAAATATAGGTCTATAGCTTATTTGTATTTTTTATTATTCTAGCTACATATATTATCGATAACATGATCTAAGATCAAAGGGAATACATTTATTTCCATATAGTTTTGTGGTGGGAACTAGACCCCTAATTTCTAGCATTTTTTAGAAACTAAAATTTATCTTTAAAAAATAGGAAAATATATAGTTTCTTATTCCAAATAATTACTAAAAATTATAATCCTAAAATTCATCCATTTCTACACATTTCATTTATTTACTTCATTCTAAAATTCTAAATAATAATACTAGTTTTATGTCATTGAATGTGAACAACTACACTTTTGTTAGTCTTTTTCTTTGTAAAAGGGTGACATAGGTTTGTGCTTTTACCCAATTTATCAACATCTAGACCCAAGGGCAACCACAAAGACACATAGGAAATTCATACTACTAATGAAAAAGTGTCATTGCATGAATTAATTCTACGGTTAACCAACTAGTCTTTTAATCCTTTGATTGCCTAGTGACCCTATGCGATGCTAGTATCCTTTCCTACTGATAAGGCATACTAATGACTCAATTCTAAGGTTACCCGATTAGTCTTTTAATCCTCCAACCCCTTAGTGACTTTTTGTCGTACCAATATCTTATTAATTCATTTTAACCTCATTTAATGAAATGTTAACACTTATTAAACTACTTACAATGGGTTACCCTGGCAATCACTTTGGACCCCAGCCTCCATTGCAAGCCACTTCCCAACTTAACATACAAATTACCTACCCTAGGCTCATAAAAACATAAATCAAAGAATCACAAATTTCACCTTAACCTTATATAAGTGCCTAGAAAGCATGAAAAGATAACTTACAGTAACACATCAATTCTCTATGAGCAACTAGAAAGCATCCCAAAAGTACTGATCGAAGACTCAAAATGGTTAACTCAAAAATGTCATATCATTCACTTTAGTCTCACACAATAATACTGGAAAGCAACAACAAACAATATAGTCAAACTCAACATAGAGTATACCAACACATTACCCTAGTTGACTTTAAACGATCAAGATCAATTTATCATAAAACTACATACACAACACTCCAAAGCCTTTGGTAGACATCCTAAATTGGTCAACACTCTAGTCAACCCAAACCCAAAACATAAACAACACATAGAGAACAAAGTGTAAGTTTCATAGTTTGGTTTGATTTTGAAAAAATATCATTGAGTTAAATGTAAGGTCTCATTTTTTGTTTCAATGTATTTTTCAAGTAAAAGAGATTCTCAGTTTACCCTACAAGTTAACCCATTAAATTCTTCAAATCAAATATAAAATTACCCCCATTATATTTTAAGTCAATTTCCTAAAATATTCTAAGGATAATTATTTAATTAAATTATTAAAACAATACTTATTGATCTTTAAATAAAATAATTGTAATTTTATTAAAATCAATATCATTAATTAATAATAAAATAAATTCATATCTTCATTAAATAATATTTATTATTAAACAATTTCCATTATTAAATAAATAAAATAAATTAAAAATAATTAATTAATATAAAAATAACTACATAAATAACATTTTACTAATTATTAAAATTTAAAATTGTTTGTAAATTTTATTAATAAAAAAATTATTTAAATTTAATAATAAATAATAATTAAAACTTAAATAAAAATTAAATTTAATATAAAATAAAAATAGCAATAAAACACCCCACGTATCTTTTAAAAGCCCGTTGACTTTAATGAGTTGTGTGCCTATCATAGGGGGCCTGCGGCCATGGTAGTACAGAGTACTACCACTTTTGTAGTACCCTATGATCAGCGACCGGCCACTATAAGGTAAGAAATGGGAGGTGCGGGTGTGGTGGCTCCACCCCCATTTAAATATATTTACTTTAAAAAAAAAAATTAACTTTTTAAATTTCTATAAATTTTTATATAAGACTTGTTTTTCTAAAAAAAAATCCAAAAACACAATTTTGTTTAATATATATTTTCTTTAACAAAATTTTGACCACAACTCTGATAGAGAATGTTTAGCAAACCAATCAACTTTTCAATATAAAATTTCCATATCATTTCAAACCTTTCCCAAATAAAATTGTGACTCCAAAACTACAAAATAAGGGATTTTACTATATTTTAAATCTCTACACATACAAAATATATTGACATATTCAAGCATTCATCACAAAGAAATTTGAATTTACAGTCCACAGTCATAGAGAAGACAAGAAAACAAAAAGTGTAATAAATTGTGTGAATCATCAAAAGAATCTACCTAGACTCTGATGCTAATCGCTACATCCAAAAAGATTGTGAGAGAATTTTCTCCTCTCAAAACCTTCTCTCTTCCAAAATTACTTTTCTCCAAAATTCATGGCCTTTTGAAAATGAACCCTTAGTTGGTGATAAGGAGTTCTCTCCTAAAATTGGGGCACTAATTATGCAATCACCTAAGAGGATTCTTTGCTCACCAAACATTAACTCTTTATTATATTTTCTTTATCTTTTTCATTCACATTTATAAAATATAAAAATAACTTTATTTAACTTCACATGACTTCTCTTTTTTTAATTAATTTATTAAATTTTAATCTCATGCACAAATTACGCAATCTTAAAACTTTTAATAAATTAATATCTTTCTTTTTTCTTAATTTTTGAGACATTAATTGATAAAAATATTTATTAACTTAAATAATAATAATATTTAGTATTTATTTAAAATCAAATTCTAAATATATTATTATTAAATTAAATAAATATTATTATGTTCTAAAATTAAACTTATAAGTTTTATCTTTAAATTTAATTCTTTTTATTTAATTAATTTTCCAATTAATTAAACATAATTAAATATTAAAAATACGATAATAATTTTCCATTAAATTAAATCATTAATTTAATCTTTTAGTCTAACTTAACTAATAGAAAAATTACCAAAGACTTATAAAATAAAATACAAAAACCCATCATCAAAAAACACATACAAGATCAAACTAAAGGGTTATAATCACAAATTAACATCATACAATGCATTCGGAAGGTAATCAACTCAAATACTTGCCCTAATTATCTAAGAAAAATTGGTTCAAAGGTTAGGATTTGGACTTAAGAATTTATCTCCCCTCTCTTACCATTGAGATAATGTGATTGGGTATGCTCATCCTAGCAATTTAGGTAAGTCGATAATCCACGCATGTACAAACACAATATTCTAAGGTAAATAGGCAATGGTAGGAAGTGATGTATCATGTAGATCCTGACTAGCAGGTGACTATGACTACCTCAACCACACCAAAAATGCCATACATATAGAAAACATACATGCACACCATACACATGTAGTATCGAGTAAGTATCCATAAGAAAACACATATGATAATCCATCTAACTAATCATCATCAATAATTGAAAGAACTGTAATAATCATCATGCATACATGAAGTATAGAGTACCAAGTAATTTCATCATAAATCAATTAAATATGAAACAATATCTAATAATCTCAAAATAATGCTACTAATAATCAAGCATAAAACTAGCCTAAAAGAGTTTGGCAATAATAGCAAAAATGCAAACTAGGGGCATGCACTACATCCACCCCCCCTAGACTTAGGCTTACTCCTAGAATCCTACAAGAATTGTAAAACTAAAGGAATCACTATGTGGGTTCTATTGGACTCTTCCCCCTTGTAGGAGGATACGACTCCATTGGGACCTACCCATGTTTCCAACTGTAGGTTCTAAAATTGAAGGTCTCTAATTTAAGAATTGTGATTTCCATTGAGGGTAATGAGACAACTTGTGTCCACATTGTTTACATGAAAAATATTTGCTATCAAAGCTCCTCTGCACTCTAGGTGCACTGGATTGCTGAATGCTATCCCCACTAGCATAAGATTGGTTAGTCTGTGCAGGCTGAGTGTATTGATTTCACTTGTTTTGTTGCACATTAGGATAGCTCCTAGTGTTGGAACTATCACCATGACTCTTTGTTGGAGGATGAGCTCCTCCCTATAGA
Organism: Cupressus sempervirens; assembly: GCA_028749045.1. Classification (NCBI taxonomy): domain Eukaryota; kingdom Viridiplantae; phylum Streptophyta; class Pinopsida; order Cupressales; family Cupressaceae; genus Cupressus; species Cupressus sempervirens. Next base: position 534,991,927 of record CM053789.1, read on the forward strand.
TGATTACCTCCAGAAGGAGGTTTCCTACTAGTAACTGCTCCCTGATTACTCTTGCACCCTAATACTGTAGGTGCTCCCACAAAACCTCCATGTCCTCAGTTAACACTCTGCTCTACAAGAATTTCTTGATGTACCACATCTTTGAGGTTTTTAGGCTCAAATAGATAGTTGTTCAAGCCTCTAATGAAATGTTGTGCCAACTGTGTTGGGTTATCACTAATACCTGAGTAGGGCATGACCTGATAGAATTTGCATTCATACTCTACTAAAGTCATAGTGAGTCATCTCAAGTTGTGGAATTCATCTGCCCTGTATTGGTTCCATTCCTCTGGTAGGAATTGCTCATGGAAGTTTTCCAGGAATAACTCCCATCTGACATTGTGCATGTCTATGCCTAGCTTCTTTTCCTTAGTAGTCCACCAAGTGGCTCCAAAGTTTTCTAGGTTGATAATAGAAAACCTCGCTTTGACGTTACTGTCAAAGTCTTGAATGGAAAACACCCTATCAAGAGCACCTAAACCATTAAAGGGTTTGACCTTGGACATCTGAAGGTCCTTCATCTTAGCAGATATGATAAATCTCTATCAATCCGTCCAAGGGATCCTAGACCTAGGTCTATGCTCATGTCCTACCCGATGTGTTCCATCCTAACCAACACCCTAAAGAGGAGGTAGGCAATCAATTATGGTCTTCACCATTTTCCTTAGGTCTACTTCCTCTAAGGTAGCCTACTACTCTCTATTGTTCTCTTCCTGATGCTCACTAACATGCTCTTCTCTAGACCCTTCCTGAATAGGGCCTTCATGGATAGACTCGTGTACACCAATATCTCTGCCTCATCCATGACCTCTACCATGGCCTAGGCTACAACCTTTAATAGAAGATCTTGTCCCAGATACCATCCTACAATAATATCCAAGATTACAAGATGCTATAATAACCATAAATCATACTACTATAAAGCATACATAATAGACACATGTTTTGAAAATAGTATATGTCAATTTTCAATTTGGCCTATTTTAGGTTTAAGTATATTTTAGTCTTGAAGTATAAGCATTCAAGTTAGAAAGTCTACAAATAAAAGTTTATGTTCTATTTCAATTCAACTAGTTCAAGTTTCAATTTGTAATAATATACATAATAGTTTAAATTTTGTTTAAGTTCAACTAGCTATCAACTAGTGGCATTCCAATATATCCAAAGCTCCCAATGTAGAAACTCAGGCTCTGATACTAGATGTAACACCTTGCCAAGGGATCCAAACATTTTTTATAAAGAACAAATAACATACACATCAAACACAAAGTAGTGGAAGCAAAAACATACAATCATACAAAAGTAAACATAACAGATTACATTCCTTAAGGATCCCAAGACATTGAGTTACGTTTAAATTTAATTAATTTACTAAGTCTAACAATTATCACATCCATATGAAAGAATAATTAAAAGTCCAAAGTCCATTTAAATAATATACATTTGTTCCAGATGCCACTCAAGTAGCAATAAAAATTGAAATGCTCAATCATCCACTATACATGTCATAGGGTATAAAAGGCTAAAAGAATATACATTTAATAAAATAGATTACATCATCCTCTTCAGATCCATGATACAAAGTACAATACAATAAATGTAACCATCTGTCATAAATATATAACTATCCATCATAAAGATACAACCATTCATCATAATACACAAAGATAAAAAGAGAGGAAATGCAGACAACAAAATTGAGCCATTGTATCAATGGATGGATCTCAATAGTAAGAGTAAAAAGCACTACCACCCAACCACGTGGAACCTAAATGGCCCACTCCCGCCATGCTGAGGATATAGTCTAAAGTCCCAAACAAGATATCAAACCAAATATCAAAAGTAATCTCTAAGGCCAGGAAACCCTAAAAGTAACCTAACTCAAATGTTCCAAGATAAATTGACATCTAGACCCAAAGGCAACCACAAAGACAAGTAAGAAGTCTATATTTGTAGTGGACCACTATCATTGCACAAATCAACACTATGGTTACTCGGCTAGTCTTTTAATCATTTGGCCCCCCTAGTGATCCTATCTGACACTAATATCCTTATGTATTGACAAGGCATACTAATGAGTCAATTCTAAGGTTACCCGACTAGTCTTTTAATCCTTTGGCCCCTTAGTGAGTTTTTGTGGTACCAATATCTTATTAATTTATTTTAACCACATTTAATAAAATGTTATCAGTTATTAAACTACTTACAATGGGTTACCCTAGTAGCCTCTTTGGGCCTCAGCCTCCATTGTAATCCATTTCCCAACTTAACATACAAATTACCTACCCTAGGCTCATAAAAACATAAATCAAGGAATCACAAATTTCACCTCATCCCTATATAAGTGAGTGGAAAGCGTCAAAAGATAACTCATAGTAACACATCAATTCTCTATGAGCAATTGGAAGGCATCCTGAAAATACTAATTGAAGACTCAAAATGGTTAAGTCAAATATGTGATAACATTCACCTTAGTTTCACACAAGAACATTGGAAAGCAATAACAAACAATATAGTCAAACTCAACATAAAGCATACCAACACATTACCCTACTTGAGTTTAAAAGATCAAGATTAGTTCATCATAAAAGCACATACACAAAACTCCCAAGACTCTAGTAGATGTCCTAAATTGGTCAACACTCTAGTCAACCCAAACCCAAAACATAGACAACATATAGGAAATAGAGTGTAGGTCTCATAGTTTGGTTTGATTTTGAAAACATATTGTTGAGTTAAATGTAAGGTCTCAGTTTTTGCTCCAATGTATTTTTCAAGTAAAAGAGATTCTCAGTTTACCCTACAAGTTAACCCATTCATTTATTCAAATCAAATATAAAATTACCCCCATGATATTTTAAGTCAATTTCCTAAAATATTCCAAGGATAATTATTTAATTAAATTATTAAAATAATACTTATTGATCTTTAAATAAAATATCTGTAATTTTATTAAAATCCATATCATTAATTAATAATAAAATAATTTCATATCTTCATTAAATAATTTTCATTATTAAAAAGTTTCCATTATTAAATAAATAAATTAAATTAAATTAATTAATATAAAAATAAATATTTAACAAATATTTAATGAATTATTAAAATTTAAAACTATTAATAAATTTTATTAATAAAGAAATAATATTTAATATAAATAATAATTAATAATTTAAATTTAAATAATTTTTTTCAAAAAAAAATCAAAAAGTGACATAGCACTTATATAATATATTTATTAATAAACTAGTTCAAGGGCTCATTAGAGAAAGAACTAGCAAGAAAACTCTGAATCATTGCCAAAATACAAAAGTGTTAAAAGCTGATATGTCATACCAGGCATACCTACAGCAAAATACAATTTCATTGCACTAAGCAAGAGTACCCAAAATATGATATATATCAATACTCAACAATGATCAGGGTCCAATTATGCCAATAAATCTCTCCGTCTGAAAGATTTAACTAAAATCAAGAGAACTTTGAACCTCCAATCTAATTGGAGCATTTGTGAATCATGCACAAAGAATGTGCAAGCTAATCTATTAAGCTTCATTCAACTATTTTTTGTCCCAAATATGGTACTCTGCTAAGCAAGGAAATTTCGAAAAAATAACCTCTGAATGGCAAGATTCAAATATGGAGCCTTCACAACCAAGATTAGCTAGACAATCAGCTAATTTATTGCCCTCCCTCAGAGTGTGAGAGAAACAAGTAGCTTGAAAAGAACCAATTAAATCCCAGTATTGTTGAAGGATATAGGCTAGTTTTCAGGTATGTGAAGATTGTGATAAGCAAGAATTTATAATTACCTGAGAATCACCTTCAATATGGATGGTGGAAACATTACATCTCTTTGCCAAAATTAGACCTGCCAATAGAGCTTGGGCTTCTGCAAGGTTGCTAGTACCATTTGGTAAAACATCTTCTTTGATTGAAACTACTTCACCTTGCCAATTTCTAATACAAGCACCCAATCCTGACTTACCAGGGTTCCCACAAGAGCAACCATCAAAATTTAACTTTAGAAAATTTCTAGAGGGGGGAGACCATTTTACATGAAGTTGATCAGATAGATGATTAGAATTCTAGTTTGTAGAGAAACTTGGAGGTAACTTAATTTGTTTCCAGAATTTTAGAAGAAGATAATCCCAAGCAGAAACTAAAATATTATTCATACAATTGAACATATTTTCATTTAATCTTTTTGAAATTGCATTCTCAATCCCATCTAGAACAGATTCTAGATTTGACTTTTCATTGCGAAAAATGATCTTGTTACGTTCCCACCAGATGGCCCACACCATAGTAGCTTGGATGCACTTCCAAATACTAGCAAATAGAGATCTTGAGAATAGAACTAGCCAAGATTGAAATAGGTCCCAAAGACTATTTGGTAGAGGTAAAGACATTTGAAGCTTGTTCAACACAAAAACCCAACATTGATAAGAAAAGGGACACTTGGGAAGAAGATGATCTATAGATTCTAGCTCCTTGTTGCATAATTTACAAATAAAAGATTCATGAATACCTAGCCTGGACAATCATTCACTGGTGAGTATTTTTTCTCTAAGGGCTAGCCAAGAAAAACATCCAGCCTTAGGCAACACAGTGGAATTCCAACAAAAGGAAAAAGCTCTACACTTCCTGCTTGAATTATATGCTTCTCGAAGACCATAATAACCTTCCTTGATTGAGTAATCACCACCTTTGGCTGGGGCCCATATAACTATATCTTCCCTATTAGAAAGAAAAACAATTATTTCAGCAAGAGAGTCCCTCAAGGAAAGGAGACTTGGCTGACTAAGAAGATGTGTTGGAGGTTCTTTCCAGAGAACCCTTCTTGAATGAATTTTAATAGCCAAAACATAGTCCTAAAAAGAGGATCCCCACTCAACTTTTAGGACGTGGCGTGCTTCATCCAACTTTTCTTTTCTACATAGAGGGGGAAATCCATTTCATGAGTCTTCCCAAAGCTTTACTTTGTCTCCATTGTGAATTTCCCAAGTAACATAATTACAACCAATATTCTTTGAAGACATCATAAAATTCCAGATGGCTGAACCTAAAGGAGGATTAGACACAGTAAAAATTCTGGAAGGACCTGAGGAATCTAAATATTTTTCTTGCATGATTGAACACCATTTTGCATGAGATTTTGTATACATTTTCCACACAAGCTTGCCCCCAAAATCCTTATTTCTTGTAGCAATATCATGCAACCTCACACCCCCAGATGCCTTATCATGAGACATTTCAAGCAGAGGAACAAGAGGAAGCTTCTTATTATTTGACAAATTTCCTTTCCATATAAAGTCTCTGATAATCTTTTGAATTTGCAAGATTATAGAAGAGGGAGCATTGAGAATTGACAAATAATAGTTTGGGATAGCTGTTAGGACAGCTTTAACTAACAAAATATGGCCTGACAAAGATAACCATCTAGCTTTCCAAGTAGAGATCCTAGCCCTAATTCTGTCAATAATAGGAAGCCAAAAAGTTGTCTTGTTTTCTCCCATAAAAAAAGGAATTCCAAGATAAATGGATGGGAGGTGATCCACCGGGAAACCCAAAGTTGAAGAAATCCTCTGAGCCACTACATCATTAGTGTTGAAAATGAAAATTTTGGACTTGTTGGTATTGATTCTTTGACTAGAAACTTCTGAATATAGATCCAAGGCATATTTAATATGGTTAGCTTCCTTTACATTTGACGTACCAAAAAGAAAAGTATCATCAGTAAATAGGGAGTGGTACCTATGTAGATAGATGTAGATGTAGTAATACCCCACATATCTTTTAAAAGCTGGTTGGCTTTAATGAGCCATGTGACTGCCGCAAGGGCCTATGACCATGGTAGTAGATAGTACTACCACTATCATAATATCATGCAGTCAGTGGTAGGCCACTATAAGGTAAGATATGTGAAGTGCAAGTATGGTGGCCCCGACCCCATTTAAATATATTTAACTTTTTTTTCAAATTAAATTTTTTAATGTTTATAAATTTTTATATAAGATTTGTTTTTTTTAAAAAAATTTTCCCAAAATGCAATTTTGTTTAATTTTTTTTTTTTAATAGAATTTTGACCAAAATTCTAATAGAGAAAATTTAGGGAACCAATCAACTTTTCAATGTAAAATTTCCATATCATTTCAAACCCTTCCCAAATAAAATTGTGACTCCAAAACTACAGAAAAAGGGTTTTTACTATATTTTAAATCTCTATGCATATAGAAGATATTGACATATTCAAGGATTCATCATAGAGAAATTTGGATTTACAATCCACAGTCACGAAGAAGACAAGAAAAAAAAAAGTGTAATAAATTGTACGAATCATCACAAGAACCTACCTGGACTCAAATGCTAATCCCTACACCCAAAAAGATTGTGAGAGAAATTTCTCCTCTCAAAACCTTCTGTCTTTCAAAATTCTCTTTCTCCAAAATTTGTAGTCCTTTGAAAATAAACCCCGAATTAGTGATAAGGAGTTCTCTCCTAAAATTGGGGCACTAATTGTGTGATCACCCAAGAGGACTCCTTGCTCACCAGACATTAACTCTTTACTATCTTTTCTTTACCTTTTTCATGCACGTTTATAAAATATAAATATAACTTTATTTAATTTCACATGTCTTCTCTTTTCCTAAATAATTTATTAAAATTTAATCTCATGCACACATTACATAATTTTAGAACTTTTAATAATTAATATCTATCTTTTAAAAAAAAAATATTGAAACATTAATTGATAAAAATATTTATTAACTTAAAAAATAATAATATTTAGCATTTATTTAAAAATTAATTCTAAATAGATTATTATTAAATTAAATAAATATTATCACGTTCTAAAACTAAACTTATAACTTTTACCTTTAAATTTAATTCTTTTTATTTAATTAATTTTCTAATTAATTAAAGATAATTAAATATTAAAAATACCATAATAGTTTTCCCTTAAATTAAATCATTAATTTAATCCTTGAATCTAACATAATTAATAAAAAAATCACCAAAGACTTATAACAAAATACAAAAACGTTATTAGAAATAGAGGACTGCTAAGAGAAGGATTGAGGTGGATTATGGGCAATGGATTCAATATAAGGTTTTGGGAAGATAGGTGGATAGAGGGGAAACCGCTAGCTTTAAGTAAATTTAGTGCTTTAAAGGAACGCCTTAAAGAGCACATAGGGGTTAGAGTGGGAGACTACATTGATCAGGGGAGGAGATGGAAGAAGTTGTTGAAGGAGGATTATCCGTGGGAGATAGGTATTCTCATAGAGGAACTAGAAGAACTAATAAAGGAACAAAGGATCCCAATGCTGCCATAGGACAACATTTTAGCTTGGGATTTAACTCCGACTGGAAACTTCACTGTCAAATCTGCTTATACCCTGATGTTCAGTAAAGAACAATGCCCAACTATGTGGAGTAAGGTATGGATCAGTAACTTTATACCTAAGATTAATTTCTTTTGGTGGATGGTTCAACATGGAAAAATCCTAAAAATTGATAATTTGAAAAAAAGGGGATTCTACATAACAAACTTTTGTTGCCTTTGTGAACAAAAGGAAGAAAGTATTTACCACTTGTTCATTGAATGTCAGTTTGTAGTTGACATCTGGACTAAGGTTTGGGAAAGATTGGGGGTGGTATGGTTCATGAAAGATAACTTGGGACAGTTTGTGGATAATTGGGATTGCCCATTCCACCATCCAAGACTAATCCTCTTCTGGAAGTTTATCCCACCATATGTATGCTGGCATATATGGAAAGAAAGGAATAACAAGATATTCAGGGGAGAAAATAGGACAGTTGAAGTCATTTTTGGAGTGATGAACAAACTGTTGAAGGAAAATATAAGAGTAGCTAAATACAAGATGCCAAAGGAGGAACCTAGAAGACTTGAAAGAATTGTGGCTTAGAATTAGGGTTGTCAAGAGGACTTCTTCCTTTTTGATAGCTCTTCTGGGAGGAGGAGACAATAAACAATATGGAGACCACCCACCATCACACAGTATAAACTGAATTTTGACGAAGCTACAAAAAGGAGAACAGGGAGTGGCTGGTGGTGTGCTGAGAGACAGGAATGGTGATGTTCTATTGGTTTATGTAGGCTAGGTGGGGATTGGTAGCAATAATGTGGAAAAAGCTATGGCGTTATTATGGGGCCTACAACTCTCTAGGGAAAGAAACATTTTAGAGTTAACTATAGAAGGGGACTCCAAATTGGTGATTGATTGGGTCAAGGGGGAGGAAAAATTAGGATGGAAAATTAGAAATATCATCCTAGATATTAAAAATATATTGGAGGAAATGAGAATGGTCCACCTGCAGCATATCTACAGGGAGGGTAATCAATTGGAAGACGCTACAGCTTCCATGGGGTTTAACATTAGGGCAATCACGTGCTGGGAAATTTTAGTTGATATTAATGAAAATCTAAGGATGTTGATAATCAAAGAAAAAGTCAGCATAATTCAAAATGATGATTACTAAATTTAAAAGCAAGGCCAATTTTGGCGAGATGGAGAACTTTGTCACTAAATTTAACTTTAGCGTTTTGGAAATAAGAGACAGACATGGTCGTACAAATGATAAGTGGAGTCATTACGAATTAAGAAATTTTTCATTTCGCAATTATGGTAACTCGGGGCAAGCTTCAAATCACTTCCCAAATGGAAGTACTATAGATATGATGGATTGGGATGTCAAAAATCGACGGGGAGAGAAAATTAGGTTTTTTAATACCCACGAATTTCATAATAAGATGTTATGGGATTCTGGTGCTCATCATATGCGAGTCTGTAATTTCGATCCCTATTCCCCCAAAGGATTAAAGCAAGAGAGTAGCCATAGAGAATTGGAAAGCGATAAAGTTCTGATGCGTATTTCTGAGGAAGAGAGGTAGGATAGTAGAGAAATTAATATGGGAGGTGATTTGAATTGGTTGGAACCAACGAGACTTGAGAACTTCAAGGATAGGATGGAAACTTGGTATCTCTTGAAGGAAGGGGGTTTTTTGCCATATATGTTGTCCATGGCTGGGCACGATGAAAATTGTGCATTATAGCTTGTGAATAATTGGGATGATAGGAAGGTCACAATCAACGACATTACTTTTCAAGTCACGGAGGAGGTTATTGCCATGGCAACAGGACTCACAATGAAGGGAAAAATGTTGAAGAAAGTCACGAAAGTCTCAGATGAGAATAGCATGAAAAAGTTCTTTGCAGAGAATGAGGAGCCGATTCACTACAAAGGAGGGTCAAAAAGGGATAAGCTTCTTGAGCCCTGGGATGATGTGTGTCTAGTCTTGATGAAGTATCTCACCCTGGAAGGTAGGTTTGGAGTGTGCTATTACTATCATTTTCCCTTGTTGAATCATTTTAGAAATAGGGATTTCATTTCCATTTTGTTTTTTCTTCTATATTCGCTTGAGGATATGATTAAGGATGTTAAGGAGAAAAAAAGTAAAGGCCTAAACTTCACCATTATTCATTAGGGATTAATTTTCTGTCTGTATCAGTTCCACTTAGCTTTATGTCCCCCCAAAGAGGTTGTTGTGGAAAACCCCCACCATAGTGGGATTTCCCCCTCGAGCTCCAATACGGGGACGAAAATCCATACTCCTAGGCCATCTCCTAGTAAGGACACTAAGAAAAACATAAAAATTGACATAGCCATAGAAAAAAAGGGAAACAAGAAATTAAAAGTTGATAAGGTGGTAGAGGTTGTTGGAGAGGATTTTGGTGAAGATATTGGGGGAAAAGCAAGAAGAAGGTCAGCTAGGCTAGCTCAGTCCCAGGTGAGGGGTAAGCAGAAGTCTATTAGATACCCTGTTGAGGAAGTTGAAGAAGATAGCTCTGACAATAATAGTGATAGAAGGGAGGAGGAAAGAATTTCCAACTCAAAAAAGGATGATGGTAATGAGGAGGGGGGAAAAATTTTCAATTCTGGGAGCATTTTCATGGATGACACTCAAACTCAAGTGTCGGACGGCAAAGAAAGGAATACTAACACAACCCATGTTTCAGCTAGCTTCTCACTCAAACCCCTTACTTTTTGTGATTAGATGAGCAAAAAGGATAATTCCCCTATTACCATTTCTTCCCCTGTTAAATAAAATCTAAAGATTTATTCTAACCCACGGGTGCTGCAGGATAAACCAAAGGGACAGAAAATGAAGGAGGTTGCTGCTACAAAGGTCGAGGAGCATAAAGAGGAGATGGTGATGGTGGAGGAGCGTTACAAAAACCTGGAGGAGAGAGTAAAAGCTTTGGAGGAGGGGTTTTTCACCTTCTCCAAGTTTGGAATTAAAGTTACTCATGCTGCTGCAACTACCCTTCAATTACTAGCACAAGAGAAGGAGGAAGTTGGCCTGGACATGGAGGACAATAAATTTCTCTTTAAGTTCCTTGCTGACGACTGGGCCCAAATTCTTCTTCATGCAAGAGGAAAAAGGAAAAAAGAAATCTAAGTTTTTTTATTTTATGTTCAGTTATGGGGTCCATGGATCCAAAGACTTTATATATTGTTATGACAGTTATAGTTTTGCTGGTTATCAGTTGTAATTATGTTTTTATTAGGCCTAGGTGCCTCATTGGACTTTGGTTAGTTGCTAGGGTTACTTTCTGGTTCTAGCTCTCTTGTTTTAGGTTCTTATCTCTGACTGCTGGTTCTCTTGTTTTTGCTGTCTATTTTTGCTACTGGTTGGTAATGTGCTGGGTACCAGCCTTTTGACTGTTAAGGGCCAACCCCCTTGCTTTTGGTCGCTTTTAATTTCAAAAACAAAATACAAAAACTCATCATCATAAAACACATACAAGATCAAACTAAAGGGCTATAATCATGAATTAACATCATACAATGCATTCGAAAGGTAATTGACTTAGATACTTGCCCTAATTTTCTAGGACAAATTGGTTCAAAGGTTAGGATTTGGACTTAAGAATTTATCTCCCCTCTCTTACCATTGAGATAATTTGATATGATACACTCATCTTGACAATTTAGGGAAGTTGATACTTGGTACTTGCAATTTGCATAAAATCCATGCATGTACAAACACAATATTCTAAACTAAATAGGCAATGGTAGGAAGTGTTGCATCATGTAGATCCTGACTAGTAGGTGACTACAACTCCCTTCCTTAACCAAATTAGAAACACCATACATAAAGAAAACATACATGCACACTATACACATGCAGTATGGGGTAAGTATCCATGAGAAAATACATACGATAATCTATCTAACTAATCATCATCAATAACTAAAAACACTCTAATAATCATCATACATACATGAAGTATAGAGTACCAAATAATATCATCATAAATCAACTGAATATGAAACACTATATGATAATCTCAAAATAATACTACTAATAATCAAGCATAAAACTAGCCTAAAAGAGTTTGGCAATAATAGAAAAAATGCAAAGTAGGGCCAACCACTACATTTGGGCTACCATGCTAAGGTATGAAAATGTTTATGGGTTCAATTGTTTGATTTGTCACCATGAGAAGTAGAGCTCTTGGTTCCACATTAGGGCCTTTAATTCATTGTGGTTAGATGTGACCCCAAGTAACACAACTTCGAATCAACTAAGCTTAGTCTTTGTGTATAGGTATAAACTCCTAGGTTGTATATTGTCTCTCTAAGTTGCAATTAATTCGAACAAGAAAGCATAGGATGCTCCTTAAGTATGTTGTGGGGTAAAAGTACAAAGTTGTGTCACCTTTTAGGGTGACTTATCAAAATGACTAAATTTGAGTGTTTCTATCTAAAATCCAATTTTTTTCAAAGATATGATCTAGATAAATTCATTGTAGCTAAGTTATATATGGTCTCACACTTTTCCAATTGGAAATGTCTATTAAATGCATATTTTATACTAGTTTGTATCCAATTACTAAAGAAATAAAATTATTTCAGGAAAGTGGTGTTTCAATAACTCTTACTATTTTTTATCATATTTTTTTGATAACATATAAACTCAATTTTATAGAGCTCAAAGTTAGGAATATTCTCATATAAATTTTATAGTGTTTTAATTTGATATACTATATTGTAATTAAAAATTTCTGCAAGCACATATTTCAACACTCGAAAAGATGTTGATTTTGAGAAAGAAAATAAAATTAACTCATATGAAATTTTTTAAAAAATTATATGACGTTCTAGAGGAGAGAGTCCTCTTCTAGAATGTATAATTTTTCTTTTGGTTAGAATAGATTTGTTTTGAAAAATGTGGTGGAAGATGAAAGTTGTTGATTTTAGGTGACTTGATATTTGAATCATTATAAAAGAGAAAATATAAGTCTAAATCCAATTTTTATTTTTCATAGTTCTAGCTACATATGTTATCTATAACATAGTCTAAGATCGAAGGGAAATAAGTTTGTTTCCATATAATTTTTTGGTGAGAACTAGACCCCTAATCTTTAGCATTTTTTAGGAGCTAAAAATTATCTATAAAAATGAGGAAAATATATCAATTCTTATTCCCAATAATTATTAAAATTTATAATCCTAAACTTCATCCATTTCTACACATTTCATTAGTTTACTTCATTTTCAAATTCAAAATAATAATACTAGTTTTATCTCATTGAAAGGGAACAACTATACTTTTGTTAGCTTTTTCCTTTACAAAAGGGTGACATAGGTTTGTGCTTTTACCCTATGATCTTGGGTTGACCTTGCATTCATTTATATATGGTCAAATTAGAGCTTTCCTAAAATTACTAGTAAGTGGAGAATCTCATATTGGCAGGATTGTACGAATCCTATGTTTGTACAATATGCATTTTAGATTTAAAAATAAAGTATTAGATTCTTGCTTGTGTGAGGAAAGAAGGGTGTAAATTGATATTATTTATTGAGGTAGTAAATTGATGGTTAGGAATTCCTATAACTTTCTATACTTGACTTGTGACAACAATAGAAATATATCTTATATTATTTATGTGGCACATGTTTCATAGGTGGTCAAAGAAATTTGATATTAGCTTGATGAGATTCTTGGAATAATCTAATATTATATGAAGGAAGAATAAGGGATTTTGATTGTAAAGATATTGCATGTTTCATTTTTTATCTAGGATTAGTGCATTAAATTGTAAAAGAAAAGATAAAATTAACAAGATGTGATGCATGTTTTTGAAGTTTGGTCATGTTTTTAGCTCTCCTTGGATGCAAGGTGTAATGTCAAATCTACTCCCTATGGTGACTGGTGAGTCATTGTGTTTTTTAAGATTTTTTTTTCATTTGATCTTTTGATCTTCAAATTTTTATGAATTTTAATGTAATGAAAGGCTAGCTCCAAACATTTAAATCTTTCTTGTGACCACCTAGCAAACTATTTTCTCGCTGATCTATCGTCTACTACTCTTATTTGTTTTTATTGGTTTTTTCCTTTTTTGTCGATTTAAAAATTTTGAATCTTTATTTCAAGATTTCTTTGATCTTGAGGTAGCTAGGGTGCGTGTATTTTTTCATGATGCTAGTCTTATGATTTAAAAGTGATGTCATCTATCATGTTCAATGTGGAACATTGATAGGATATATAAGGGATTAGATTGTAAAGAACATGTCATTCTTCTTATTACATTAAAATTTTATCATTTTATGTATGATGCTTGAAAAGATTACATTCTAACATGGGTGCCAAATGTGGATAGATAGGAAGGGGTAGAAGTGATGCTTTCCTTTTTCACTCTACCTGCCAATGTAATACTGGTACAAAAATTTAAAAATGCTTTAGTCAAAGCTATGTGCAAATATGTATTTTTTATGCTTGCTCATGTTCTATCTTCCCAACACATCCATGATTAGAGCTACTTGGACATATGTAGGAAGTAGTATGTTTCATGGCTACACTAAATACCTCCTATCTTTTTCATTAATTGGGCATTGCCAGTTCAGAATTCTACATGTTAGGTATGATCCCAAAGAAAGTACCTTTGGTACTTTTTGGGTAGTGCCAAGTTAGGAATTCTATGTGTTAGGTAGGATCCCAAGGAAGTGCATTTTGTATTATTTGGGCATTGTAGGGTTGGGTATTCTACATGTTAAGTATGATCCCAAGGAAGTGTAAGGATTCATGGTTGGGTAGGAAAGCACCTCAACCATACTTTATGTGATTTAGCATGGTGAGTAAGTCGTACATCACAACAAGTGCTTATATGTTTGTTAATCACACCTAATGAAACCTTGAATATTAATGTTAATGTGTAACATTTTGACTTAAAATTTCCTTGGAGTACTTAGGTGACGAGATGGGCTTGAGGTCCTAGGTCAAAAAAATTAGAAAGCTATACGCATGATTAATGGGCACACCCAAATGATTTACTAAATTTGAGCAAATCACATTACATACTATACTTGTAAGATGTACTTATTCTTCCATGTCTAATGTAAAGGTCAACAATTTCTATGATGCTCATTAAGGTATGCCACTTGAAGATTATACTTCATGTAAACATATGATGGAACAAAGTTTGACATGTATGTCAACTTCTCAAGTGTATTCATTCATGGTATAGTCTTGAGATGACATATTGTATTTGACAGTTTGTTAGATACTCAATATATGAAATATAATCATTATGGTATCTATCATTTTGACATGTAGGTCAAAAAAAACAATAGAGATACATAATTATCTGGAAGATATTTTAACTACTATTTGACTTGACTATGTGTAGTCAAGAATAGATTTGACTTAACTTAATTTTGGCCTAGGTGGCATATGGAAATATGGGTTTTTCCATAGTTATAATCTAAAGGGAAGTTGATATTGTGTTTCCTAGCTAATAGGAATTCATGGGCACATTTGACTTACTCAACTTACTTGATGAGCATAGACTGATGATTTAGTCATCTTGAGTGGCTATTTTGGACTCCTAGTCGATATGTTGTTTGACATTGACTTGATCATTATGTATTTGACTTAGACAATTGGTCTTGGGTGTGGTTGGGATTTTGTTTTATTTTCTATTGGATGTAGAACTCTGGATCGATGTTTCTTGGTACATTTGACTACGCGGTTTTTTTATCATTCATCTTCCTATTATATTGGTAATATATGCTACTAATTTTGAGCTAAATGATGCATTTTGAGGTCAAATTTTGCACACATTTAGATGCATAATGATGATTAAATGTCATTGAGTAGATTGATGATGTTATATGTGGATGTCATTATGTTTTATTATTATTTAAATGATGGTATATGCAGATGTCATTATTGTTGAACTTGATGAAAGATCAACCACACACCTCCCAAGAATCACTTGCATGCAAACACTTGTCACAAAAAGAGAAGAAAAAGTTATGGAGGTTGGAATTGCCAAATCCATAGATGAGACATTCTTGATGAGAAAAATATAGATAGCTATTATCAAAAGTGAATTAAATAAATTACAAAGAGATAAATCCTTATAAAAGAAGATAAAAATCCTAATAGGTAAAAGCTAGGCTGTGTTGCAACTCAAAATTGAAGCCCTAATTTTGACTGTCATCCTAAAAATTATGCCCTATGAGCACATTTAATGCATGTCTACTAGACAGTCCTTTTCAAGCATAAAAAGTGTTTAATACTTTTGACACCTTGCATTTAGTATATCCACTCATCCCATGAAGATAAATTTCCATTCCAAGTCATTTCATGAAGTTTCATTTTGAGCAATGCCCAAATCTGCATTTTTGCCAAACAATTATATGTAGCCTAGATTGCATTTCAGTATCTTGTGCCTAGAAATGTTTCATGACTTGCCACTTTGGTAGTATTTAATATGCATATAAAAGAACCTATATTTAAGATTTCAAGTCATTTTGAAATGTTTTTACTAGGTTTTGAATCCCTCAAAGTTGGTTGTTTACTATTGTCATGCTGATATAAATTGTTCAGAATTTTGAGGGGCCCTATTTGACCAATTGTAACTTTGACACTATTGAACAAAATGAGAAAATTCCTTTTGCATTAAATTCTAGAGGTTAAATAATTTCTATGTTTCATATTTGAGCTTATGAAAGATCTATTTGATTGGTTTTCTAACATGATTCCATATGCAATTTCTAAAGTTTTAATGGTGTCATAAAGTGCAAATTGATTAGTATCCATGTTCGGGTTGTCATAACTCTCAATCCATGATAGGTGAACAAAATGGATTGTACTGTTGTGTTCTACTCTATAAATTCTTTGAGTGTGCTGGTTCACAAGTCTTGATGAATCTGTTTGCACACTTTTCTAGGTCCATTTCGTTTGAGAAAATTGTTTTTTTGCCATTGTTCACAGTCCTGCAAATCCACATAGCCTACTTTGACTACTTGCAAAATGTGTCATGTTATTTTTTATGAGCCCAAATCACAAATTTATAATCTCCTTTTGACAATGAACTAATGCGCCAATTTTCATGCTCCCTAGTGTTAGTTTGACCTATTTTTGAAGCCAAAATTGAATGCATTTTATGGTTTTTTGACATGCTTTCTTGTAGGAAGTTTTACGAAGGAAACTTTGATGGTAAATATCTTTTGACCCAAGTGTTGTCATGAAACAAGATCTAGTAGGGTAAGAGAATGTGGAACAAAGAATCAACATGTCAGTTTCAAAGCCTGGTCAAGTGTTTTGGTCAGTTTTTAAGGCTAGTGAGAGGACCTCTTGGTAGGAAAACCATGATTTTCTTGAACATGGTAAATTGATTTTTAATTTATCAATTGATGGTGTATTTCAATCCAATTTGAATCTAGTTAGTTTAAAGAGCCAAATTAGTGGATTCAATAGGTCAAGTGTTTTAGTTTGAATTTTTTTAGCTAGACCCACTTTGGGGTTTGATTGGTAGAGAAAAACGTCTTGATAAGACATAATGGCCATCATCATCAAAAGTATTTTCTATGAAATATGCAAATAAGTGTTTTTTTTTTTATGCACATGGATCCTTGAATGTACATTAGTCACTGAAATGGCATATTCATTGTAGGCCTTGAAAGAGAATGTGATCACAGAATGATTGATATATGGTTGTTGTTTATCATCTATGACAATGGTGGTCCTTTGCAAAAAAGTGCATAGTGCAAATAATCCAGAATAAATCCATTATTGGTTATTTAAATGAATCTTTTCTTTACTAATGCATTAGAGGCAAAGGAGATTCATTACAATTTTATTTTCATGATCTACTTTTAAACAGAAGATCACTTCTAACTTGTGAATCTAGATCCAAGGTACAACAAAATGGGCATCATTGGAGTTGTTAAACTAATTGCATCATTTGGAGGAAGAAATATTGCATCTAATTTGCAAATTATCAGGTGGAAGATGGAGAGGTTGATTGAGGGAATGTAAATCATTTTCAAGTGGATGGCGCACATGGTATTGGGGAGATACCTATGATTTGGATAGTAAGAGAAAGTAGAGTTGTAGGAGTAAAATGTAATCCAGAGCACAATTGAGATGTGGCTTGAAGTGGATGCAGGGTTGTTAGTTTTAATAGTTCATGATATCCTAGATTATATGGTGATGCCCAAGTTAATAGAAATAGTAGATACTAAATGGGGGTACAAATGTTTTTGTTATTCCAAACCATGGCAAATCTAATGGGAATTAGATGAAGTCACCTTCAAAAGCAACATTGCCAATGGATCACTCATCCACTATAGCTAGCCACAGATGACATAGGGAGTTCGGTGGTGGTAGTCTTAAGGAATTAAGAAAAAGAAACTAAAGACTCACACAGGGTTATTATAGATGGTGATTTTATAGAAGTGTGACAAATGAGAAGAGTTGAATGCCTTAAACAACATCAATTTTGATGAGTATCATATAAATCACAACTTTCAAAGGATCACATTGTGGTGGGCATTATAGAAAAGTATTGCTCACTATATTTGTAGTGTTTTCTAGCTCCATTTGTGGTGGCATACTAAGGGGAACCATACAAATTTCAAATAATAGTTGTTGTAGAGCCACAGATTATAGAACCACTCAATGATCCCTGCAGTTTGGTTAATATAATGAGGGAATAAAAAAAAAAATTTTGACTATGGCTTGAGCACAAAGGAGTAAGTGTAATGGGTAGTGATAGAACATTCTCTAAAACACTTTCATTGCTAATGGGGTGATCATCTGTAGGTGGTAAGATTTGAAGAGAAGCATCAATGACAAGGCAACAATAGAGGGAAAGAGGTTGGAAATGGTTTTGGAGCATAAGATAGTAGTAACCTTTGTGAGTTCTCCTCTTAATCATTTAGTCCCACATTGAAGCCACATGGATTTTTATTTGTGTTTGAAAACCCAAGCACTCACCTTTTAAGTGTCTTAAAGACATGATGGTTTTGAGAGGTGAAGCTTCGCATGGTGGGCCTTGGCCAGCTTGGAAACTATAAGATAATTTTGAACCACATGTACAAATTGAAAAGATGATGTTAGTAGTTCCAATGGCCAACTCCAGAGTGACATGTGGTAGACAAGACCAAAGCCTAGTGCACTTCCTAAGGCAATGATATGGCAAGGAGCAACAAGTGCCATGATGTCACTATGTCATTAGCAATGTGGCAGACCCAAGATTTCATGGTGATAAAGCAACAATTCACCATGTAGTAGGGGCAATAATGTGGCATCGATGATGTGGTGTGGAAAATAAGGAGTGATGAGATGGAAGGTCTAGGATCAAAGGCATAGGATGCTGATATGTGTCAGATCCGATGGACGTCATTATGTTGCCATAGGAAGTTACAAGGATGATAACCATAGTGACATAGCAACATGTTAACATGTGATGGTGGGACCACTTCAAGAAGGTGACAAATTTGATGAATTAGGAAGCACCACATGGAAGTGACACGGCGGGGTGCCCAGTAGGTGATGACATAGCACAGTGATCATGCATAGAAGGACCAATGAAATGGTGGCACATAGCAACGTTTTAGATAAAAAGTAGAGAATCTATAGACAAATTAGAGGGTGCCATGTGGCACCCAAGTGATGGATGATGGTGCAATACCAACAAATCATGTGTTTCCATGTGGCACATAGAAGTCAAACTTGAGTTGACCCAAATAGAAAGTAAGAGAAAAATAAAAAACTGTAAAATCAAATATTTTATTATTTTTCCCAAAAATGGCATGTACAGATAATTTTTAATAAACAGAGGTTATAACATATAGTTTTGACCTTAGGAGATTTAAGTTTTTGGAAAATGAAGAGCATAGCTACAAGTCAATACTGAGGGGCTAATTTTCAAATGGAGACTCTAGGCATTTCAGGTAAGTTGACATAGCACTATCATATATTGTCAAAATTGGAAGAAAGTGAATTTTCTATGTTTGAGGTTTGTTTCTACATAGGAAGCCATTTTTTCAAATTATTCATGGCTTTGTACCGAGTGCCCATTTTTCAACCACATTCATGTATAGCAATTTAGATTTGATTTTTAGCAAGATGGTGAATTGGATGTGTGCCTGAGGTAGTAAGAATACAATTAGGGATAGATTTTATCACCTCTAAGTCATTTTAGGGAAGATTCTATCAACATTTTAGAGCCATGCCTTATGGTTTTATCATATGTATTATCATTTTTCATCAATTGGAGGAGATATTTTGAGTTTGTTACAAAACAATGATGAGATTATTTTCTAATTTTAGTTTTAGAGAGAAGAGAGATGTTTTGCAACAATAGGGAATGAAGATTCAAGTGAACAAATGTCACTTCCAAATTAGATGTGGCTTCTTAATCCTCTTCTATATCTTTCTCTTTCTCTCTCATTGTAAGGGTTCCATTTCCTGGAGAATTTTTTCATTGTTGTGATACCACAAGGATGGTTCTAAGTTTTAATAATTTTCATGGCTATGAAACCATGTTGTTTACATTTAGTTTATGATGCCACAAGGTTGGATCAAAAACTATATTTGCACATTCTTCAACATTCTCTCTTGTATGAATAGAAATAAATAAAGCTAATATAGATAGTTCTAATTTATCTAGTAGTTTTATGGGTCATTTGCATGCACCTTGAATGTATAGTTTCAAAGAAATATACACAATGAGCAAAAAACTTCTTAGTTTCATTTTGATTCGTGTCTCCTATCTTAGTAATTTGCAATGTTTTGTGGTTTAGAGACAAACAACTTAGATCCTTTTGCATTCCCTTAAGGTTATATGTCTGGTATGTTTTTTTGTTGGTATAAATAGCCAAGTAAATGCTTGATGTATTTGATAGGGTTTTCAGTTATTTGAGAAGGATATTTCAGGAGAATGAGGTTTTTATGAACATTGAATTTTGATTGACAAAGTGATAGGATATATGTGATGTCTTGATGTATGGAATATGTCACTGGTATCATAGATTTATGTGTGTGATTTATGGAACTTCCCAATAGATAAGGCACTAATCAGCTACAGGATCAATTTACTCTTACAATTACATATTTAGGAATCTATTGAAATCAAACTCATAATCATCTATTTCCCTTTCCATTTAAGAGTTGAAAGGATGCCCTCACTCATCTTGTGGAATTCATAGGATTTGCAATTTGCTACTGGAATTCTTTGTCATTGCATGAGTATAGAAGAAATAAAGGTTTTATCTACTTTGTTTATATTCAAGTATACATGATTTTGAACAACTGGTACTATATAAATGAATCTAAGGTATACCTGCCTAGGTTTTGTAGAGCCTGAAGTAGAAAAAGGGTGTAGGCTTATAGTTGGCCTAGTTTTTGAAAGGATATGTTGTAGATGGGAATTTGTTGCCCCTTTAGAGATGTATTCTATTCTCATTGAGATAATTTAAAGTGCAACATTTTAGAACACCAAGTTGCACGATAATAATTAATAAAAGAATTAATTATTATATGCCCAAACTTTAGCTTAAGCAATATAGAGTCACATATGTTGATGTTATTAGTTAAAAATGTAAATGATATATTAAGCATAAAGCAATTAAGTGCTAACTATTGTAAGGGCACGGTCATGACATAATCACAAGTAATAAAACTGATCAAGTGTCAATAATCATCAAGGCTAAATAATGTATATTGCTCATAATAGTCATTATTCATTATTGTGAGTAATCTTGCTGATCATGATTCACTTATTCCATATATCAATAGTGACACCCAATAATGGATTTAATAGTCCATCAGAATGTGATACTTGAGCAACATGCATCATTGTTGTATGGATATATCCATACAGATTATAATGATCAGAGTATTGATCATCGTAACATGTATTGATACATGTGCATGCCAAGGGTGTCATATGGATGCCATCACGTGTATCAGATATATATGCTAAGAGGCAATCATATGTATGAGCATGGATATATGTATGTAAGTGCTAATGCATGTATGTGGATATATGCATGTGTATATGTATGATATGAGCATGTATGCCTATTCCTATGTATATGCAATGATGTATGAATGTAGGCATGTGTATGTGTACATATATGCATATATGTAAATGCATAAGTACTAATACATATATGGATGTTCATGCATGTGTTGGTGCATCAAGGTGAGTAATGTAATGGATGATGTAGAAAATGAAATGCAAGTGAGATCCTAACTAGTATGCACATACTATTTTCATGACAAGGTGTCTTTTAATTTCCCTTGCCTTATTTACAATTGTTTTTGTATTCATAACTTTTAGGGATATCATGTAATTATTTATATTATAATATATATTAATTCAATAATATATCAACTGTATTATTAGATTATAATACTTTATTAATATAGTACATTGCTATATTATATTAGATTATTATAACATGATATGATATTATTATATAATTAGAATGTAGTATTATTTTTAAAAAATATTATTATTTGATTTATTAATAATGATTTAATATTACCTTATTACCTTAATAACATTTTATCAATATTATTATTTATTCTTTAATAATATTTTATACCATTAATAATATATCAATATCTATTTTAATATATTATAACATTAAGAAATAATATTTATTTATTCATAATAATTTAATTATATTACTCAAATTAGGGGACATGACAGAAGCTACAAACACTGCCAAACTGCCAATCTAAGGAACCTCCACTTTATAGAACATGACCAAGTAGAGAAGACTAAGTCTAAAGAGCTGATCAATCAAAGATGGAAGGTATCTTTGTGGCCTTAAAAAATAGGAATGAAAGAATATCTATATGGTATATGATCCATTTCACTAAAAAGCATAGGTATCTAGCCACTGTAATCACCTAGTACATAGGATCAAGTACTAAATAAATAGTTCACTCTATCAAACCAAGAAAGAAATAAAACCAACATCACCCCTATAATGTTGAGAGGTAAGACATGAACATTGAAACTAAATATATTATCTCTTGTAAGAAGAAGAACTAGGAACATTGAGAGTGCAAAAGAAGTACAAACACCTATAATTTCATGTGTCATTGATGCATCATGAGGCTAATGTCGTGGAAGGAACACTCACTTGACAAAGGAAGATGGTGAATATGACCAACATGAAACCCCCCAAGGTACTTTATAATGTAGTGCAAGTACAAAAAAACACAAATTTGTGCAAAATCCTAAAATGTAATAATGTGACACTTTAGCTCAGTGCATTTGCAAAAATACTAGAAAAGGATGTTAACAAATATTTAAAAAGATAAAAGGTTGATACAAGAGATAGTACAACCCATGATAAATCATCTGAAGTAACAAAATAGATCTCTAGGCTAGAAACAGCCAAGATATCCAATAGAATATCAAAAAGTAAAAAATTGAATGGGATATGCCTGGAGTAGAATCTAGAAAAGAGAATGTTGCTAGATATGTCTCTTGGAGTGCCAAATAGAACCTCTAACATTGAATGCATTAACTCGAAACCAAAAAGCATCAAAAGTCTAAATAAATTGCACCAGCACAATGAGCTCAGAACTAACTTTTTAGTGATATGTCATTTGCAAAAAATGGAGTATAGATGAGTAAGTTACAACCAAAAAACCACATGTAGGTCAAAATAGAGTAGGTAGGGAAAAATATTTACCTCCTTAGGATTCATGCAAAATACGCTAGAAAATGCACACTAGTACAAAATTACCTCAAGAAGCATGTCAGTTTCCTACCAAAACTATCTTGAGTTGTGTGACAAAAATCTTGATTTATGTGCCAAAAAATCTTGATTTGTGTGCCAAAATTCTCAAATTTCTTTCCAAAAAATATTGATTTGCATGCCAAAAATCTCAAATTGTGTGCCAAAAATCTTGATATGTGTGCTAAAAAATCATTATTTTTGTTACAAAAAATCTCAATTTTTGTGACTAAAATCTTGATTCATGTGCTATAAATCATTAAATCACCACCTCAAGAAACATGCCCAATCTAAGAGCAATATTTTTGCCTCAGATTCCAACTATGTTCGAATTGGGAAAATTTCAAATGAAAATAAGGGTTTTTGGGCACTCTAAGCTCAATGGTGATGTCCATTTTTGCTCAAAGTGCACCAAAAATTAGTGACTCCCTAGATCCAATACAAAAATCCTATGAAAAATGAAACCCTTTGAAAGAACAAGCAAAAATCTAAAAGCCAAGCCAAACCTCTTACAAACAAAATAGGGGCATGAAGATATATGGAGCTTTGATACCATGTTGAAGTTGATAAAAGATCAACCCTATAACTCCGACGAAACACCTGCATGCAAATACATGTTATCGAAAGAGAGAAGAAAAAGCTATGGAGGTTGAAATTCCCAAATCCATAGATGGCACATTCTTGATGAGCAAAAAGGAGATTGCTATTATCAAAAGTGAATTAAATAAATTACATAGAGATCAATCCTTATAGAAGGCAATCAAAACCCTAACGGGTAAAACTTAGGTTACATGATAGAATAAATAAAAGAATTAATTATTATATGCCCAAAGTTTAGGCTAAGTAAAATAGAGTTAATAAGTAATTACTTTATTACACTAACATTTATATTTAGATGTAATGTGATTACATTGCTTGATTTTGTTTCATGGATACTGACCTAATGTTGTGGATGCATACTCATTTAGAAAGCATGACATGCTATATGGTATATATGATTGATTGTTTTTGTTACTTATGATCAAAGTGTGATTAAAGATGAGTTTAAAGGAAATATTGACTCTTAATATTTATAGTTGAATACTTATCCTCGATCCATTGACATTGTAAATGAACTAAAGGTATTGTGAGTGTGCATGTATGAGTATGGTAGGAAGTGGATATGAAGTATCTACTAGTAGGGTCAAATCCATGTGATGCCAAGGTATGGAAAGTAAACACAAGTATGTGTGTGAAATCATGTTCTTTCAAGGTAATATGTTACTTAATTTTGAGAATCCTTGAGATAAGGAAGTTCTTTATTTAGTACTTATATAGATATTTAATTTAATTAATGAGATAATATGGACATATATATGATCACGTTTCTATGTGCACTGACCTATTGATGTGATTTCAAGTGGGTCTAAGTGGTTGTAGGGAGAAGGCAAGAGTATGGCTGAGGTAGAGAAGGCTAGCTCGTTGGAAGGGGAAGCTCAGATCGCTAGGTAGCCTGCACACACCACATAGTTATTATTGTTATTGGCTTACTAACTCTTGTTTCTTTCTTATCTCAGGTCTACTTTGAGTCTTGTTTCTACTTGTTCCTATGATAAAAACATAAAATGGTAGATGGTAAATAATTTTATTTCATTATTTATGATATATGAAGATGGATTATAAAATACATTACCTTCATAGAGTAAAAAAAAAACTTGGTGTATAATGTATTAAGATGCTTTTTGACCTTGTTCATTAGATGGAAGTCAATACTATTGATAGAAATCAATGCAACATAAGTCTTATTATAAGTGATGAAAAGTTAGATTTCATCCTATTCATATTTTTTTCTTAAATATCTTTAGAAATGGTTGAAATTATTATATATCAATGTATCAGGTGGATACAATTTCTAAGGAGGGGAGGATGTCACAAACTGTCTTTTTATCATCCAAATAACGTGGAAATATGTTGCCATGTTGATTTTCTTAGAGAAATCGATTAAATTAATAGGATCATTCTTTGATTAGGACATAATTGGTTTTCTCAGATGTATTAGATTAGTTCAGTTACGCAAAAGGATATGATATTAAATATATAGTAACTAATCTTGGTAAAGGGGAAATTTATAGGTACCGTTGCCGCTCCAAAAATCTATTTCACTTTCCCTTGAAATAATGCATGCTTGGAAATAAAATTCATTCTTCTCTCAACAGCTATTTACAATCACATTCCAGTATTTTCCCACCTCACTAAATGGAGTTTCCAATTGAAAAATGAAAATGTGGAGGAGAAAGCTATATATTTCTTACAAACTGGGCAAATCTTGGAGGGCATTGGCTACTGCGCAGAGGAAAATATTGGGGAGAAAATGAGTTCATTACGGTTTTGACATTGCTAGTTGCTTCAGGTTACTCTTTCCCTTCATTATCAAACTTTCCCATGATTTACTGAGCTTTGTAACAGCATCACATTATCTCGTGACTTAAGTATTGTTGATCATTACTGTATTTCATTGAAAACTTTTTCTTTAGAGTACATCTCTTTCATTTTCTTTTAAAAAATCCATAGAATAATTTTATCTCTAAATGGAGAGTATTGCTGAAACCGGTTCCACTGGCAACGATAGTTGAGTGACATCTGAACTAGGAAACTAAAATATTTGAATTACAAAACTTCACTTTCCCAACAACGTCTATAGAGTAACATCCAGTCACAGCCAAAGAATGGTGAATCAGTGTGCAGCTAGGGCACATGGTACTCTTCTTTCTTTTATTCATCACAGAAACCGTTATCAACTAAATATAGAAATGGGAATTGATATTTATTTGTCTTAATTGATTGATGCTTTCGAAATACATTGTAACGTATTTTTTGGTGATATTTAATTGAATAAAAGAGGTGTTTATTTGACTATAGGGGGGAAAATATTTAATTATAACGGTGGCTGTAAAAATGTAATGTTTTACTCTAAACTCAATGTGCACCCAAAACACTATAGGTCTTCCTCATATTTAAGTGTCGAAGTCTCTCCATACCATCTATGGATTTCAAGAAGGGTTTGAAACTAGATATTGAATTTTAGATTTAAACTAGTACGTAAACTCAAGAAACTTTAAACCGATCCTCCTCTAAGACGATAGCCATTACAAAAAAAAAATGAAATTCATAAGTAGATAAGTCTTGTTTTTATATAACTGTTGTAGCCTGGAATAATCCGAAAACTAAAGGGCTTACCTTAATGAATTTCAAGGTTGAGACTGAAATAAATCCGCTCTTCTTCTTGTAAACTCAATGCTGTGAAACCTTAATGTTGTGTAAGGTGCTCTTTTCATGAATATTGATGTCCAAATATTTTCCAACAGCAAAATTGTCTATGTGTTGATAGGTCATTCAAAAATTTCCTTGATGCTCTAACATTCTAAATTTAGAATAATGAAAACCTATGCGTGTTTTCTTACTGTACATTGATTTCTGGAAAAAGATTAGAATAGTTATTCAATTCAGAAATGTAGATTGTATGTCACTAGTTGTGCATATTTGAATTATATATATTGAATGTCAATATGATTTAAGTGAACTCCATTACATTGTTAGTATTGCAAAATGACACATCTTTTGATTATATGATTTCTAAAATTGTCATTTCCAAGTTCATGAATGGCACTATTGGAGTTTGAGTAGAATGTTATTCTCATTGTAGAAATCCATGACATACTAAATTATATAGTAGTTCAGGTCATACATTGTGATTAAAATCTCTTGAGATTATATGTTGTGTTTTGCAGTAGTTACATACATAAAATATTGGAAAAGGTTGTGTAATATTTTGAAATGAAAGATACAGTCCATTACCAATGGTCGTTTGTAAAAAGATCAAGTAGTTTTCTCTATGATTACTTTACTGTGGAAGTAACTAAATTAACGGAATGTCTGAGTAAGGTAGGACATTTGGGGATCTCTTATATATAAATTAAGAAGGATGCTACTGAAGCATAAGAAGATCTCAGTCTGAAAATTTCTTTCTATGCACAATGACCGAATCGTTATGTTACATACCTATCGGCGTACTATTTTTGTGAAAACATGTTTAAGAATTGATTGAAGAGGAACATAAATGTTGAATCTCAAACTATGACTGGAACTGACCCCCTACATATATGGCTTATTCTTTATGTGAGACATTGATATTCATTCTGATTTGTGGGACATAGATATCATGATGCGGTTGAATTGTTAACAATGACAATTAAGTATACGGACGACTGATAGATTTTTCATAACGTTTCAAGAACATGCTAAACGAAGTTGAGTACGTTCTTTATTTGGTATTGTCAATTTTATGAATGTTGTTTGGGGCGTTTCTTTTGAAATCTATCATGGGATGGGTGTAATGTGGCTTAATTGGGAAGGATAGAAATGGATACAATATGTTTTGTTTCTTTCTATCTGCGAGTACTTGGTCAAGCCATTTATTTCTTTATTACATTTGTGATGCTATTATATTTTTGGTTCATATGTGTAGATATGCTTCATCTTAGATATGAGTAGATATGTTTCAATTATTTTCACTGCATATGAATAAATATGTAGCATGCATTTTTTTTTCTTACCACATTTTGTGAATAGGCTACTAGGAAAATGTGTATACATAGTATGTTTCATGGATGCACTAGATCCATCTTGTTTCGAAAAGCTAGGCTTCTTGTGGTAGGTTCGGGGCATTCTTCATGTGAAGAAGAACCTCGAGGGATATAAACACTCTATGGTTGGCGTGGTAAAGGAGCATAGGCCACACTCCCATCTCAAATAGAGAATGGATGACACCTGATGGCTTTGGAGATTGGATCACATAGATGGACACATGTTTGAGGCACTATGATAACCCTATTATTGATGTAATGTAAACAGTCATATGATGATGATCGTTGTGATGTAATTATGTTCAATGGATAGTGTATCTATAATGATCTTGTTGTAGTTATTGATCATGAATTTTGATAGATGAATGACGTGTAGGTAAACATCTTAGATAATACAATATATTTACATATTGTTATGGTAAACTCAATTGTTGAACTTGATTATGATTAATAGAATGGTTTTTGACTTTTCAAACTAGGGTTTTTCTCTTATATCATTTATGCATCTCTAGCAATTGTATGATGTGGAAATTGTTGAGTAGGACATGGTTCTAACAATTATGCTCATTATGCTACTAATTTGTGATTAACAAATCCATTCCTCCCAAAGAAGAACTCTATATATTTTACTTACTCTCTCTACCATCCTTTGTAGCCAGCACATTCATTCTTGTTTAAAGACATATGTAGCAAAGAGAGAAGTACCTCCAATGATTTCCACATTGTATTGTCACTCTTACAAAATGGATGACTATACCAATATGTATTTTTTTTATCAAATGGGAAAGTCGCATCTCCATTGTAAAATCTATATCCTAATTAATCAAAATATTTGAGAGTGTCATGAGTTGTTAAAAATGGATGGATACATCTCTTGTCCATTCTAAGATTCCCACAAGCTTTATAATAGGAGGAATATGTCACATCTCCTTCAAGATTCTTTGCAACTTGTCAATTCTCCAAGTCCTCTCCACATCATGTTTTCACTCTTTTCCATGCTATTGTGTTACATCAGATGTTTGCTAAGAGTCTAAAGCAATAATACGAGACCATAAGATCCTTTTCAAAATCCTCTTATGCCAATTTAATAACAAATGAGGAATAGAATTTTTTCTTTGGTCAAATGTGACAATTAAATATTTTAATGTAGATGTATAGAATGAATCTCTAATATTTATTATATGTTTATGAAGTTATGTCGGCTAGAACAAGAGGGTCATAATTGAGGTGTCGTGTCAACTATTTGAGAGGTTTTAGCCATTTAGAATAGACTTCAAATATATGACATGTTGTCCCTTTCTCCTTTTCTTTATTATCACAAAAATCCATGAAAATAGATATAGAAAAATTTAGCTAGGGGAACATCTCATTATTATGCAAATTGATGATGCGACAATCCAATTATCAAAAGATTATCTATATGGAAGTGAAGATTGGTCACATAATTTATTGTAATTGGGCCTAATTGATTTTGATAGCTACAATTGGAAAAAACATTATGACCATGGAAATAACAATGTCAATATAAGGGGAAGTATAATTTTGGAAAGGAGAAATGGAATGTATTAGCAACATCTACATAAAGGAGAAATATCTTTTCTAGCAAAAAATTAGGGCATACAATGTGAAAAAGGTGGTACAATAAAGTGAAACAATGGGAATATTAGTTAAAGTGTGTTCATTAAGGAGTTCTTAAGAGGCCTTATTGAGGATGATATTCTATTTGTATACCTATTAAAGGTAAATAAAATTTCAATGAGTTAAAAATTATAAATTAATATCTAACAAGGACTCTGTAATAATTAAACTAATGAAGAAAGACACAAGGTCACCATATAAAATTATTAGAGTTAAATCTCTCTTTTCTATATTTTGTTTGAGACTATTACTACAAGTTATAAATAAGTTATAAATAAGCTCTTAATTCATACGGCATAATTTATCCTCTTTGAATGCCTCCAACATAAGATCATAAAAAATGCAATTAAAATGGATTCATCATTGGTAACTATACAAAGTTGTCTTTGGTTGAGATCTTGTAGAAGATTGATTTAGGTCCCTTCAATTTCAATCTTATAAATTTAGAAATACATTGAGTTGGGGTTATAAGGATGTCAATTATAGTGCATAACCAAGTTTCCTAGAAAGTATTGTTTGTGAATAATTTAATCAAATCATACTTTAATCAGCACAAAAAATTCAAAGAAATTTAATATCTGCATCATTCATAAGGCTATGGATCTATATAAAATGAACTTTTAGATGAAACATGTATTAAATGCCATATAATTATGTTTGTAAATTTTAGTTGATAAAAAAATTCTTTTGATTCTTGATAGTGGCCATCACTATTTACCCTTTCTTAGAACCAACCAATACTGACTATAAACAAAGTGATCTTCTCTTAATATATTGTAGTTTTCTCTTATGCTTCTATAGATTTGATTTATTTTTATTTTTTATTCCTTCAATAAACCAAAGAGTATTGCTAAGTTTTACACTTTTAGCTAGAAACTACTATGACTAAGATTGATGAGAAATCAAGATTATCCTTAATTAGTATTGTATGTGGTCTTCTTGTAGTAATGTGTTTGGCTTTGAAGTTCCTATGAATTTAAAATTTTGTTCTATTTTATACTCAAAATATTGATGTTGAAGTTTATACTTTAAACTTGAGAATAGTTGATTGATCCTTTTGGGATGTAAAGAGTTTTCCTTTTTCCAATTTGACGAGTCCTTCCTACAAATACAATTAATGCATCACTAAAAATGTCATGATTATCAAGTATAATTGTCACATATAATATGGGTCAAAGCTCCTTTTGATGTGAAAGAATAATAATTACTCTTCATCTAAAAGAGTGCACAAGAATAACTTATATGAAACAATATTTCTTTTATTTCTATGCATCAAATTGTAAGGGAAATAAATGAGGTATAGTGATTGTGAAAAAAGGAAAAGGTTGGAAACCCTAACACATTTAGAAGTAGTATTGATCAATTGTATCAATGGATCCAATTATACACAAATATCAATTCCACATTCAATGGTTTTTGGAACTAAGGTTGCCTTAATGGTCATTCATATAATTGGAGAAATAAATCTCAATCAAAGATATGAAAATACCATAGAACAATTGCAACAAGGTTGAAATTTCTAGAACATGTACATTTTTAAAACCTATTATCTTGGTTGTTACTATTTTTGACATAACTGGAATAATAATTTTTTGACCTCTTTGAAATCCAATCAAACAAACTTTATGTGCTAAATATTGGTTGGAAATTTGGTGCAAACATATCATACTCTCATTGCTTACAAAACTAAAATCCCAATGTCACTTATTATGTCAAGAGGAATTTTTTGTAGTTGAAGCAATACACAAAATATTATAGTAATGTTTGTATAGAAATATAATTTAAAATATAGAATTTATTCTTTATGCGACATATAGTTTATAGGTAAAAATCAAATCTCCTATTGGCTCATTATTACATGCACCAAAGCATGTGACTACTATTGATTACAATAATGAAGAAATATATAAGGTCACCATATCAACTTATTAGAGTTAAATCTCTCTCTCTCTCTCTCTCTCTCTCTCTCTCTCACACACACACACACACACACACACACACACACACACACACACACACACAACTAAATAATCATTTTTGTGACCTCTTTGAAATCCAATTAAAAAATATTTATGTGTTAATTATTGGTTGGAAATTTGGTGCAAACATATCATACACTCACTATTTACAAAACTACAATCCCACTGTTACTTAGTATGTTAAGAGTAATTTTCTATAGTCGAAGAAATATACAAAAAATATATGTATAGAAATATAATTTAAAATACATAATTTATTCTTTAGGTAACACATAGTTTATAGGTAAAAACCAAATCTCATATTGGCTCATTGTTGCATGCACAAAAGCATGTGACTAATACTGATTGCAATAATGAAGAAATATATAAGGCCACTATATAAACTTATTAGAGTTAAATCTCCCCCCCCCCCCCTCTCTCTCTCTCTCTCACACACACACACACACACACATAGATTTATTTATATTTTTAATTTTCACTCTTCTTCAATATTTCCATGTTCTCTCTTTGTTCAAATATGGAAACTTTAATTTCTCTCTTCAAAATTTTTATATTTCTCTCTTTATTTGTTTTAGAAATATTCATATGTATACTTTTATACATAGATCATTTATTATCTTTGTTTAATAACGCATTTATTATTTTATCATAATATGTTATCATAGTTATTTTTCAAAAGCTAATGTTTTCGTTATTAAAATTTCTTGTTTTTTTTTAATAGATTTTGAAAATCTTTGATTTCATCATGAAATTTTTAGGCTCATAAGATTTTTAGAATTCTTTGTTTAGGTGTGTTCAAAATCTATTTGTAGAAATCATGTGGTGATTTTTTTGCTAGAATTCTATACAACCATCATGCTTCATTTTGTTTTGAGCATCCAAACTCATTTTCAATGTCATCTAAGGTTTCTAAAATAATTGTCTTTCTCTAATTTGTGGCTCAATCTTCTCAACCATTTTTTTTATAGTGAATAATTATTTTAAATAAATAGTTTCCTTCAACTAGTTACAGTCTCATTGAGTCTCTCCTCTTTCATGCCAGTCTAGAAAACTCATTGCAAATTCTTGGAGGGTTATTTGAGATTTAAATTGGATTGTTGACATATTTTTATACATAACTCATTTTCTATGCCACCAAAAATTTATTTTGAATTTAGATTCCTTCTAAAATTTTCAAAATCTCTTTTGGGTCTTCATTTAATTTCCCTAGATTAGCTAAATTTTTTCCTCAAAATTTATGCCAATCACACTTCATTATTTTTTTTAAGTTTGTACTTGCATCTTCCATTTTATGCATTGGAATTTGTATAGTATGGTATCACCTCTTCTTTGATTTTCATTTTTTGTGCATTTGGAAATGTACAAGATGGCATAATGAACTTAGTGTTGGGGGACAACCAAAGATTCAATAAAAAGAATTATCTAACTAGGCCTTTTAAGGATGAACCCTTTTAGACTTTTTTTTTGAAGTTAGATTGATCATTAAGGGGGGGCATTAGAGTTAAATATCTCTATTTTGGTTTCTCTCTTTTGTATATTTATTACTATTTCTAATGGTTACTCTTCTTATATGTTTCCATATCCTAACTCTTCAAATATGAAAACTTTATCCCTCTTTTTAGAATGTTTCTATTTCTCTCTCTAAGTTATGTTGTTATTGAAATATTCATGTGTATAGTTATATATAGATCATTTATTATCTTTTTTTAATAACACAATCATTATTTATGTTAATCATGGTAATCTGATATACAATAATTATTATAAAATGGTGTATCTTACAACAAGATGGAAATTTAATATTTTTGCTTATGAAGCATAAGAGAGAAATCATTTCAAGAGAATATCACAAAGGAATTTATAATTAGATATAACTACAATTATGGTACATGAAACAACATGTTTCTAGTAGGTCTTTAATTGCTCACTATATTAAAGATTCTAATAACTATTTGTAAAAGTGAGACACTTTTCAAATATTTCGTGAGGAAATAGAATGGGATGAAATGACATTGAAATGAGTTTTGGTTGTTAGTGCATTCTCCAAGTCCTCTTGATATTATGTTATTACTCTTTTTTTCACTACTACACTCAATGTGTCCTTGGAATCTAAATATTATATCGACATCATATGGGATTGTAATATCCTTTTCAACATCATAGTATATCAATTTAAGATCAAATTAGGAATATAATATTTTATTGGTTAAAATGTACAAATTTATCATTTTAATTTATCTAAAAGATGAAGAAAATGGAATCACAAATTTTAAATTTAATATAATATTTAACAAAAAAACTAACGTATTGCTAAAATGTTATGTATTGAAAGCTATGTTAGTAAGAAGAGTCAGGTCATAATAGAGTGGTTGTGCCAACTATTTGAGAGGAATTATCCATCTAGTCCATAGGACTCTAACATATGACATGGTTTCCCATTTTTCCATTTTTTCTTTGTGACCATAAAAAGGTATGCTAGTAAATCTAGGAAAATTAGGCTAGCAAAGGATCTCACCATTATGTTGATTAAGGATGCCGCATTCATATTATGGGAAGACTAACCATGTGAAGTGAATATTAATCACATACTTTGTTGTAACTAAGCTAAAGAGAGCTCGAGAGCTAATTTTATTTGAAATTAATATTATGACCATGAAATCTTAAAAATTAATGTAGAGGGAATTACTTTTTTTGGGAAGTAGAAGTGGCATGTATTGTGATGTATAGAGAGAAAAATATAAATTATAGCATAGAATTAGAACATAGAAATGAAAATAAAGTGAAATAATGGTCCAATAAGCCATAATGTTGGTCCAATAATCTATAATTTTTTAGGAAGGAATCCTTAGGAGGCCCTAATAAGTAATATTCTTTATGTGTATACTTATTAAAGGTAAACACAATTCCATTGAATTAAAATATAAGTCAATATCTAAAAATGACTATATAAAAAATACAATAACGAACAAAGATGCAAGATAATGACATGAGCTAATTCATATACAATTATTAAGTTATATAATAGTATATCTTACATAAAGATGGGAACTTGACATTAGTGGTTATGAAGAATAAGATAGAAATCATTCTATGAGAATATCACAACATGGTTTATAATTTGTAATGTACCCTTTTAGGGTCATTCATGAAATATTTATCTAATCCATCATAAACTATATAAGTCTTAAGAATATGATTATAATAGTCATAATTTCAATTGTTCAATGAAATTATAATAATAGTAAGAATCATAATGTGTATAATAATAGATTCCTAGTAATAATTCCTATTAATTCATCATATGTTTTGGTTTATGAATGGAGAGTATAAATTCTATCCAAGCTATCTTGACATCATCTAAGGACTCCCTCAAAGTTTATAGGTTCAATCCTATTTTACAAAAAAAAAATGAAATGATGACCTTGTCACCAAATTTTATTCTCACCCCTTTAAAGTTTGAAGTCATTGGTATGAAAGTGAGTGTTTTTCCAAGTATGATGTGTAAGTATTTTTTACGTCACTTAATTCTCATCTTTCATGAGTGCTCTACTTTATTTGTTTTTTGAGTCTCCCTTTGAATTACCTTTACCTAATCTTTCTAAGTAGATTTCCTATTTTTCTAGTGCGCATGGGGTCTAAGTGATCTAGGCATGGTTGGGATGTGTTCTGGCATCCTCTTGATGAGAAGTAATTTTTCCATACTTCATCTCTTCTATCTTTCCCTAACATTCCATATCCCATGGATTCTAAGCTTTCAAGCTATTTTCCCCCTTGAGCAAACTCTATCAAGCGCATATCTAAAGGATGAATCTGAGATAGGGATTAATAGGTTGAGAATATGATTATGATATGTTGTTTGTGAGGCTGCAAAGGAATGAATTGGTCTTCATAACGATCGTCACACCCTTGTAGATGTTAATGCTAACTATCAAGATAGAGTTTCAAACAAGTGATTTACTAAAAATCACATGATTGTGGCTTGTTTTTGGCATGAAGAATTTTAAGTTATTATAATGTGAAAGAGCATGAAATTATAGTCAAAGATAAAAGCACTCACAACAACACAAGCAATCAACTAGGCTCTAAAGTCTAACTTATGAAGGTGCAAAAGACAATAGCAACTAAGTTAAGTGGTTATCACATCTTTGTAGCTAGTTAAAGGTAACCCAAAGTTAAGGTCGTGAAGCAGTGAAGTGCTTTGATCATGGCTTCACATGGTTAAGAAATGAGTTAAGAATTCAAGTTGTGAGATTGTGATGAAATGAAATAGTTAACATTATATGGTTTTTGCAAAGTCATAGGAATCTAATTTATAGTGAAAGCTAAAGTGGAAAAGTTGTGAACAAAAGTGGTGGTTAATCAAAATAGTGATCACAACATTGCACTATTAGAGAAAGCCTTGTGTTTGGTAGTTGTGAAGGGGTGAAAAAGGTAAAGATAAAGATAGTCACACCATCACAAAGAGTTAAGGTAGATTGATGGTTAAAGTAAAAAAGTAGCACAATACTCATGATCACATCCTCACTAGGTTAAAGCTTTGGATCAAAGCTAGAATGAATTTTATTCAAATTTGTTAAGACAAGATCAAGTGCTATGAAGAAACATAGGTATATGGGTTTCTACTATGGAGCAAAGTTATATTGTTCTACTTCTGATGCTGTATGAACTTTAGCCAAATCTCAGTCCCAATGATCAAATAGTGCAAGTACAGTGTTCAATGAATCATTTAGGGCTCATAAAAAGTAAGACACACTCCAAGATATATCTTTGAGGCCAAAAGATTGAGGTGAAAGGATGAATTATAGTTTTTTTTGTGCTCCACATTGAAAAATGTTTTTGAGAAAGGGGTTTTCCATCCTAAGGCAATGGAATAGGTTGCTTCTCTAGAGGCTTTGAGAATAGAAAGTCAAGTTACTCTCTAGTGTGAATGTTCTTTGGAGATGCTCAAAAGATACTTCTAGGATAGTTAGTTATGAAAATGCAAACCCATCATGAAGGAGATGTTGTGTAAAAATATTTAGGAAAAAAGTGAAAGAATGAGGTACGCAAGATAACAAAGGATCACTCCCCATGCTACGATCTCAAATAGAAGGAAAATTGGCTTGGGAAAAAGCTAAGTATTTCTCTCTCCCACATATGTGTAACATCATCAATGTTGGAAATATAAGAGGAGTAACTGAGAAGGGAAGGGTGAATCAGTTATCACTAAAATAAATCCTAGATCCCTTAGATCATGTTAGTACAAAATGTAAATAGATAACTAAATACTGATGAAGCTTGGTAAACACATAAAATGTTGTAATTCGGTAATAACTTAATTAGCTTGGTAAGTGATTAACATATAAACCTTTAATGTTATTTTTTATTACTCTAACTAAGTTGCAAACACAAAAGAAAATAGAATGAACACATTAGACACCAGGATTTAATGTGGATACCCAATTTGAGAAAAACCACCAATTGCAACTACTTACTATTTTTCACTCTTTTGAAGTGAGCCTATTAGAAGCCAACTGTATTAAAGGTTACAAAACACACTATTAAATGTGACCCTATTAGAGCAATTAATCACCTTGTTAGGAGTGGCCTTCTTAGAGGTCTTGAGAATAATTCAATGGAATTGCCACCTTGTTAGAGGATTTGCAAATAGTTGTTAAGCCAACTCTATTAGGAGATTTAGATCACTACTACAATGATTAGAGAATAACAATGAGATGACCTAATTTGAATGCAATTGAATTGTTGATTTCAGATCTCTATTCTTTCTTATAGTTGATCCTTCCTGATCGAATATGGCTTTGCTGCTCCATAAGGATATTCTTCTTATCCTTCAAATTTGCTTCCTCTTTTCATCATCAAATATTCAATAACACATTCATGACTTACACACTTTGAAATCACAACTTGACCTTATACTTATATCTTCCACTTTGTCAAGTTGGCTCACATAAAACTTAGAATAATCAATATTCATCACCTTAGTCAACTAGAAGCATTAGATAAATCAATTAAGCTTAATATGCCAAAATAAGAAAATCCTTCATTAACTAAACTAGCTCGATGGAAACTAATTCAAAAATGATTTCCTTTGTTAACCAATAGAATCTCAGTTAACATAGCAAACTTGCAAAAATCCTTTGGCAACTGAGTGAGCTCAATTAACACTGGCTCCATCCAACTTTTCTTCATTATCCAAGTCAGTTCAATTAACACTCACCTTTTGCAACTTTTCCTTTGATGCCCGAGTGAACTCGGTAGGCATTTTCTTCTAAACTATGCACACATGAACACTTGGTAGATTCTAAGAACTATCTTCACTACCCAAGTGAACTCAACATATATTGACTGATAATGGTATGACATTTTTTATCAAAGAAAACACATAATTAACCAACTGTATCGAACAATCAATTATATATGCATTATAGATTTTGAATCAAATTAGGGCACTTCTTATAAAGCTAAAGAATTCACATGTTATTAAGTGATTCTTAGTCATATCACATTACTTTAAGTAAAGTAATAGAGCTTTTGCAAATGTAGTATTTTATATGAAATTGAATAGAAAGTATAAATAGTCATTACTCATGGAACTAAATGCAAATCCTATCATTATAATCATTGGCCAAACTTAATTTTGTTCATGTGGTGCCAATGTTCTAATCCCT
Organism: Cupressus sempervirens; assembly: GCA_028749045.1. Taxonomy (NCBI): domain Eukaryota; kingdom Viridiplantae; phylum Streptophyta; class Pinopsida; order Cupressales; family Cupressaceae; genus Cupressus; species Cupressus sempervirens. The sequence continues at coordinate 535,029,964 of CM053789.1, forward strand.
AAAGCTATTTCATTAGAATTACATGAAATTAGTTTCTTCAAGTATATTTAAATGGCTATTTATCAAAAACTACATCTTGTGAATGGAAATCAGAGTTATTTGTTAGGATAAGTTAATTGTCTTGGAGAGTGAGTTAAAAGAGCTTATAGACACATCCTTCAAATTCTATGATTTGGGTGATCTTCAAAGAAGACTAAATTATCAACCCATTCATCCAATCACTTAGAAAATTAAAGAGAGTGGACTAGTTCAAGTAGCTAGTTTTCCTATGGTAGTGCATGAACTTGAGCTCGTAAGGGAATGCATCAAAAGATACAACCCAAAATCAAGGAATATTTTGTTTCCTGGCTAGTCTATTCTCATATCAATCAACAAGGCACTAATGTAGTCTACATTTTACATCCCCATGAAGGAAAAGTACTGTCATGTTGATTTTGGGTCTTCTGTGTCCATGTTTAATGAATAAAAGACTCTCATACGAAAGAAATTTAGAGGAGATGGTTCCATACTGATCACACCAAAAAGAGAAAAATGTCAAAGATTCTTTTTAACACAAATATGAAATGAGAGATTGTGGATATCCTCACACTCCTCCTTAGATTGAAAGGAAAAGAGGATTTTTGGAGTTCATCAAGCACCATTTCTTCCTAGTACAAGCAATATGTGCTAAGAATATATAAATTGACTAGGCATAAATAATCTATGATAAGCTCAGCTCATGGTTGAATTTGGCCAAAGGATTCAAGCAATTCTACATGTCCTCTTATCTAATCTATGTATTGGTAACTTACCACTTTTGGCCTAGCCTCCCTAGCATCCCAACTTATGGTAAGCACACCAAACTTTATGAATTTTATCCACATCTATAGCTGCAAAGAAGCTGTGAGGAATACATAGCTATCAATGATGCCTTCACAATGAGGCTCTGCCAATAATTGCAAGGATGCTCTAAAAGGAGATTCTCACCAGAGGCAATTTTTACCATAAGCTAATTCAGATACTCATTCATCTAGTTTTTGAGTTTCTCCTATTTACAAATAGAATCTTATGATGGATTTCCTAACAAGTTACCTAGATATTTGAAAGACAAGGTGGTTTTAGTCAAACTATGTCTATAGATCCTTGAAGTGAACACCCTATGTTCTAATGTGGATAAGATTACTAGGAGTCCCTTCCCCATAGTGGTTGGATCATATTCATGCACTTCTAGATCAGATGCTCGTAATTTGGTGAAAAACTTTAAGAGAAAATTTAAGTTGTTAGAATATGAGGTGCTTAGGCCCTAGTATGATCTAGTTAGCTTTGTAAAGGATCATCTAAAGTTGGAATATGCCTACAGGTATGTCCCAGATATTGAGTACTTTTGGTCTTGGTGTCTCAATGAGTACCAAACTTGGGAGATATTTTGGTCATGACTAACCATTGATGAGATAAAATTACATAATGATTATGTTGATTTTTTTTAACCTAGCAAATGATGGAGCCTACATGCACCCCACATATTACGAGAAGATCAAAGGCATCCCAATTTTTTCTACCCCACCTATGGATCTAGTCATTAAAATGATGGAGGTTGTTATGCAGGGGATAATCAAGAGAACATATAAATTGGTGGAATGGATTGGAGCAAGGAAAAAGAGAACCTGAAGTACTGATTCTATGGGTGGAATATTAGCTGGAGCTACCCAGTCAACTGTAGAAACAACCACCACAACCACTATATCAACATCTGTAGGTCCATTCCTATCCATTGGACAAGGTGGAGACTAGCCTCTAGAAAATATTGTGCCACTTAATCCTACCTACAAAGTTGGCTCTCTTCTCAACACTAAAAAAGTTGGGGAGAAGGAGGATGACAAGGATAAGGGGAACGAACAAGAAAAATAAATAACCAAGCCATCCTCCCCTGTTCAAGTCATCAATTTAGATGGCAACACTAACCCCATGCATAGCCAGGAATAGGATGCATCTCAAAAAGGGTATACCTTTTTCAGTAACTATGGCCGTTGCCTTCCCTATTGCTTCTTGGAGCAAGTCAACTCTATTAATCCTAGGGAAGCTATTCAATCCCACCACATTGTAGTTTGTTATCAATGTGCTCTCTATAGATTCATGGATCAAGGAGACCATTGATAGGAAGAAGAGGAGATATGAGGATGTAGCCTCATCAAGGGACTTGATCACAAAAGTCACCTCCTCTAATCCATCCAAGAAGACAAAGAAGCAGAAGAAAATCATTACACTAGCTATAGATTCAACAACTAGCCATATGCTAGTTGAGATTGATGAGCCATAGAAAGAAGGAAGATTTCATGAGCTCTGAAAGGATGATTCTAGATTAGGATAATAGATCTTGGCATCCCAATTCATGACTCCATGGTGAACATGTGGATGTCTACTAATGAGAAAATCAAGGACAAACTAGACGAGATTAGAGAAGAGAAGGAGATATTAAAGACCTCAAATAGAGAGTTAGCAAAATACATATGGTCTACGCTCAAGATAATTTCTTCAAGTCAAATTGACCTGAATGTAGAGGAGAACAAGAACTTACTCCTAAAGTTTCAATGAGAAGGGAAATTTGAGAAAGTTGGACAAACATGGGTGGAATAGATGAAGGCTCAAAGTCTCCCACTAGTTGAAAACTTGGGAACCCTAGTGTTGGATGCTCATAAGCTCAAGGAATCAACTTCAAATCACCAAACAACCATATAGAAGGAAATAGACAAGCTGATAGAGCAATTGGCCCTTCTATAGGAAGTAATAGACATGAAGACAAATATGGCCATTGCTCATGGGGTTTTGAAGAGTGGAAAGGAGTTACTATCTCACTAGAAGTAATCAAGGATTTTATTATAGAAATCTCCATGAGATATCAAATGAACTGAAGGATGTCCATGAGCTGGTGCAAAAGGTTATTGAAAAGTTGTTTCAATATTTGAAGATCTTGCACATAGATTCCTTCATGTCCACTAATGAAAAGCTTTTAGATATTGAGAGAATGAAATTAAAGTTCTTGGCATTTTTTGATGAAGTCGTTGACTTGCTCAACTTCCAAGTGTCCAAGCTCTAGGAAATCTTAGCAGTAGATGCAATCAAAAGGAGGGAAATGGAGAAATTCCAATCAAGAGTAGCCATAATAGATTAACTAACAAAGATGCATGGCTATTGGATGGTCTAAGCTAACAATATCATCATTCCAGATGTCAAAGAGTTAGAAAAAGTAATTGAAGCTATGAAAACTTATAGACCCAAGTTAGCTACTTCTTAAAATGCATGATGATTTTAATGTTTTTTGAAAAATCTATCATTCTCCTTCTTCTCCTTCCTAATTTTATCCATTCTTGGAATTTTTTCAGTCTCTGTAATAGACAATGATTCAAACTTGTCCTATACTTTGCGAAGCAATCATCCATGTAGCTAGCCATTTTGAGAAGGCCTATATATGTAATAGGTCTTTGATGAAGTTAATAAGATCGAAAAAGTTTACTTTGGGAAAAATACCTATAGCTGGGACTACTATGTGTGACTCTAAGTTCATTTTGAGTTCTATTCTTCATTTTCTTTTAGTATAGTGTATGGAATGAATGTGTTAATGGTGAAAGTTAAATGAATATGAATGAACTTGGTTTTATTTCCTTCATTCAATAGATTGTATGTCATACTTTCCTTAGCATAAACATGTCTTTTTTCTCTTTATTTTATGTCATATTCTATGTGTTCTATATAGTTAGTTGCATGAGGAAGTTGGAAATTGGTGTGCAAAGTAGTTGAGAGATAGACAATCTTGGTATTGTCCAAAAATTAGCTAACTATGTAATTTAGAAATTACTTATTTCACCATCTCTTCCTTTCTTCCTATTGACATAGCTAAATATGCATATTTCCATTCACTGCATTGTAAGTTTGAATAGATTGCATAGTGCAAGTTAGTCCCCCTTAATTTTTGTCGGTTGTTTGATGTGTTGTGCAACTTGGGTTTTTCCTATCTTGCTCTCTAGTTAAGAGCATACCCAAAAACCCAAAAATACAAATTCATTGCATATCTTGCACTCATAAGGGAGTTGCGCGTTTCAATTCAGGGGTCTTTGATAGATTACTACAGATACCCATTATGTTGTTAACTTCTTTGTTTTTCATAAGCCATTGAGTAGTCTAAGGGTCAAGGTATAAGTCAAAATATCAAGGAAGACAAATTGTTAACCAATAGACCCCTACCCTCTATTGAGACTAGATCCATGAGATTAGATTTATACAACCCCTCCTTGGTAACATTATAAACTTTTATTCACAAATCAAATAATAGTAATATTAAAGACAATCCTATTTCAATTATCTTTAATAATAATATTAGAAGATCAAGTCTATTCTTTATAATATAAAAAAAATCCTTCATTATGAATATTCATTCAATTATAAATATATATGAGTTAAGTATATTCATATAGTTCATTTGTAACAACATTAGAGAAATAATCCCTAATAATAATTCATATCAATATTAAGAATTGATTTTATAAGGAATTAACTATATTTTAAATATAAACATGCACACACACATGTTTTGGTTAGCTAATGTATATATGAAATGCATGTTATTTATCGCAGGGTTTCCCTTTCTCCTAATCCACGTGGTGTACACTTTTTAATGCAACTAGATTGGTTATCAAAGTATGTGCATATCACTTTCATTGACTCATGGACAATAGAAGGGTCATGGCCTAAGATGGTAAATGAGTGATCACTTTTGGGGATTAAATTATAGTTTATTAATGGTCCTGGGATTTAGTTATTAACATTATTAAGGTAGGATTTACCATTATAGTTATTAATTATATTAAATTATAGCTATTTTCTAAATGTTAATTATTATTTTCTTATTTAACCCTTATTTGATGTCTAATATATACATAAATGAAATGTTTTTTTTATTATGGGTTAAAACAAGTTTTTTATAGGGGATTTGAAACCCCAATAGTCATTACAAAATAATAATAAAATTGTTACTAGTTGAAATAACTAAAAATGGAAACCAACACCCCCAAATATCCAGAAACCCACAACCAAACTACTACTAAAATTTAGAAAGAGAAAAACAACAACAAAACATAGCTACAAAACTATCCCTTAGACTCAAAAAGCCAAAAAACAATAATAAGCTAGACCAGTAACCAACCAAACTCCAAGCTTCCTCAAGAGCCATCTCTTCTTGCATCTCCTTAATATTTTCCATAACCACTTTGACATCATCTTTGTTGTTGTTGACTTGGTTCTTTTTTTCCAAGAGACTCTTCCACTGCCTTAGGGTCATCCATATCCAACACCATAATCTTGTATGAGTTCAAATCAAAATTGCCTACAATTTTGTTCATGCTCTCCACTATTGCCTCCAAGAAATTCTGCTAATTTTTAACCATATTGTTAGTAGTAGTTTCTCCTCCATGTCATGCCTAGAAGCTTCATTCTTGGGTCCCTCATTTAGCTTACTCATGAGTTCTTCTATTTTAGCATTTAGTGCTCTATAACTTATATTGAGATTTTTGGTTGAGTTAAAGATCCATTGTTCCATTTGGAAGGTATACATGAAGGTTGCCTTCCCATTTTGTATAATTCCTAGAGGAGGTTGAAAGTCCACTCCTTTCAACTCATCTTTCAATATTTTCACATTGAACTCATTCATATCCATAAGGTCGGCCACTAGAAAAATCCTTACCCTAATTTCCTCATTCTTGTCTTTTGTATCTCCAAAAGAAAATTTTAGTAGAGAGTTCTTAGAAGCAATAAATACATTATGGGTTAAATTCTCTTCAAAATATTTAAAGCATGGGGCTTCTTTGTAAAAGTCCTCCTCCTGTTTACCAGTGTCAACCTTTTTGGTAGACACATCTTCCTTCTTCTATACAATTTCTTTACCTTCCTATGAATGGATAGAAATGGGAAAAGGGCATGCACATGGAGGTCTAAACAATTTTTCAATTGACCCACTAGAGTAATTTCTCTCACCATCCTCCTTAGTAGCTAGACTATTCACCTCTTTGTCACTAGCACTTTCAGAACTAGTCATCATTTCTTTGTAATTTACATTCATCTTATTCTTTTTTATAGACTCAATTTTCACTTCACCCAACTTTGTAATGAGATACTTACCGTTTTCTTTGCTACTACTAGGAGTTTTACTATTTTTTTCAAGCTTAATAGAAATAAGAATAGGGAGAATCTCCTTACTACTATCCATCATAAACTAAAAAATAAATCTCATGGAGAATGTGTTTATTCAGTTTCTCCTTAAAGTCCTTAAGACTATATGCCAAAGAACAAAGGAAATAAAATGGAAGGAAAACCCCAATTTTGCATCTGAAATGATTTAATAGAATAAAATGACAGTTTCAAGCCCTTTCATACTTTTCATCCAAAGTAATGTATTGAATTACAAATTTTAGGACCAATTTCGACAATGTTTTAATAGAAGAAATAACAAAGAATCCTCCATTTTCTTTAACCAAAGGTCCATCATCAAATTTTGAGAAATGTTATCTTACCATCTTATAATTTCTATTGTATCAAAAGTTTTAATTGTTAATTATTTTATTGCTATAATTGATGGTTAAATAATACTATACTCTTTAATTAATCTATTTGTCTATTAAATACTTATTACATATAAGTAATATTACAGTCCTACCCTCCCTATAATTGACTATCCTCAACAAGTTAAATGTTTACTACTTATAACTCGGTATTAGAGATTGAAAACTATGCCTAATGTGATTTCTTTTATTTCCATAAAATAAATTATTCGAGACAATCTTATAATGGTACCTATTTGATTTTCCACAAAAATTTTGTCCATGCGATAAAATGCCTCAAATTCATCTCTCTCAAGTTATTCTTATAAATCCTTATAACATATGCATGATATGAGTGGATACAAAGTAGACACAAAGTATAAACAAAAATGCATTCAAATATATGAATCAAACATATTGAATGTAGGAAGACATAAAGTATAGACATTGTTCAAAAACAAAGAATGCACATTGTATACAATCCCTTTTTAACTTCAATTATTATTGAGTTCAATTCTTTAATGTTTTCTAATAAGCTTAGGCCAGTTAGAAAATAGGCTATTTAATTTTAATAGAATGCATTTATTTTACATGACTAATAAGGATATTCCTATGTTCATTTTTCATGTATGATTATTAAGTATATGCAATCCTTATTGTTACTTTCTAGTTTTTATGAGGTTTCAATTGTAATTAGATTGCTTATTTACTAATCCTCCATAGGAATTCCCTCAAATTTTATAAATTCAAGCCCTTAACTCTTTCTTGGTACAATGCCTCAAGGTTTTGAGGGTCATTGATCTCCAGTCTATTTTGAGAATAACCAATTGGTTTGAATTTACTCATGCCTCTCCTTGATTCCATCCTTAATTCATTTCCTTTAATACAAAAAATAAATAAGCTCTAACTTTCATATTCTAGAAGTAATAAGTATTTCTATATACTTGTATTAATATAGAATACTCTAAAATTCTAATTTTGTGCTTCTAATGATCTTATTTGTTTTTAGAACTATTTGTTTACTATTTCACTTTTTATTGATTGGAATCATACATTAAGTTGTATTTACCCTATGGATTGGAAAGATTATAGCTTTGATACCACTTGTAACATGTCCTCTTTTACGGTCATTCATGATTGATACTTATTTAACTCATTACAATATCTATAAGTCTAAGGAATATGTTTATAATAATTGTAATTAAAAAAATTCAATGATATTATAATAATAGTAATAATCATAATGTGTATAATAATAGATTCCTATAAATATTTCCAATTACTCAATCACATTATTGGTTTATGAATAGTGAGTATGGATGCTATCCAAGTTGCCTAGACACCATCTATAGACTTCCTCAAAGTTACTAGGTCCAGGTTCATTTAAGAGACTTAATCAACACTTGTACCTCTACCCTCTATAGGGATCAAATACATGAGATTAAATTTGTACAAGCCCCTCCTTGGTAACATTGTATACTTCCAATAATAAATCAAATAATAATAATATTGAAGATAAACCTATTTTTATTAATTATAATCTAATAATATAATAAGTCCATGTCTATTTTTTATAATATAAAAATATGCCTCTATTTCCAATATTAATTCAATTATAAAAATATATTAGGGTTATTTCTCTTCTTAAAAATTTATTTGTAATAATATTGGAGAAATAATGCCTAATAATTATTCATATTAGTATTGAGAATTTACTTTACAAGGTATTAATTATATTTTAAATATAAACACACACCCTTATATGCTTTGGCTAGCTAATGTATATATATATAATGCATCCAATTTTTGGTGGGTTGTCACTACCTTCCAATCCAAGTGGGATATCATTTTTAATGAAAGACGATGGGTAATCAATGTACAAACATATCACTTTCACAATATAGGTTCAACTATTTTGTACTCCATTTCCCAATGGTCGAATCCAAGTATTGTCCATTATTAACATGCTTTTTTTTTTAACATTTCCATTTCTAGTTTTAAATATGTCTTTCTGAGTTCTTTGCAAATTTATTATTGATTTCCATGTTTTTATCTTCTTTATATTTGCATAATCCTTCAATGTGGTCCACACTGGATATATATTGCTCATACACCGATGGTTAGGTCTTTTGACTCATGGACCATAGAAGGTCATGACCTAAGGTGGTGAATTAGTGATCACATTTTAAAAATTAACTTATAGTTCATTTTTTTTTGGATTAAGGTAAAAATGAGTTTTGAGGGGTTAGGGAACCCAAGTTCAAAAGGTATGAATTACATAGGATATTCAAAAAAGACCATACAACCAAACTATGTTGGAATAAGAATAAACCTTACTAACTATCTAGCAACCAAGAAAAAAAGAAAAAGAAAAACCAGCACTAAGACTGACAAAACCTAGTAGAAAAACAAAAGACAAAATAAAATAAAATAAGGATAACCCAAATATATATAAAATCTCCTTAAGAGCTTTACCCACCTATATCTCCATCACATCAACTAATCCTTTAGTATTCTTTGAGGCTCTAGAGGTGATAAAATTCTTCCTATAGATTCTAACCATTGTCTTTTTCTTAGGTCTATCTGCAAGCTCTAAATCTTTCCCTTTTCTATTCAGATCAACCTTGAGTTCAATACCTTCCTTTTTAACTTTCCACTTTTCTTTCATTAGTTTCAAGATAAAAGAATGAATATTGTCATTACTCTCCTTAAGGATTTTGTTAATTTGTTCCTCAAAATCCTTGAGTTGATTTGACATGTCATTGTAATTTCCTTTCATTTTCCTCCTTGACTCATTTTCCTTCTCCAATCATTTCCCTAGGTTATTAACCTTATCTATGACAAAGTGTATTTCATTGTAAGTCTCACTATTAATGACCATCGACAAGTCATATTTATGCTTGGTTTGGCTAAGAAACTTTAGGGAAGTATTAATCTCATGAGTCACATAATCTTCTTATTATTCATAAGGTGTAAGGGCTTAGAACCAGAGACAAGATAATCCACAATCCTAATAGGAGAAGTATCCTTGCTAATATTTTTTTGCTACAACTTACTCCCTTGGGTATCTTTATCTTTATTTAATTTGTTTGTAGGAGAAGGGGAAGCATTTCCTTTTTGAGTCTTAACAAGGGAAGGGGAAATCTAATTATCCTAATTCTTGGGGGATAGATTATCCTTATAAATTTCATTCATTTCCATGTCATCTAACTTATTATCCCAACCATTCTTAGAGACTCTATCTTCCTAAGAATAAACAAAGAGATAATCCTCCTCATCATTGGTATCTATCCCACTATTGTTAGGATCCTCCTTATTTCCTTTATCTCATTTCCTTGTTCCTTCTTAATGTTTTTCAGTGTATATATATGGTTCTAGTCTTTATAATAATTTGGAAATAGAAGGATGAGCCCTTCATGGAGAATAGGAAATGAGGGTTTCTTTTGTGTTTAAACACACTCTAATTTAGAGGGTTTAAAATATTAAAAGGAAATGATATTTTGTCCCCATCCTGAAAATGATTAAGGAAAACAAATTAAAAAAATGGACTCTTTGCTTCCTACCATCCAAGGTAAATGAAGCTCTAACACAAGTAAGAACATGCCTCCAAATAGGATTAATTTTTTTATTTGAAAAGTAATCACCCACCTTAACCAATGCTTCCCTTTCTTCATCATCCTTGGGGAATTTAACAAAAATCTTCATTTGTGATCTTCCTCTCCTTGATGAAATTTAAACCTTCACACTAAAACCCAAAAATCTCAATGATAACATTTGTATTAAGAGGGAAAGAGATCCATACATTGTAATAGAGTTTCCCTTCCAACCCTTGTATTATTATAGAATAGCCTCTAGATTAAAACCACGGATCCTCTTAAGATAGGCAGTGACCTATCCTTTGTCAAGCTACTCCTAGACCTGCAAGATATCTCTCCACTCTGTGGATAATTTAAGCTCCTACCTCTTTGGTTATCCCCCCATATCTCTAAAACTACCTTAAAGGCTTTTCATAGAAGTCTTCAAATTGAGAGAATTTCTCTTATTGATATAAAAAATTATAGAAATGAAGGACATAAAACCTTATAAAATGTGTGACCCATCAATACTCTATAAGGAATGACTCCACCTCAACTTGTAATGATAATGAAACTTGCCTATCATACACATCATATTTATTTATTTTACCAATAAACAACATGTCATATTCTCCTTAATTATTTCCTTTAGTATGAAATCTTGGGAATGCCATAAAATCTCATGCTCTACAAGTAGACCTAGGTTGATCAACCACCATATTAGTGTCATGGTAAGTATGATAAATAATGACCTACTCAAAAGAATTTAAAATAATTGTAGATTCTTTTGTGAAACTCTCAACAATCCATTTTAGTAGTGACTTACCATTCAAACACTTCATGATATTATTTGAATCACCCTCCACCCAATTTTTTTTTGTAGTTTGTAGGTTTAGCCATCTTTATGATAAGGAGAGATCTCTTAGCTTTTACTATGTGATTGGTTTGAATTCATAAAAGGAAAGCCACAATATTGATACAATTACCATTCAAATCTCTTACAATTCCAAAACAACCCACTTGACTTGGGTTGCCTTTTGAAACCCCATCAAAGTAAGCCTTAACCCTTTAGGGTCACAACACTAGATAACCTCATCTCTAATATTTTTATTTTAACACTTTTAATATTAAGGTCATAAAAGAGAGGAGCTTCCTAAGTGAAGAAACCATCAAAAAAATTTCCTTAATAACTTTTATATCTTTTCTGGCTATCACCCATGTCAGAGCCTCTTTATCTCTAAATACATGATGGTTTATTTCTTTCTAGATGATCCATCATATATGAGGAGGATATATGTTCCAAAAAATCTTATCATTTTCATCCCAAGACAAGAAAATCCATTGGTTAACAAAATTTTCCACATTTCTAGGGAAAATCCTATTTCAATTCAAGCTAGCAAGAAGATGATTTCAAATTTCTTAAGTATAGGGGCAAGAAAAGAACATATGACAAGAGAAGAACATATTATAAGAAGATTCCTAATATTTGTTTGCACAGAAAGAACCTATTAACTATATTGATTCTTCCTTTACATAAGTTTCCTAGGGATAGGATTTTATTTTGAACCATTGTCCAATAAATTATGCCCACTTTTGGGTTAATAGCTTTGATCTAGCAAGAGGCCTAAGAAGGAGGATCCTTCTAAATGGTAAGTATCAAAAAACCTGAAGAAATAGAGTAATACCTATTTGGAGTATATCCCCAAATGATTGAACCAACGATATCCATATTTAATCTCTTTTCTAAATGTCTAGAAGGTTAGGATTAAAAACCACAAGATTCACCAACTTTTCATTAATCCAATACTGCAAAACTATATTATTGTAAACATTTTACATTGATCAATAATCTCCTAATCCTCAATCATATTCCTCAAGGGATGATCCATCATCTAGGTATTATCCCTCAAGAGAATCATTCTAGCATTCCCAAGTTTCCATCTCGCACCCTTTTCAACCACCTATCTGGAGTTTTGAGCAGACCTTTGAATACGAGACCCTCCTTCCATAATAGATGCATCTAAGAAATCTCCAATAGTGTGGAAATCATATAAATATTTTCTTTTCTGTATTAAACTACATGCCCTATTTTTAGAATACATCCTCCAAATTTTTTTAGTTAGCAAAGCCGTATTACTCCTAATGTATTTGATTTCCAAGCCCCTTGCTAATTTTGGCATGCAAATTTGATCCCCAGTAATAAGAGACTTTATTTTTCATCTTTCACACTCGATCATAATAAATTATTCTAAATCCTTTCCAACAAATTGACATATTTGCTAGGAATTTTAAAGAGGCTTAAAACATACATCAAGAGATTTTGAAGATAACTTTTGAGAAGGGTCACTTTCCCAACTTAAACAAGGAGGTTTCCTTTCAATCCAATCAAGTAATGATTAAATTTATCAATAATACCATTCCAAAGAGACTCTGAGGATTAAGGTAGACAAGGAGGCCCAAATAACAACCCATAATATTATTAATAGAGCACCCCTAATATTATGGATATTCTTTGTTGTCTCACATTTTAGGTGTATTGTATTCATTGGGTCTCCTAAATTATTTTTTCTTAATTTCAGCCCTTTTTTTGTTGTGCTTGAGGGCATCCTATAATACATGTATTTGAAATATTCATATTAATAAAAGTTCAACTATCAATCTTCTATCCATAAACATAATAAATATTTGAAACAAATTGATTTTTTAATATTATGTTATGATAAGCTTATAAAATCCAAAATATGTTGTCTTGTTCTAAACCACATAGATCACATACAAATAATATGATTTATAAAATTGAAAATGCTAACCAATGGACTATCCAGAAAATATTATAAATGACTTCTAGTTAGAACCTTACTACATTAGGGACCAAGAAGATTGGATTCAATAAAAGATGTATATATATAAATGCACCAAAAGTGCATTATAGTAATTCATAAGTACTTAGCTCACAAAAGACAAAAATAACTAGCAAAATTAGAATAAGAAATACATAAAAATTGACATGAATGATAATGAGATATGAAACTAAGGAAAGATATAGAATGAAGTTAGGGGAGAGTCCAATGTTGCAAATAATTAAATTTGATTAGTTGTAAAGATTTTTTAAAAACCTAGCTAGGAATGATTATGTTTTAGGTAATATTTCAACTAAGTGTATTGCATTAATGAGAATCTAAGGATATCTATGATATATTAATTTACAAGTACCAAATCCTAAGTACAAAAATGTTAGACAACTATTCTATAAATCCTATCCCTATTGATAAACCTAGAATAGCTAAAACTTGGCATCTTCTAAGCATTCAAATAAAGTGACCTACACAAAATATTTGAGGAAATGCATACATTTATATCTTATATAATATATCAAAATAATTTTGATGTAGAAAGTAAGAATTATAAATCCATTGCTACATGTGAATACCTAGCCCAAAATAAAAGTATCAGTGCATTTAAGTTTAATAGGTCCAAATATTTCCTTCAAAACTCATAGACAATTGGAGACATGCTAACAACAAAAAATATTAGGTGAATAAAATGCCAAGAATCGTGGAAATTATTTTTCAAAAAAATGAATAAGACAAAATTGTTAATCAGAAAATGGGAATTACTTATAGAAAATTTCTCTTTAATAGAAATATTATTTAGGACCATAGGTCTAGTTAATTTTGCACAATTTTTTATGTTTAACAAATGTTAAAATGGTTACTAAAAATATTAGTCTCCTACCTTAACAACATGAAAAAATAATTTAGAGGAAGGGGATAAAGAAGAGAGGGAGGTGAATACTAGAGAAGAGACCTTGGATTATAAGGGAGAGAAGTTGAAAATGAAGGAGTCAATAAGTTCTAACCCCTCCCATGTCTTTGATAGTTTCTCTATGAAGTCTTACAACTTCAGCCATAATACCTACTCAGGTACTCAAGCCTTTCAAGATGTTTCACTTATAACAACATCCTCCCCTTGGAGGAATGATAAGAAAGAAAAAAAGAGTTCTTCTCTAACCCCCCTATGTTGCAAGTTAAGGAAAAATCCCCCCAACCTCACCCCAATGGGGAAATGTGATTTTTTCCTTACTCTAGCTAAGAGTGTGGTAGATACCAATAGTGATCTAAAAGATCTTTAGGTGAGTTTCTTGGCTCTAGATGAGGGCTTCATAACCCTTTCAATTTTTTATGTGAAAGTGACTCATGTTGTAGTCACTACCCTTCAACTACTTCTATAAGAGAAAGAAGGGAAAGGTCATGAGACAAAGGATTCTAAGTTTCTATTGGATGGCAAGAGGAAAGAGAAGGCTAAGATTTAGCACTTCTATTATTTTTGGTTTAAGTGTTTCTTACTTTGTTATGCTTAGGTGTTCCATCTTTGATAACTTTTATTGACCTTGTATGGCCTTAAAATTTATGCTTTTAAAAATTTATATGTTAAGTAAGTTTAATTGGTTTCACTACTTTCATAACAAGGGTTAATTTTATAACTGTAATATGGTTGTTTCTAGTAGTATTGTTATGTTTATGAAGATTCCTATGTAGAGGGGTCTTGCAAGTTATCTTATTATTATTATCAAGGATTTACGAGTGGTGTGGTAATGTGTTTTTAGTTGTTGGTAGTAAGTTGATTAGACTACCACAAGTTTGTAGAAGGGTTAGCCGCATAATTTTGGTTGTTTTAATAAATAAAAAATAGGAACAGACAATTTTACATAGATCTACAAAGAGAAGTAGGTGGATTAAAAATGACATCCCTAACTCACACATGGAGCTAATGCTTGGATTAAACAACATAGAGGCAATATCACACCAGTAGGTGACAACAACAATATAAAAGGGACAAATAGAGTCTCAATCACCTAACTTTCTTAATATATTATTAGGTTCTGGAGTGTCCATGGAAGGATTTCATCCCTCGTTGTATTTTTCTTACTTCACTTTCATTCTTCTTCTTCGTTGGCATTGTTGACCAAATATCAAGTGCCAAGTTAGGAATTTCACTAAGATCAAACCTACAAGATAAGTTTCTAGGATATCTTCACCAAAATCACATAACTTTCCTAATAGATTATTAGGGTTTAGATTATCCAGGGGAGGATTTTATCCCTCGTCATAATTTTCTTACTTCACTTTCCTTCTTCTTCACTGGCATGGTTTGATAAAATATAAAATATCAACTTAGGAAATTCACTAAATTGAAATCTATTGGGTAGGTTTTCAAGGGATCTCCACACACACCCAACTACCCAAACTGACTTACAAGCTCTGGCATGGATGGAATTTTTTTGTTCAAAGTGCTTAAGATGCTTACTAAGACCTCTCCCTCAATAACTAGAAAGGACTGTACATAACTACAATTTTTCATAAATATATGTATCATTGTTTTTTAAATATTAAAATTTACACTTTTGAATAATATTTTATTACTTTCTTAAATTAAACATAACAATTACCCATAAAAATATAAAATAAATTTAAAAATAAAAATTAGTAAAAGAACTTGTAAATATTTCTTAATAACATTTATATTGTTTCAAAAAAGTGAATTAAATCAAGAGGATACCTGATTTAATGACAAAGTTTAAATTATAAACATTGCAGGCATAGGAATGGAGAATAAGAATGGAATATTGGGAATAGGATTTGCTATTTCAAAAACACCTATTTTTTGGAATGGGTATAAGCTCACTTTAGAAGAAAAATGGAAATATGTATTCCTACTCCCTATTTCAATTGACGAACCAAATAGACTTATTCCAAAGCAACCCTAAATAATTTACACCCTATAAAATACAACATTTCCCTAATGTTCTAAAGCAATTATTCATACACGAAAGAATCAAAATAAACTCAATTTTCAGCAACTTGAGAGCGATAAAGCAGCAGAGCTTATTTCACCAATGGAATAGTGTTGAGAGATTATTGCTAGTGTTACCTGGTATTATATTCAGCCACAGTGAAACAACTTTGTGAAAATGATCAGCTCGAACGGAACACAATCCCTTTCTGCATAAAATTTTCAAAAAATTTAGAAACTAAACTGCGTATAAAACGCACAACTATACATTCCAACATATAATATAATTAAATACCAATGCCTAAGGGATTGAATGCTTGGGGAAAAACATACAACTGCGTATGATTTCGTCATGGTCTACACTTGAAATAGACAAATCATAACTATGAAAAAGCATTTGCAAAAACAAGAAAGTACTTGAAGCTTAAAAGCTCAACCGCCTTAGCTACTTCTGATCTATATTGAAGAACAGTTGCTGGGCAATTCTCCTTTGGCGGGATTTTCTTGAGTTGTTATATGTCATTCACAAATGTTTCAATCCCCCCAACAAAGGAGAATTGCCCAGCAACTGGTTTCGGCAATATTTGTTACTTCTTTTCTCACAAATTGTGTGATTACTAGGTTACAGCGTTGTGTGCTTTATATTGAATGGGCTAGTAGCATATTCAGTGAAATATACCGATGCTTATCACTCATGAGAATATGTGAAGAATGTAAGCTGTAAAACACGCATCTCTTATCCATTTTCCGATGCCCATCAAATCTCCTTGAACCTTATGTTGCGAAATTGCCCATTATCTTGTTCCTATTCCTCGTACGATGGCACATGGTCTTTCCTCAGAGTCTAAAGCAACAATGTGGAACATTAATATTCCTTTCAATATTATCTTATGCCAATTTGATATCAAATCATATTTAGAAAGTGTAAAATTTATATGATGAATATTATCTATTAGTTTATCTAAAAGATGGATAGGATGGAATCTAATTTCAAAAGTTGATATAAGAATCTACGAACAAAAGAAGAGTCATTATATTGCATTTTGAATAGGGTTATATTCAAAGGGGTTGCTCCATTTATTTAAGAGGTCTTAGCCATTTACAATAGGCTTTAAATCTATGACAATGTTCTCTTAGCCAAATTCTTTCTTGATTTATTTTAATTATTTAAATAGATATAGCGAAGTTTAGAAAGAAATAACTCTCACCATCATGTCAACTAAACATGTTACAGTATTACTAAGAAGTACAAGACTATCAATGGAGTAGCCAATACTAGTCACATAATCTATTGTAAGGGAAATTAATAGATTCTTAAGAAGTACATTTAGAATGAAAATTATGGCAATCAATTCAATAATTATCTAAGAAAGGGGGAGTGTCATTTCTAGTAGGATGAATATCATGTGTGAGAAATGATACATGGAATATTACCTAGATGTTCTATATGAATCTTTAAGTAGAAAACCTTCAAAACTACCAAGTAACAACCTAGACTCTAATTTCTAATATAAAATTAGAGCATATTAAAGGTTTAGAACATATATAAAAAGTAAATATTTTTAGGATCTCAAACAAATAAAACACCATTCATATCTTCCCATATGCCAAATAGAAATTTAACTTTGCAATCATATTAAATTGGGGTGGATTTCAAAAAATAAATCAGTGAACTCAATAGAGAAGAGTCATATGCCTAAAAAATATTTGGAAATGGTTTGAATAGATTATGTTTCAATCCATCCAACTTGAACACCTAAAAGAAAACCAAAACCAAAATAAATGATTGAGACTTTCCATATAAACACAAAAATGATTGTAATGCTTCCTATATTTGCATTTTATTACTAATTTATTTTGAACTCTTTCTACATGTTTTATTACTAACTGTTTATGTATAATCATTGTACATCAATAGTCATATGATGCACTTGGTTAAAGTTGTATTATTTAGATCATGTACATATAATTAGTGATGTGCATAGTAGGTTATACTAGTAACTAAGTCATAAACATATATTCATGATAACTCTGAGATTTGTGTCATGATGTTATATAATAATATATGGATTATATGATTAGGATGCAAATTTTTTACTTTATTCTTATGTGGTTAGCTACTAATGTACTCATGAGACATATTGTAATACAATGAGAGTGAAATTGGATGAATTTTATGTCTATAATTTTTTAATTTGTTTGAGTAAGAATTTATTCACATTAAAAAAAAAATTATAACAAAAAATTGAAGTCTTTTGTTTAACTACAAAAAATATAGGGTGTAATTCCTATCAAACAAGTATATGCAAATCATCTTTTTTTGCTCAAATTTGAAAATATGTTATAGATTAAATGCATAGCTAGGGCACAAAAAAGGAATATTGGCTTTTGGTGCACATTTTATTTGTTATAAGTACTCAAATTTGACTTTATTAGAAACCAATAGTTTTTCCCTCTTGTCAAAACTCCCCTATCGAATCTACACCTTTTTGAAAAAAAACACATATTCTTCAAGATAAATCTCTTCTCTAGGGATCTTTTTTTTTAAAATATGATTTACTATTTTATTTTTTGAACTTTTGTAAGTGATCATCTTCTCAAAATTTAAAATATATACTTATAATATTTTGAAATTATAACATATTATAACTAATTAAAATAGTATGAAATCTACATATAATGATGATATTGACTCTAAGAACTCTAAAATGGTGTTTTTAGTTTTTGAAAAAACTTTAGTTTTGATAGAGAAATGTGATTTGACCAAAATAGGTTTAGAGGTCCTATAATGTCACAAATATATATCCTTTTTACCCAAGTATTCTAGAAATGTTTCATGGAAAGATCAAGTTTGTTCTCGAAGATATTTAATTTTTCCATTTTGGTGAAGATGGTACAAAAACTTTGAGCATGGTTTTGAAGACTTGAGTAGCTCTAAGGATAGGTTAAAAATTTCCCAAGATGGAATTTTATGGTAAAAATTTCCCAAGATGGAATTTTATGGTGTGAGTTGTAAATAGCTTTGGGAGGTTTTTGAAAAGTGGTCAATAGAAAATTGGGTAGATAGTTCATGAGATATCGAGTTTAGAAGTTGCAGTACTCTAGGACAAAAAATAAACACCTTCAAAAAAGCCAATAAGTGTCTATTTGAGGTGTATTCTTGACATATTCTTATGTAGGAAAAAATAATATCAATTTGGTCAACCTCAAAAAGTGAGGGTTGCAATTTCTAAAACTTTCTATGAAAATTAAACTTCCTAGTATAAGGATGACAAATACAGGTTATGAAGGATAGTTCTGATGGTGCATATGATAGCTCTATCTTGCATATTATTTTATCAAAATTTTCCACATGGTTTAACATGTAAATTTTTTGAATATGGTAATATCATTTCATTGAAGATAATAGAAAGTGAGTGTTACGCTATTGCAATTTTTGCTTCTTCCAATTTCATGTGTATTTCTCTTTTGGTTTACTTTGTTTGGGTTCATATGGGAGTACCCTTCATCAAAGGATAAGGTGGTTCTTGTACATATACAATCTTTATTTTTCAAAATAGCATGATGGAGTGATAAGGAGTTCATAGAGAAATAATGAGAGGAGTTATAAGGGTCAATGATGAAGTGATAAGAATTACATGGAGATATAATCTAAGGGCATTAAAATGGGATATATCCATTAAAAAAATGTTAAATGTAAGAGGTGAATGCCTTGATAATATTACTACCATAGAGATGGTTCATAGCTCTAGTAAAATATGTTCATTGGTGAACATCTCTACTATTTGACACCTCTAAGTAAGTAATTTATATTAAGAATATGGTTTGAGCCTTGATCAACCATGTATGATAATATTCAATTTGTGTAATAGTCATTTCATATATTCCTCATAGATTTTCTTTATTAGTAGCATGGACTAGTACACCTAGTTTTGAAGAGGAAAATTTCAACATCAAAAAGGTGAAAATTGAGAAATTCGAAGAGGCTTCATAAATTTTGGAATGTCTTCCTACATATTCCATTCAAAATTGGGTAGCCTCTAGTTTTGTTTTTCTTAAGGGAGGGAACAATGACTTCTAGTCACATAAAATATTTTATATATACAATACAATTAGTGTACACATTTAAGAATTTAAAGGAGAGAGGTATGGGAGATACATGGACTCTCTTATTCTCTTCAATAAGGAGAGCCTTTTCCTCACATGGGTTTCTTTCCTTCTCATTATTCTTTGACAATATTTTGTATCTTCATCTCTCTCTTGAGGAGGATCTTTTTTCACCTATGTTTTCTCCTCTATTTTTTAGAGAGATTGCATTATTTTTCCTCTTCTTGTGAGTAAGTTATCCTATCATGTATAATGCGCTAAGATTAAGATAGTTTTCAGAATTGTATGCCTTCCTACATCTTATCTTGGCCTAATTTGTAAAGGATTCTCTTCTTTTACATTAATTATATTTTATTGAATCATTTAGTAGAATATATTTTATTCTTATCAGATTTATCTTCTCTTCCTCTTGTGCATTCCATTAGGCCTCTAGAGCTTAGGTGGCTATCTCCATATTTAAATTTCACAATAATTAAAACTTGATCTATATTACATATGTATATTTGATTCACTCTTCTATAATTTTGTCCCAATTTAATATTATCAATAAATTTATTTCCTTTCTTCTCTCTTGTTGAATTTCAATATCTTTTCTTTGTAAATGATTTAGGGAGATTGATTACATTATCAACTCATATGATCATTATATTTTTTAGCATAATTTTTGTGTATGTGCATTAAAGTATATGATATCAATTTAAAACTAGAATTATGATATGATACTTTACTTTTATTTCATATTTTTTATTTTACCCGCCATGCACGAGTTTTTTTTTTTTTTTTTAGTGTGTCACATTGCCAAGTGTATTGTATTTGATATAAAAAATCCAAATTTTTTACTTTTATTTTATAGCTAACATAAAATGTACTTTCTACAATGAAATTATTTAAATCTACTTTTTTTCTATGCAAAATGCATTTTTCTTGATTATATAATGTCCTTAAGAATCATGAGTTCACACCTACTAAAAAGTATGCAGATATACTAAATGATAGATTTAGGATTTGATTTCCTACATAAATACATGTTATAATTCTGCTATTGAGAAGTATATTTCCATGAATTTTCATTTTACACACATAATCTTGGATTTTTGAGTGGGACCCATGTATTCTCACTACTTACAACATATCCACCTAATCTAAATTCGACATGGAAATAAAATAAAAGAGAGATACTATGGACCAATACCATGTACATATAGTATTAGACATAACCTCTCTCTTTATTTCCTATTAATGATAATAAATCATATCCCAATCTCACTATGACCCATTTTTGTTGTTCTTTAGATCAAATTTTTATTCGAATTATTTTAGATTATCATGATATACATTTAGCTTAAAAGTTACAATTGAAAATGTTAATCTACATTTGGATATATTTAAATTGAGATATTCTAAGGATCCCTACATGTTTTTTGTCCTCTTGTACCCATGTGGAGTACATGTCATTTTCTTGTCCTCTAGTTCACATGTGAAGAAAAATCATTTTTCAATTCCTTTTATAAAAGAAATTAGTTCATCCTCCTTAAGAGGATGTTGACACTTTGCACACACTTATTATGAATGTGGCATTCATAGAAGTTGGAGTTATAAATGTGACTCTCTTTTCATCTCTATGAAAGAGCTTCTTTCTCATTCTCCTATATACATCACATTGATATTATTGTAATGAGTTATTTTGCTTCATCTCTCTTTCTCTCTCCTTCTTAGGCTTTTTCCTTCATTCATAATATTCACAAGGGGTTTTCTTCTCCTTCCCCTTTCAAATCCATTCTCTCTTTATTTCTCTACTTTGGTATATGCTCTTGAAGCTTAATTATTTCATAGTAGCATTATTTCTAATTTGAATCACTTGAATTAATTTTATTTCCTTGCTCTAGTTTATCTTTTCTTATATGATATCAAAGCTTAGTTACTAATCCTTGTTTTGAGTTTTAGTGTTGAAGGCTGCCATTGGTTAAAGATCACCTTATTTGGAGATTTTTTTTTAAGAGAAGTTTTTGTGACTCTAGCTCTTACTAACTCTTTGTGTGTGCATATTTTATTGTTTTATCTATTATTTTCTTGTAACTCCTTTGAGAAGGCTTGCTGCCAGAAAGCTGTTACTTTCTTGCAATTTTTTTTCTCCTCTAGTTTTGAAAGGCTTGCCATCAAAACAAGAGTAACTTAGAACTAATATTTTATTGTAATGTTTTAAAATTTATCTTTTCTAATCAAGATTTATCTCTTGTGCGAACATTTTTTTAAGCTCTACAAAGATTAAAAATTCTAATTTTATCTTTGTATGAGCAAATTCTTATAATTGTTTTAGTGTTTCATCTTTTCTAGCTTGGATTTTGTTTTTTTTCCCAAAATCCTTAATCTGTTATCGGGCCCTACTCTGCATATGTGTTTCCTTCGCATTATCTCCTTGACCTATGCGGCTTGACCTCTTGTTTGGTCGACTTTCACTCTTGCTGCCTTTGACTTGGTTCATCTGATTCTAATATCAGATTAGATTGAACTTTAATAAGCAGAATGCTCAGCCAGATTCGAACCTGTGATCTCTATGTTGTTGCGCATTCAGTTCCACAAAGGACAGGTTATCACCCTAGTCTAAGACCTTGAGCCATTTATGTTTTTCTCCATTTAGTCATATCTATTTTAATCCCATTATGTTCGATGGTCTCTGCCCGCGCCCCTTGGGTACTCTCTACTCTCCACTCTTTCTTAACCCTCTCAACCAGCATCGACCGACTTGATGTGTTCTCCTTCCTTCTGTCCTATTATGAGAAACCTTCACCTTATTCCCTGTCAGGCTTGCGCTATTACTTTCGCCCTTCTTCCAGTCTTTTTGTGCGTTATTTTATTCTGTTTTGTTACATGTTTGTTTCATTGTCTTTGCTGGTTAGATTCCTCATTGTCTTTGTTGGTTAGAAAGATCATTGTCTATCTCTTCTTCATTTTTTTGCCCTATTGTAACGTCTCTGCACTGTAGCTTGAGATTCATGTCTCAGAGACATTTTCTTTTTTCTTTTTACCTATTCCTCATTCTCTGTAGATTATTCCTCTGTGCGCATTCTTCTGCGAGTTTCTATTATTCTCTGCAGTATTGGTATCATATTTAAGGAAAGTTTTTATTTTATTTTTAAAAACAATTATTCTTTAAAGATCTTTAAGTTTTTTTGGAAATTTTTCATTTATTAAGAGAATTTTAAAAAAAAATTATACTTATCATTAACAAAATTCAAGGTCATCAAGAAAAGCCCTAGGGATCACGGCCAAGCTCAAGCAAAAGAGAGTTATGCTGAAGAGGAGGAGGAAATGGATATGGAAGATTCTGACAATGAGTCAGAGGAGGAGTTGGAAGAGGAGAAACTTGGGAAAAAATGGAAGAGGGAGGTAGTGAGAGTTGAGGAGATTAGAAATCAGAGGATGGATGCTATTCCTCTTCCCCTCTCCCCTGTCCAGTCTCAGCCTCCTTCGGAGGAAAAAGTGAATGTCATCACTGGTGAGAACGAGGGGGAAGTGCAGGTCAATAATAGAAGAAAGGCTTGGAAAAATTTCAATGTGAGGACTGCTACTATGGGGATTTTTAGGGAAGTTATGAACACTCAAATCCTGGTGGACAACCTGGAGGAGCCTAGGCTCAATGAGCTCATATACCTGGCTATCCTAGCCATCTCAGACAACGCAAGGGAGACTGGAATGAACCTTCTGAATAATGCCTACAGTAGTATGATTGACAACTTTAGATCAATCAAATGGCTCTTCCATGAGCTGGAGGAAGTTAGAGAAAAGGTATCCCAGATGGAAAGTACTAAGAAAAAGACTGGTATTGATAGCCAGGAGGACCAGGATAACAGAGAAAGCTTAAATGAAAGGAGAATTAGAAATCTTGAAAACTACAACCATAACCTGGCAAGTCAGATGATTTCTCTCCTAAGTTCGATGAATGACAACATCCAATCCCTAGCTGGTAAACTTAAGGACAGGGGCTTCCTAGTGGAGGAGGGAGGACAGAACAGGGAGAAGGCCAGGCCGAATGATGACAAGGCCACAATCAGTACATTCACTAGTATGGATCAAGGCATGGAGAAGGTCCAAGATCAAATGGAAAAGGAGCAACAAAAGATAGTCGAGGCAGCTTAGACTATGTAGGAAATGGAGAAGATTACTGAAGACTAGTTTTCTTGTCTTTTGTATTTTCGTCTTTCTGGCTTTTGGCTTTTGGATAAGCTTTCTGTAGTCTATTTTAGTTTGTTTGTTTTTTGGCCTTTCTGTGGACCTTTGTTTTGGGCTAGGCCTTCAGGCTTTTTTCAACTGTTGGACCTCTGTTTTGGTTGGACTTCTTTTGCTTATTATCAGCCTTGGTTTTTTCTTTTTTTCTTTTTTAGAACTTATGGGTTTCAGGATCCCTTAAAACCTGTTTATCTTATCAAAAACAAAATTCAAGGTCATTGGACTTATAATTTTGAAAAATTTGTACCTTTTTTTATCATTTGTTTCTGTTTAATAAAAAAAAAAAATCAATCAAAGCAATTTTTTAAAATTATGTAAAATTTAATACATGAAATCAAACTTAATAGTTCTAGCCATCATTCATGGAAAACACATGTTTGGATGTTGCCACTGATGCTTTTATTGAGCCCATCCCAAGATGAAAAAGATGCTTGAAAAAATAAAAATGAGGACGTTTTAGGATTGATTAGTATTTCAATTATTCATGATTTATATGTTTTGATTGCAAATTGTTCTAAAACTCATGAAGCATGTACAATTCTACAAACTACTTCTGATAGTATGGATGAATCCTACAAAATTTAATTGCAGGACAAACTCAAGGATATCAGGTATAAAAAATTCAAAGAAATGGATGAGTTTCTTTTAAAATATGATGCTCTTAAAAGTTATTTGCTTATTTTAGGTGTTCAATCAGCAGATATTCATTTGATTCACATTATTCTTAAAAAATATCTTCCTAGGCAATTTCAGTAGTTTCTAACTATATTCATGCTCAACTTGCTATTTCTAGCTTATCTTCTCAATTGACTTATGGTATTTTTCAAAACTTGTTGCATCGTGAAGAAGCTAAGAAAATTCAATCTGGTACTCAAGTGACGATGCTTTGATGTCTAGGTATTCAAATAATAACTTTAGAGCTAATCATAATCATCATCATAATAACCATAATCGTAATAACTCTAATCATTCAAATAATAAATCTCATGTCAAGTCTAATAATAATAATAATTCCAACTATCATAATAATAATCAAAGGAATCATTCTAATTCCAAACCACCTTGTACTTATTGTGGTAAAGATGGCCATGTTATCAATAATTGTTTCGAAAAGAAAAATGATAAGAAACCCATGAACAACAATCACCAGCATCAAAAATCAAATGATAAACAAAATTAATTCTAATGGTTTGAATTATCGTAATGCCTTTACTTGTAGTTATAATATTTCTTAACTATTAGAATGGATTGTGGATAGTGGTGCTTCTCAACATGTAATTTCTCATCAGGAAGTTTTTTATTTTTTGCAACATGATTTGGCTAATATTCCAATTCAATTAGCTAATAATCATACTTGTAAAGTTGAAAGCTTAGGTGATATAAGCATTCTTAATAGTTAATTGCATGATGTCATTTATGTTCCTAACTTGAAAACTAATATTCTTTATATTACAAAGCTATGTCAAGACTATAAAGTTGAATTCTATAAGGATATGTGATATGTGATTGATCCTAAAACTAATCAAGTTATTGCTAATGCTAAATTGGATCATGATAATTTATTTGAATTTTATAAATTTTCTAGTTCAAGGTATATCTCTATTAATTTAAATATATGGAATGAAAGACTTGGTCATTTAAATTCTAATTATATTACTTTGATGCAAAAGGAAAATATGGTTGTTGGATTGCACCAAATTATTCCTTCCAAAATGATACTTTTATTAAATTTCATTTATATGTTGAAAGGAAATTTGTCCTTAAATTTAAGATTCTTAGAACTAATAATGAGAAGGAATATGTGAATAATGTTTTTCATTCTTAGTCAAAATCATGTGGAGTTAAATATGAGTTTATTATTCCTTATACACCACAACAAAATGGTGTGGTGAAAAGAAAGCATGTAGGACTATTGTTGAAATGGCTAGATGTATGTTGCATGCTAAGAATATGCATTATAAGTTTTGGGTTGAAGCTATGTCTCCTGCCACTTATCTTATTAATAGGACTCCTACCAAAGGTCTTAAGGATATTACTCCCAAAGAGCCTTGGTGTGGTAGGAAGTCCAATTTACATCACTTGTGGGTTTTTGGATTTATTGCTTATATTCATAATCTTGGAAAAAGGGCATAAATTAGATTCTAAGTCTTCTCCTTATATTTTTGTTGGGTATGATGAAAATACTAAGGGTTATATAGTTTATGATTCTAATATTAACAAATTGCAAGTTTCAAGGGATATTTGTATTGCAAAAAATAGAGTTCATGATTGCTATAATGCACAAGATGCAGAATTTAGTGGCACTAAAATAGTGCTTGTGGAGGACAAACATCCTTCTCTAAACCCTACTCCCACTCTTAGTCCCTACTCCTCAAGCTCCAATTTTAATTCCTCCTATTTCTTCTAATTATAGTAATGATGTTAATGTTGACACTAATGATGTATTTATAGATAATGATTCTACTTATAGTGATGACTCTATTACTACTAAGTGAAAACTTAAATGGGCTCAAGGCTTACTTAATGAAAATGATGATTATATTAATATATTTGGTGGACTCAAACCTAGGAGGATAAATAAAATTATTGCAATTATACTTTGATGAATTCTATTATTAATTCTAACAATCCTAAGTCTTTTGATAAAGCAAACTCTCAACCTCATTGGCAAAAGGCCATGCAAGAGGAATGTGATTCTTTAATTGCTAATCAAACTTGGGATTTAGTTACTTTACCTGATGGTAAGAATTTAGTTTCATGCAAATGTTTATATAAAACCAAGTTGAATGCCAATAATGAAAAAGATAATTTTAAAACTCAATTATTTGCTAGAGGATTTTCTCAAATTGAAGGATTAGATTAAAATGAAACTTTTTCTCCTATTGCTAAAATGCCTACTATCAATCTTGTTCTTACTTTAGCTTCTAAAATGAATTGGCCTATTCATCAAATGGATGTTAAAACTTTTTTCTTAAATGATTATTTACATGAAGAGGTCAATATCACTCAACCCTCTAGTTTTATTAAACGAAATTAGTAAAAATTTGCCTTACAAATTGAAAAACTCTATTTATGGTCTCACACAATCACCTAGGCAGTGGTACTCTAAGATAAATTATTTCTTTACTTTTCAAGGATTTTCTAGAACTAAAAGTAATCCTAACTTATACATCAAGCATACTCAAGATGATATTATCATTATTATTCTTTATGTGAGTGATTTGATTCTTACTTCAAGTTCAAATACTTTAATTTCTGATATTAAGTTTCAATTTAATGAAAAAATTCAAATGACTAATTTAGGAATCTTTTACATTGATTCCTAGGTGTAAAAATTTGGCAAACTAATAAGGGTACTTTTCTTTCTTGAAGCAAGTATGCTCATGATCTTTTCAAAAAAATTAAGATGAATGATTCTAACCATGTTTCAATTCCATGTAAATTAGGAACTAAGTTAATTAGTGATATGTATCCTTCTTTTGTTGATTAAACTTTGTATAGGTAACTAGTAGGAAGTCTTAATTATCTAACTATTACTAGACCTGGTATTTCTTATTGTGTTAGTTTAGTTTCAAGATTTACGTCTAAACCTCAACAAACACATTTTAAAGTTGCTAAAAAAAATCAAGGTATATAAAAGGATCCGTTATTAAATGGGATTATTTTATAATAAAAATTCTCATTTTAATTTACAAGGCTATACTGATTCCGATCTAGGCGGAGATCCCAATGATGTGAAATCTACTTGTGGGTATTATTTCTTTGTTGGTTCAGGTGCAATATATTGGAAAATTAAAAAGAACATTCCATTTCTCTTTTCTCAAATGAAGCTAAATACAATGGTTGTAATAATGCATCTAAGGAGGCTTTATGACTTAGAAGGATACTTGAAGATTTGGGTCTACCTCAACAAGAACCTACTCCATTATATTGTGATGGTCAAAGTGCTATTGTCATAGCCAAAAATCCAATTTTTTATGCAAGGACAAAACATATTTCTCTCCAATGTAACTTCATTGTAACTTCATTGGAGAACAAGTTGAAGACAAGAAAGTTATACTTATTTATGGAGAATGCACCAAGTTGTGGTTCTAAAAAGATGATACTTTTCTTTATTCTTCAAAATTCCCAATAGCGTGTATGCACTATGAGATTCTCCATAGTGTCTGTGTGCTATTGAAAATCATATAAAATAATATAAACCCCTACTCTCTCTCTCACACACACCCTCACTCTTGTCCCCCCCCCCCCCCACCCCCCCCCCTCTCTCTCTCTAGCTCCCTCCCTCCCTCGCTCCCTCCCTCCCTCCCTCCTACTCTCCTCCCTTTCTCTCTCTCTCTCTGTTCCCTACTTTGTCTTACTCTCTCACTCTACCTTGGTCCCTCTCTCTGTATCCTATCATATTCTCTTTCCCCATCCCCTTCTCTCTCCATCCTCTCTCTCTCACACTCTCCACATCTTATCCCTTACTCTCTCTCCATCCTCTACTCTCTCTCACTCTCCACCTTCTTCCCCTCTCTACCTCTCTCCTTCCCTCTCTCCCTATCCACCATCTCTATTGAAATAAAAGCTTAAAAAGTATGTGTTCCCTATTTAATTTTTGAATTTAAAAATTCTTTAAATAGAACACACTAAAGCATGTGCAAGCTATTGTGCACATGTGCTATATAAAGCATTGGATACCACCAACCCTAAGACTTGAATTTGACTTGGGGATCCAACCCAAAGGTTTGGAGGCTCTAAACTATTCTAAGACATGTTTTGCAGAAAGCATACAAAAAATGCTTGGTTTTTCTTCTATGCTCTCCTTCAAGTTTCCTTGTGGTTGAGTATCAATAAAATCAAGTTGCATGATATTGTAGATCTTTGTGTTAGCTATATAACCATATAATTTATTTTGAATTTAGACTATTTCAAGCCTTTTGGCTATAATTTCTTTTGAAAGTATATTAATTTTATCTCAAAAACAAACATGTACTAATTGGGGTGTAGATTTAAGCTTATTCATCAAATATTACAGCAAGTTATTTTTTTAGAAGCTAAACTCCATTCTATACATTTTCAAAAGAAAAGTTTATATTTTTAGAAGGGGGGCTTCATGTGCATGTAGGGGTCTAGAACTAATGTGGTGCATCCAAGGGGCCAAAATTAACCTATTTTAGGCTCGGGCACCCAATTCAAAATTTAAAAAATGGGCACCCATTTTTTCAAAAATTAGGTACCTATTTTTTATTTTCAAAAAAAGGGTACCCGTTTGTGAAAACATTATATATATATATATATATAGATAGATAGATAGATAGATAGATAGATAGATAGATAGATAGATAGATAGAAATGGGTACCCATTTTTGAAAAATGAAAAATGGGTACCTATTTCTAAAAAATTTAAAATTTTTCTTTTTTCGGAGATTTTATATGCCAATTTGACTTTTTCATAGTACCCATTTTTTGAATTTCAAATAATGGGTGCCCTTTTCTTACAACATTGGGTGGGATCTTTTTCTCCGACATCAAATTTTGGTTCAATATAGGTTTGATGAGACTAAGCCTTTGCCTTGACCTCTTAAGATTTGGCTAAGGCATTGAACTAATAAATTCACACCTTGCCATAATTTTTAGAGGGTCTTCCTGATCAATTTTTTTATGAAACAAAAACCCATTAGAGCTCTCACTGTCCTAATTTTAAAAATATAAATTTTATAGTGCTATGATTTTATTTTCTACTTTTACATTATTTTGTAATGAAAGGTGGTCCTTAAATGTAAAATAGTGAAGTTCACTAAAACTTTAATAACTTTTTTATTTTATAATTTTTCTTAAATTAATTTATATATCATCAATCTGCATACAATTCTTTTGAGGCTAAATTGTTTTTTTTTTAAAGGTGAAATTTTGATCAAATTATGTTGTTTGTTACACACGAGAGATTTTAAAATTTATCTTTATAGCCAATTAATAATTGATAATAAAAAAATTATTCAATAAAAAATTAAGGAAAAGTATTTTCATCAATCTTACATGTATTAGGTAACTCCCTTTAAAAAGATTTATGAAAATTCATTTATTTGTGTCAAATTATGGTGTTCATACATGAGTGTGGTATGGTCCCGAAATAGGCATTTTGAAAAAGTGGTTTTTAAAGATCCATACCAGAAACAAAATCTATCATATGGGTACACAAATAAATTACATATTAAAAAACTAGACTCCGAACACTAAACATTTTATTTCTAAAGCTTTTTTATATTCAATCTCTAAATGCCTCAAATTTTGACATCAATTGATAAGAAATATCAAAAATATGAGAAACACTTCCACTTTTTGCCCAAAAGTGAAACCCAACTTCTTGCACTTACCACTTTATATATAATAGTAGGTTCTCAATCACCTAGAGTGACCCATGCGAAAGGATCCAAAGCCACATAGAATTGTAGATGCAATGTGACAAGATGAAACTAGAGACTGAATGAATGGTAGATTGGTTTTCAATAATTTATAGGGAGAGCACATAGATATTTCACATTTTTGGGATGTGTCCACTTACAAAATTCATTAAAAATAATTAAAATTTTAAAATTACCGAAAAAATCTAGTATAAACTACATGTTGTTAGGTAACTTTTGACAAGAGTGATTAAACAATTTCAAAAAAAGGTAAAATTTTAGGGGGGTCACACTTTGCACTATGTTGTGTTTTTTTCTTAAAAAGCAATACCACTTGTTGTGGCCCCCTTTTTTGAAGGCCTAAAACTAAACCATTTTGAAAAAAGTTAGTAGTTTAGAAACTAGACTCAAAGGACTACTACATTTACATACTACATTTGATAGCAAATTACCATGGTAGGTCCATCATAATTATGGCATCACAACCTATTGTCATCATAATTTTGATGGCTTGCTGTTAGAATTGCGACGACGATAGGTTGTTACACCATAATTGCGATAGACCTATCATGGTAATTTGATATAAAATGTAGTAGTTTTTTTCATATCTTAAAATTTTGAGCGTACCTATCTTCAAATTCTTGTCAATGTTAAAAAATTATTGATTTCAAAAAAGAAAAGAAAAAAAGGTGATCACTTATACCCCCCTGTTGGCACCACAACTTTTTGCACTTACCTAGTTCTTAACTTAAATAGGAACTTTTGATAATGTTCATTATGAATGTGTTGTGTTGTATGTCTTTTATTCCACCTTTGGGACTGAAGTGGGTTTATTTTATTTAGCTAATTAAGTCTAATAAAAATGCATATAATCAATTCAAATTTATCTTCAATTGATTCATTATTGGTGGTAATAATGTTTTTGTTATTTAATTATTAATTTTTATTTTTAGCTAAACTAATATAAAGATAGGAGCAAACTACAATATTGTAAGCATTTTCATTCAGATTGTCTTGAAGGAGCAAAAGACCAATTTTCCAAAGGACTAGAAATTTGAATGTAAGATTACTTTGTTTTCAATACAATTATGAGTTATATCAATTGTCAATTTTTTTTTGTATGTTCTCATGGGGTCTAATTATTTGTGTGTGCTTCCATTTTTGTTCATGGAGTTCAAAATTTCATTGATTAATGTGATTAGTATAATATTTTTAAAGAATCAAGTAGTTAGTATTTGTGATTGTATTTCTAATACCAAAAGAATGTGCCCTTTGGCCTAGTATGACATTCAGGCTACTCCTAGTATCATGGAATGGATACAAAATAGTTCTCTTTTATCCCACCATATTTTTAAAAAAAATGGAAAATGGATAAAATGGAACCACACTCTATAGACCACTAAAAACATTTGGCTTGCAATTTGAGAAGTACTACTGAGGATTTATTAATAAGGTTAATACTCATTCCCAATGATGGGGTGTACTATATTTGGAAAGATCTTTTTTTTTCTTTATATGATCTTTTTTTTGTTCTTTCTTAGCTATTATTCTTGGAAATGGCTATTGAGATAAAAAGTACCTCATGGAAGTTATCCTTATGTATGGATAATCCTTTCATGCTAGCTATTGTGAGGAGATGGCCAACCTCTATTAGCATTATCATGAATTTTTTTCTTCCTATTCAAAAAATGACAAGTCTAGTGATGTTAAATAGTGACACAAAGGGTCATTTCCTAGTGACTAATGGGGGTAGAAGGGTTGTAGTGTGGCAAATCTGGGGTAACAAAACTAGAAGACAAAGGTGCTTTTCTCTAGTCAACAATGCTAGCAACAACTTAACTTGCACTTTTATTTGAAGGGTGACTCTAAAGTTATATAAAACCTATTAAGATCTCTGAAAACTATAGTGTTGGTAATGCTTCTTTCACAAACATGATTAGTTTGCATAGATCTTTACCCTAGCTTGCATAGACTTGTTATCATGACAAACTTCATTAAGTTCTTGTCCCATAGTCTCCAAGACTATATATATATTATCAAGGTCTTTATACTAGCATTTTTAATGGAAATCACTATAGCCATGCAATATCTCTACATCTCTAACTAGTTAGCTATGGCAGGAATGAATATAATCTAATTGTGGAATTCATTAACTTAGATCCATAATTTGTTTCTCTCTACCCATAATCCAATTTATGGGAAAAGTGATATAGAATTTTTACATAAGGGAAATCCATGTAATAGTCAGTGTGTTCAGCTATGACCATTTATTGATTCACTAAGTGGTTTCTCTTTAGAGCTAGCAAAGGAATTATTTAGTCTCATGCCCCATTATCTTGTGTAGCTAATGTAAAGAATCTTGTAATATCATCAAACTTACAAGGTTCGTATTGATTCATCCATCATACCATCAACTTAAAACCTATTTGGAGTCATTTATCTGATAGAACCTATAGAATATATGATAGTTTCATGAATCCTCTTTGAGCACATCTTGGGCAAAGAAACATACTCTCCATGCACAACTTGTCCCATCCTTGCGTAACCTATCACGATATGGTGAAGGATGCAACTATCACTCAAAAAAAACATGAGATTATTCATACACATCTCATGACTAAAGAATATTGGGCGGGACCCCACTAATGAGGATGGGCCCCATTTCATTTTTCTAAATAATGTAGAATCGTCAAAATTTTGATGAACATGTTGACTAAACAACCATCATGGGTGTGGCATCCTGGTCACATGGGTTTTTCATGCTTGTGGAAATTTTGACTAATGTTCATTAAAATTTTGACAAACACACTGACAAATAGTTGTCATGGGTTTGGCATCCTAGTTGCATGGGTTTGCCAGGCTTGTGGAAAGTTTGAGATAAAGTGTGTCAAAATATTTACCAATAAGAAGTTACATTTGGACCAATTTTTTAGGTCACTTTTGACCAAACACTGTGTAGAAATTTTAACCTTAGTATGAACTAGTTAAATGTTTGATGGGAAAAATACTAACAGGACCAATCGTTCAACTTTTGACCAATTTTTGTCAAAAAAAGAGGTGAATTCTACTAGTGATAGTAGGAGAAAATATGATGCAAGTCTTGCATGAGACTCTACTAGTTATAGTGTGTGGAACTAGGCCTGTGCAAATTTTCACACTAGGTGATGTGACATCAGACCCTATTCTGGGGTTTTTGATGTGAGTGATGGGTACCCTCAACTTGAGACATTACCCATTGCGATGTGAAACTTTGTCTTCCTGCAATATCTCACATGACATTTCTTTGCAAGCCATGCACACAAACAGGACTACACATGAGAAACTGATGTACCTTAGTCTAAATTTGACTCAAAACATGAAAAAATTGATCAAAACGCATGAAATTTGAATCAAATGGGAAGTTTTTTTTTTTTTATCACTCACTCATACTTTGTGTTCTTTTGGCCAACTGTGATGTCTAGATCACTCAAAATGGTGTGCACACATCGGGACCACCATGATGCTCAGAGCTCCTCTACACAAAAGAAAAAAGTGCAAATTATTTGAAAATGACCTTTTGGGTCCTTATATAGGGTTTGACCTCATTTTGAAAAGTTCTCTGATTGACGTAAAGGTCACCCCATAGCTAATTTAACTATCATGAACTTATTTTCCTAATAAAAAAAGAAAATCTGACACTCATGAATAGTTAAAAAAATTAGATAATTTTTTTGAGACTAACATGATCAAACACTTGTGTAGTCCATCTTTGTGGTGTGATATTCATACCAAAATCTCATTATGTCAACATTTTTTGGAAATCTTGAACTTTTTCATCAAAAGCCAACTTTGGTCAATCAAGGTCAACCTTGGTCAAATAGACCTTAAAATCACCCTAAATCGACTCAAAATCTTTTGTAATATGTTATGATCTATTATTCTTTCTTTTGAAGCTATGATCGCATCAATATCCTCAAATCTAATTCTCTTCAACATTTTTCTAATGTGTCATATTTAAATTTTTGTCCCAAGGGAGTAGGATAATTACATAATTACATCAATCAAATCTTGTTTGAAATATAATCTAAACTCAATGTCCTCATTTCTAGTGAAATTTCATTCCTAGGGGAATTGATTTTCCCTCTATCCGACATCATATGCTATATATCTCATTTATTGACTAGTTGATCAAATGCATGATAGTCCATATCATAGCTTGATGAACATGTATCTAAGCATTCTAACCTAGACTCCTAAGGGTTAAGCCTCATTTCAGGGATAATCCTATGATGAATGATTGGTCTCATCATCTCTCTTATGGAATGGTATCTAGGTGTTGTATTTGGATTCCAAAGGATTAAGATTCATTCTAGAGATAATCCTAAGCTCTCTTTTAATCACCTTTTAATGGATAGGTATCTTAATGTTCTATCAAAACTCCTAAGGGTTAAGCCCCATTCTAGGAACAATCATATGAATTATGATTGATCTTGTCATCTTCTAATAGACGTGTATCTAGGAATTATAACTAAGACTCCTAAGGATTAAGCCTCATTATGGGGACAATCCTGTGAACCATGAAAATATTTTTTTCTCTTAGACTGGTATCTAGGTGCTATATCTAGACTCTGGGGGGTTAAACTTCATTCTGCGTATAACCCTAAAAATCTCATCAATTGGTCTATGTGTCATCAATCTCATAGCCAATCTCAGTTCTCATACTATGCTTCAAAATTTTGACTATTCTCTAAATCAATTTGTTTTTCACACATTAATTCAGAGAGGGAAAAATGTAATGCCCCAATATTGGCACCTTTCCAATTTTGGTGCATTAGTCTCCACATCAATTTCTTGATCAACAAAGTCCTAATTTACTAGGCATTTTTGACCACTTGTCTCTACTTGATCTAAGTATCAAATTGAAAGAAAATCCTTAATTTTCAATAATCATATATCTCTATTTAATTCCTAAAATATTGACTTAAATTGGCTAAGTAAGCCTTGTAAGTGAATTAATTTAATTATAAGTCTTGACACTTTAATTAAATATATTCACCCCCTTTAGCTAATACACATGAAATGAGGAATTAAATAAGGTTGATTTTATTACATACTCTTATCTTAATTGTTGAATTTAATTTTTTAATTAGTTAGAATATTTAATTATGAGGTCACATTTAATTAAATAAATTGAATATTCAAATATTCTCTCCAGTCCCAAGTCAGAAATTATGAGTTAACTTTGAATAAAAAAGGAAGCAAATTAGTTAGCTGCTTATTCTCTCTGAAAGAAATGAGTAAACTTCTTCAATTATGGAAACTTTCCAATTGAGCTAAACTCTTTTCAAATTTGAACTATTTACCTACTTCAATCTCAACCTTCGATTGGTTCTAGGACTCTATAAAAGAGACCTTCTGCCTATCATTTTAGGAGGATGCAATTGATGAGTATCAAAACTCTTTCAATTTGAGAGCTCAACATGCATGCATTCAAAGCTTTCTCATGTTTATTTGTTTTATTATCTCACTCTAGATTAATATGCAATGCATACATTTAGTGTTGTTTGCTCTTTCTCTCAATAGATTAAATTTGCATTACATATAGCTTAAATTCACATCTTTGCAAAGAAAATCTCAAAAAAAGAAGAAGCTTAATGGCATTTACATTCTATCTTAATCTTGCATTAATATAGATTAAATCCTTTATTCTAGTTGATCTAGTTATTGACCTCTCAATTATGAACACACATAGTAAAACCTTGTTTGGATAGAAGGTAATAGATCACCTTTTGCAAACATTTAGGATGAACAATCTTATGTTCATTCTTAGATGCACCAGACAAATAATGATCATGTTGAAGTGTGTGGTAGAATTAGAGGCCCATGTTTAACACATACAATAATAATTATCTTAATGGATAGATAAATGGATTATATAATTATTATTATTACATAGTAAATTATAAATGTAAATGACAATATATAAATTATATAAGTTTATTATAAATAAATATCTAAAAATAAATAAGAATATATTATTAAGATAGTAAATAATAATAAAACTAATAAGGTCTCATAAATAATGAAGTACAAAATAAAATAGTAATACATAAGATAAAATGCAAATCAAAGATTATTATTATAGATATATTTATTAATATGACATAATAATAAATCTTAATAGAGGAAAAGTCTATTTATAAATAAATATAATTAATAAGTTATGATAAAAAATAATAACTAATAACTAATATAAAATATAGTTATTAAATCGTGAAGAGTCACGACAAATGGGTGAAAATATAAGTATTGAGAGAAGAAGTGGATATACCATGAACTACATGGAATGAGGGGAAAGGAATGGAGGATCTAATTAATAAATATATCTATTAATCTAAATGATTAGTTATGAAAAAGACATATTCAAATGAAAAATTAAGTAGAGATTGTTCACGGAGACTACAATGGTATTAGAGTCCGATCCTACCATCCTATACTCATAGAAATTCATACAAAGTTACAAGGAAATATAAATATTAAAGAAAGAATATAACTTATGAAATGAGAAAAAATAAAAACCTTACATCCAATGAACATTGAATCATCAGAAAAGATAATTATATAACATCACCCATAGTCAATAATAACAATCACAAGACTGTGACAGTAGTAACAACAACTTACATTCGAAGTCTGCAATAAAGAATTCATGAAGGTGAAATTACAAGCAAAACAAAATATTGAGGAGAGAGAACATTTTTCTGAGGCTACCCAGATCAATTGATACTATTTATTATTTATTTTTTGGAACAACCAAGTCAGGCTTGACATCTACAAACAGTACCTCATTACGACTTGGACTAACCCACCTAGGGAGTTAAGTCCAAGGATGGCTTGCTATGTTGAGCACTTTCTAGACATGCATGATGGGATTATTGCTTGACTAGGATATTTATCTCAGAGTTGGTGCCATCCTCTTTAGTTCACATTAGGATCTTTCAAGGTTGGTTCCCACCATCTACGGGCCCGAATAGACCACCACATTGATAGAGAGGACCATATTTGTAGGCTACACACATTGGTCATGACCAAGACTGAGTTACACTTCATTTTCCATTGCCCTATTTATTATGAGATCAGAGGAAGACTTTATATTTTATTAAGAGAGTGCTACTCATTAACCTCCTTCTTTAGCTACATAGATCAGAGATGTTTGGCACTTTATCTCTAGGAGGTGATGCAGCTTTGTGATCACACCCTACAACTTCTATTCCCCTTGAAGCAGGTTACAGAGTAGCTCATTATGGACTTCTTCTCACCCTTGCCCTTTGGGTGGGGTATGAAGCAGCCCATTGATACCTCCACCACTATTCACTCGAGATCCGTGTGACCCCGCAAGGCTTATCTTCATCTTCATCTTCATCAACGTCAACTAACTAGCAGATCTCAAAGACAACTACATGCTCTCTGTCACTTGGGTCTGTATCCTTCAGTGTTGGACTTCTTCCAGTCTAGGAAGAACCCTTAGTCTGTGTCTTATATCTGATTTTCTTTTCTCTTCCTTTTCTTTCTTGACCACTGATTGGTGGTCTTTTGATTCTCTACTTCTTGTTCTATAAACTTTTAGTCTCATAGACCCTTGTTGGTTTCCCGTTGGATATTAATAAATTTATCTTTATCTTATATATCTCATCTCTTATCCCAAATTGTAAATTCTTAAGTTGTCCATATCTGCCATAAAATATATATTTTCTTTTTAAGTTTGCATGAACCATATTTATTTTGTGACTGGTATTTTTGCTTCAGACATTTGGCTATGGTTGCCACTTGTGTCATTATTCCTATAGACTGTTTATCCAGCAGTTTAACATATGGTTATGTAATTATGCAAATATTTCTCGAGCTTATACAATAAAAGAACACAACCATAATATAAGGCATGTAATGAATGGGAGATAAACAAGTGTCACAGAGGCAAGAAACATAGGAGGAACGTTTAGATGAATGACAGCAAAAAGATAATATAATAAAGCAAAGAAAAAATATAATGGACCTTACAAAGACCTAGGTGGCATTTGGGGGCAGAGATAACATAGTAATCAACGGAGAAATCGGATTTCAAATAAAGCAGCGATAAAATCATAGGGAGATACGAGATATTTCTACCCATAAAAGGACTTCATTTTACACGCTGCCAAATAAACGAAGGAAGATGGGATAAAATGAAAAAAGATGGGAGTTAATAAAGATTTCAAGATATATGTCATCTAATGCAAGGGCAAGATAAAGGTCACAATTTGGAAATTGACATTAGGTATAAAACCATAACCTAAGGGAGCTAGCAATAGCAAGAAGGAATGAATTAAAGTGACTTTCAACTGTTGTTAGTCTCGGCCTTCTAAAGGCAGGGACTATATGTTTCACTCCACACTTTTAGTTTAGTTGTCATTTTGGAAACCATGAAAATCTGTAGAAACATTCTTTTTAAATTAAATTTTCTTTTTCTAATTTAAATTTTTAATTGTCGTATTAGCTAGCCCTTATTTTTTCAGTAGTCTTATTATTTTACTCCATGCAAAATTAGGCAGAACGAGGAGTTTGGTGAGTCATGGCAAGTAGTAGCAACAGGATGCAACATGGCAAGTGTTGTCAATAGAATTCAATGTGTTACTCCTGGCTTTACCCTTCAAACTATAGCATATATCATTTACACATTTCCTCTACATCTAGGACATCATCTTTTTGTTCTTTTTGCATTGATTTTTTTTAAACGTATTAAGCCACCTTCCTTGAAATTATTTGTACAATCCATAGGTAGCAGAGGCAATAGAGGAAATGATCTACATTATTGATGTCTTCTTTTCACCTTTAACTATGAACAAGGTAACATTTCAATATTTCTTAGAATTTTACTTTAGTTTTGTCTTAAAGTCGCAATGGCCAGGGTTGTTTGTGTGAATACTTTTTGGACTAAAATTGAAAAAATGTACCAAATAGTTTTTCTCTATTGTCACTTTCTTATTTGGTTTCATAAGGAACAATTTAAGGGTGGTAGTCATTTTTTTGATACTTATTTTGATGAATAATGTATGATTTTCTTAATACTTGGAGTAAGAGTTGGTTTTTCATTTCATGAACAACAGTTGTTTTTGAAT
Organism: Cupressus sempervirens; assembly: GCA_028749045.1. Lineage (NCBI taxonomy): Eukaryota > Viridiplantae > Streptophyta > Pinopsida > Cupressales > Cupressaceae > Cupressus > Cupressus sempervirens. The sequence continues at coordinate 535,069,752 of CM053789.1, forward strand.
TTCACATGCTTGTAACCCTACTAAATTTACATTTTCCTTTGCACCTTGTCTGTGAAGCCCATGAGCACAAAGCTCATCCAAGTGTGTCGAATTGATTCTCTTTTAGACATCATCCTTCTCTAGTTTCTCTTATCAATATTGAGGTTGTTAATGCATTTTTCCTTACTCTTGTAGCTGCTCACTTTCCCCCACTACCACTGCCCCTAGAGAAATTCAATGCCAATAGAGGAAACATTGCATTTCTCTATCTTCTACATTTTGTTTAAATAGAATTTTATAAATGACACAACTAGTGTTATTGGCCTATTATGATTTACGGAAGTGATTGTTCATGATTTGAGAGTAGTAGATGATATTCTTGGTTTCCTCTGTGTCTATCTTTTTTGGCAGCTTTTTCTACTTTAATCAAAGCCGCTATCACAATCAGACAACTGCGGAATGAGTTGGGAAATATGTCATAATATAGAATGGGTTTGCAGATTCTATCCATATAACTTGAACGTAAAGAAATTCCACCTTGAGGTTAATGGTCTAATTTGTATTAAAGGTGTTGGTATGTCTTCAAATTTTTGGTTGATTATTACAGAATATGTTAATCTAACATATTTTAATAGGCATAACTTGCATACATTCTAATTGCTGTCAATTTCATTTCTTTATATCTAGCTTGTAATTGTGCCATGTTCCATAAGGATCTGCTACACCTGATGCCAGAATGTTCTTAATGTAAAAGACAAGCCAAGCCACAAAAATAAAATAATCACTATAACATGTAGTTGTATGTTTAAACATCAATTGTTGAAGAAAATAACAAACTCTTAGGCCAGAGAAAAAACACGAGCTTCCATGAATCCGACCCTACATTTAATATAAAAATAGGTGTTTCTATGTACGGTGTTGGATACTGTGGAAAGCGTTGCAATTTCATTCATTCATTCCCTTGTAACTAACAACACAATAGGATAATGGACATTTCCAAGTAAACAAACAATTTGCATAAAAATGTGACTCTTAAAATTTATTTGGTGCCTGAGCACGAAAACTCTTGAGCGATTGTTGCATTATAAAAGGGAAATCAATTAAGAAATCAAGATGAGAGCATTTCCAACTGACAAACTACGTCTGCATATACTGTTACAGCATCTATTGTTCCCCAAACTAGAAATCCTTAATTAGAGAAATCTCAACCTTTTTTTAATGCTCCAAAATTCTCATATGTTTTGATCCGAAAAAGGTAACACCCACAACCAGGAAATGACGAAACCTGATTTGAGGAAAAATGTAGGCTGTAGTTTTTTTCAAAAACCTTTGAAGAGCATATTAAACAAATACTTGTCATTTAACACGATGTTTTAATTTGGATTATATAAATATAAGAAATATTTATAATTTATATTGAAATGTAATTTGATTGGAATAATATTTAGATGGACTACTTGTAGAAGTACATAAAAAAATGTGAAGATTTGTTTTAACATCACGTGTATCTTCTAAAACTTATTTATAAGAAATGATCTTCAGATATTTTGTTGATCTCTTCATTTTATCTTTTTGTATTTCAATTAATTTTTCCTGTTTTAAAGTAGCTAAATCTTTTGATGAAATGATCTGTATTGATAATTTTATATTGAACTCTATAGATTTTTTTATACAATTTGATAATTTTTAAATCTATTTTTACAATAATAAACATGGTCACAAAGTTCTTATTGTTAGAAACAATTTTTTTTCATGATTTTGACAGAATATGATAGCTAAGTCTATTTATTAGAATAAATTGACTCTAATTCATGTCATGTATGTAAGAAATATTTTGATGTGTTACTATTATGTTTTAGATTAGATGTCCAACAAACTTGAAGGCCTAGTCCTTAAGGGCCCATTTGGCTACGGGAATAGGAATAGGGGAATAGGAATAGATATTCTAGAATACGTATTCTAGAATAGAAAATGGGGCTACGTATTCCTATTTTTAGTTTAGCCAATATTTGATGGGGAATTTGTAGACCCCAAAACTTATGTTTTTTAAAATAAATGAAAGTGGAATAGGAATACGTATTCCAATAACACCTATTTGGGTAGAATTGCAAAACCCCATTTTTGGGCCAAAATTGGAATACGTATTCCTATTTTACTTCGTATTCCAATTCCAATTTGGTGCATCCAAACGAAGAATTCAAAATTTTAAGGATTTACATATGCCTATTCCACTTGTATTCCCATTGCGAAACAGGCCCTAATTATATGGTATGCTTAATTAATGTTGGAACACCATCTCTGTCATTATTGTATTTTAAATGCTAGCAACCCTATTGTTTTTATTTTCCTTTACTTCAGTTCTTGTATTCTATGCAACTTTTTAAAAAAATTCACATTTTACATTAGGTTTTTCATTTTTAAATATTTTTCCCAACAACTTCACTTAGATTTTTTTCTATATCTTTTTTATTTAAATAATGTTGGATTTGTTAGGATTAACTTCAAATAGAAATGACGGTTCCATGCAAATATAACCAATATCATAAAACAATAAATCGCACAGAAGAGAACACAAAACATAAAGATTTAAGATGGTTCACCCAATCCTTGGGCTACATCTGCCAACAACAAGTCCAATATTATTATTATCAAGTGATTACAATACACAATCCTTTACAATTCAATACCACCACAAGAAGCTACAATATTACCATACATTATGAAATCCCTAACCTTAAGACTTTTTTACACAAGCTTTTGCTACTTACAATATTAGGGCTAGAAAAAGTTGTCTAATAGAAAAATAGAAATTGATGCCTTCTACAATAGAAGGTGTTATGATGGGGAGCACATCTGGGGTGCTTCCCAAAGACGCCACAAGGGACGCTACCCTCAAACCCACATAGAAATAATCTAGAGGGAAATTGTGTCAAATAAACCTCTGAGTCTAATTAGGATCCACATCACAACAATATCTCACTTGGATATTGGTCAAACTCCACAATAATAACCTCCCACTTGGAGGTTGATCATATCATCGCTAAACTTGTAGCTCCAACTGGAATATCAAACCACCCTGGACTCTACTTTTCTTTTATTTGTTCAGATTAAAAGACCAACCAAAGTTGAAGATGAGTTCAACTTCTCCCTTGTGACTGCCTTTGTAAACATATCTTCTTGATTATCATCTATATGTTTCATCTCAAGCTTTAATTGCTCATCATCCAAAATTAACCAAAAGAAATGGTACCAAAAATCTGTGTGTTTTGTCTTTGAATGTAGAGAAAAATTGTTTGCAAGATGAATGACACTAATTATCTGTAAACAAATAATTATCCCTCTATGGGTGTCCCAATTCTTACATAAAGAACTAAAGTTGTATCATCTCCTTGGACACCTCTAAAGCAACAATATACTCTACCTTTTTAGTGGATAAAGCATTAACCTTCTACAACTGAGAAACCCAAATCACTATTGCCCCACCAATAGTAAATACATAACCTGTAGTACTCCACCTAGTATCAATATCCCCTGCCAAATTTGAGCCAACATAGCCATGTAAATTAGTAGTACAACCACCAAAATGTAAACACTTACTAGATGTTCCTCTCAAATATCTAAGAATCTATTTGACTGCATTCCAATACTTAATCCTTCGATGACTCATATACCTGGTAACAACTCCCACTACATGTGCAATAACTAGCCTAGTACATACCATAGCATACATTAAGCTTCCTACAATTGAAGCATAAGGTACATTTGAAATCGTATCCTCCTCTTTTAGTATCTTCGGACACATCTTCTTAGTCAACTTCAAATGACCAAGTAAAGGTATGCTAACATCTTTGGCATTCTCCATAGAGAAATATTGCAACACCTTTGCAATATAATTAGCCTAAGATAAATTCATTTTTTTACTTTTCCTATCTTGAAAAATCTTCATACCAAAGATTTTTTTTGTTTCCCCCAAATCCTTCATAGAAAATAAATGTGCTAATTGTTCTTTTAACCCCTTAATGTGATCCATGTTAAACCCATCTACAAGCATATCATCAAAATATAAGCATAAAATAATGTAGTTGTCATCATTTAACCTCTTAAAATAAACATAATGATCTTAATGAAACCTAATATATCCATGCATATGCATAGAATTAAAAAAATTTAGATACCATTACTGAGGAGCTTGCTTCAAGCCATATAATCTTTTCAGCAGTCCACACACTAAGTTTTCCTTACCTTTGATCTAAAATCATTGTGGTTGTGCCATATATTTTTCATCCAAATCACCATGAAGAAAGATTTTTTTAACATCAAGTTGCTCCAAATTCAAATCTTTCATAGCGAAAATACTTAAAATGGTGAAAATAGAAGTCATTTTAACAACAGGAGAGAATATCTCATAAAAACTAATGCCCTTTTATGTGTGAAATCCTTTTACCAATACCTTGGTCTTGAATCATTTATTACCTCCATCCTCTTCTTTCAACCTATAAGCACATTTATTTTCTAAATCCCTTTTAGTTGTAGGCAACTTGTATAAATCTCAAGTTTTATTTTTCAGCAAAGAGTTTATTTCATCTTTCATTGCAAACTCCCACTGAATCTTTGTATCCACCTGCATAGCTTTATCGTAATATTTAGGCTCACCAAAATTAGTTAGTAAAATAGACTTAGAGTACAAAGAGGGACAAAAAATTCTAGAGGTCTACTTAGCCTTGTTGACCATCTAACACTCACTGGGGTGTGGTATTTTTTGTTGTGGTTCTTGTGGGGCATGAGGAACTATTGTAACATCATCTTTTGAAGTATTATCTAGTGTACTACATAATCATTTTCTTCCTTCTTATGCTACTATAATAGGTCTTTATACAACACTTTCTAATTGAATATGACATCTCTACTTCTTACACTTTTACAATTTTTAAAATCCAAAAGCCTATAACCAAATTTAGCAATTCCATATCCAACAAATACACATTTTTTTGACTTAGCTTCTAGCTTGGTTCTATTTTTAGAATCTATACGTGCAAATATTTCATAACCAAAGGTTCTAAGAAAAGAATAACTCACCTTCTTACTAGTCCATGTTTTCTCTAGAATACAACATCCCAAAAGAGTAGAGGGACCTCTATAAATCAAATATACAGTAATATTGATAGCCTCCACTCACATATTTAAGGGCAGCCTAGCATGTAGCCTCATGCTCCTTGCACACTCCATTATTGTCCTGTTCATGTGTTCAACCACTCAATTTTTCTATGGAGTCCTTGGAACATTTTTTTTTTCTATGAATACCATTAGTTGAGAAATAATCTTCAAATTAATATTCATCGCCATTATCAAATCTGAGACATTTTAGCTTTTTATTAGTCTCATTCTCAACCAAGCATTTCCATATTATAAAAGTTACAAATACATCATACTTTTGTCTAAGAAAATAAACCAATACTTTTCTAGTTTCATCATCAATGAATGTAACATAATAATAAAAGCCACCAAGGGCAGATACCTAAGCTGGTCCCCATACATCCGTATACACAAGCTCCAATTTCTCATTTTTCTTTTCCTTCACACTTTTCTCAAAACTAATTCTCTTTTTCTTTTGTACACACAACTTTTATAGAAATCCATATTGACATATTTTAGACCTAGTAAAACTTTCTTTGATTAAATTAATTTTATGCCTTTCTTACTCATGTGGCCAAGTTTTTTGTTCCATAACAATGTATCAAAATCTACAACAATCATTTGTTCTCTCTACTCAACTATGGGAACTTTTCCTAAACATTCATTTTTCTTTGAAACAAATTAAAGTATAAGGAATAGTATGACCCATACAAAGATATAAGGTACCTACTTTCATACCGTTTACTACTAAAAGAAATTTTTTTGAAACCTTGCAATTTTTATTATTAAAAAGAATTATTTAACTCTCATCATCGAGTTTCCTTGCTGAAATTAAATTCCTACTCAGCCTTGGAACATGCTTTACCTCATGTAGTAGCCAATGGTTCCCATTCTGCAACTTAGTCTTAACATTTCCCTTTCCAACAATCTAACAAGGTTCATTATCCCCTGAATAAAAAAGCTCAAAATCCCCTTGGACACAATCAATAAAATAAATTCTATGGGGTGTAGCATTAAATGAAGCCCCAAAATCTAAAACCCAAGAATCATCAATACTTTCTAAATAAAGAAGAAAAACATCATCTTTAGATTTTTTACTTACCACATTTGTCTCCTTGTTCCCTTCTAGTTTATCTTGTTCATTTTTCTTTTGAGTCTAGCAATCTTTCTTCTTAAGCCCTAGTTTCCCATAGTACCAACAATCTCTTGGTCCTCTAGATTGAGACCTCTTTCCCTTTGACTTTCCTCTTGATTTTCCATGATTTTCAGAATTTTTTCTCTATTTTGTGCATTCAAAGCACTTCTAGGTGTAGATCCACCTAAGGTTTTCCCACAAGTTTTCTCACCCAAAATAACACCTATCACATCATCAAATTTTAGGGTATTAGATCTAAAAATAGAGTTACTCATGGTCATTACCAAGCCATTCTAGCTTTCAGACAAAGAACACAAAATGAAGAGAGCCCTAATTTCTTCATCAAAATTGACATTCAAAGAAAAAAATAATAGTAATTGTATTAAACTCATTTAAATGATCTGCAATAGATCCACATTCTGTCATCTTCATATTAACTAAATGCTTCATGAGAAATACCCTATTTGAAGCAGAGAGTTTTTCATACAATTTTGCTAGGATTTGCATCAACTCTTCTGTTATCTTTGCTTTAGTAATGTTGAATGTCATTGATGGTTCCAAGAATAATTGAATACTTCCAAGTGCCTTTATGTCTAAAATCTTCTAGTCCTCATCTAGTATAGATCCCTATTTCTTAGTTTTTCCTTCCAATGGATTCCATAAATCCTTCTAATAAAGATAGTCCTCTATTTTCATTTTTCATAACTAAAATTTATGCCCATTGAACTTCTCAACCTTTAGCTTGCCTTGGTCGTCCATCACTCCCACTCAAATATGAGACCTTCCTATAGAGGATAGCTAAAAAAAATGATGACAATTTGAGCTAAAAAAAAATGACAACCATCTGACCCTAATACCACTTGTTAGGATTAACCTCGGATAGAAATAACAATTAAATTCAAATATAATCAATATCAAAAAATAATAAATCACATAGAAGAGGACAGGAAACACAAATATTTAACATGGTTCACATAATCCATGGGCTACATCTACCAATAGCAAGTACAATATTATTATTATCTAGTGATTACAATCTGGAATCTCTTACAACTCAACAGTACCACAAGAAGCTACAATATCACAATACATTTTGAAATCCCTAACACTAAGCCTTTTTTTACAAGCTTTTGTCATTTACAAAATTAGGGCTAGAATAGGTCATGAAAATAAAAATAGATGTCAATGCCTTCTACAATATAAGGTCATTTTTTACTTGGGGACCCTGTAAGGGGTACTGCCCCTTGACCTCATCTTGGACCCCTTGTAAAAATAATCTAGAGGGAAACTGTACAAAATAAGCCTATGACTCTGATTAGGCTCCACATCACAGCAAGTTTTTCTTTTTTGAAAATAGACATTATCTTATGAAATAAATGTTTTTGATAAGGCTTTATTATAGTTGTAAATTATTATAATTCAAATAACATATTACTATGATCAATCAAAAATATATAGATAAAAAAGATACTTAGGTGATGTCTTTAAATCCCTTTGATAAATTTACGTGTTTTTAGTTTTTCAATTGTTTATGAGCCTACTTCATCCATAGTTTCTTTAATATCCATGTGTATTTTCAATAACAAACAATAGTAATATCTCTAGATTATATGGACCTATTTCATCGGAGAATTTGGGTTATCATTGAGATGATGTACTCACTAAAAAAAAATGTTCATCAATATCACACATAATAGAAGAAGTGGGAAATATACATTGAGCACTAGCAGGGCTATCTATGATAGGGTACTTGCTCACAAAATTTCAGCAAATGTTTTAAAATAGGGATGAATTTTTGAATCTCTTGCAAAATATGCTTGACCTTGCAAACATATTCAAAAATTAGAACCTCATCTCCCACAAGAAAATGAGAATCTTACAAACATGTTTGTAATAATTGTCAAGGGATCCATGCTCTACACCAAACAACTTGATTTTAAAAATCATAATAATTGCACTACTATCACTTGTAACTTTCTCAAATGATATACTTCTATTTTTCATTGTTATATTTTATATGGTATTACTCATTGCCAATTTCTCATATTATTATTATTATTATTTATTATCATGTCATGGTCTTTTATTTCTATTTCTCATGGTTAGATTGTTTTATGGTTGTGTAGAAGGCATCTTTGAATTCCTTTCTAAAGTTATATTTTTAAAAATAAATTTATATGTTTTCACTTGCTCAATCATTTGTGAGTGTGCTCCAATCATAATTTCTTTCAACAATGATTATCTTTTCAATTTTGTAATATGTTATTATAAATGTTGGAATTAATGCACTAAAAAAAGGTTTTTAGAACTATTGAAATGAAAATCATTTTAGTTAGTTTTCAAAATTTTACTACATTAACTTCTTCATTAAAAGGAGCTTTGGTAGAAGAGTAGGGTAAGTGCAAGAAGTTGGGTCTTACTTTTGGGCAAAAAGTGGAAGTGTTTTTCCTATTATTGAAATTTCTTGTCAATTGATGTCAAAATATGAGGCATTTAGAGATTAAATATAAAAAAACTTTAGAACTAATTTTTTTTTTGTTCAAAATCTAGTTTTTGAATATATAATTTATTTGTATACCCATATGATAGATTTTGTTTTTGGTATGGATCTTTAAAAACCACTTTTTCAAAATGCCTATTTTAGGACCATACCACACTCATGTACGAACACGATAATTTGACACAAATAAGTGAATTTTCATAAATCCTTTTAAAGGGAGTTACCTAATACACCAAATATTGATGAAAATATTTTTCCTTAGTTTTTTATTGAATAAATTTTTTATTATTAATTACTAATTGGCTATAAAGGTAAATTTTAAAACCTGTCATGTACAGACGCAATAATTTAATCAAAATTTCACTTTTTTCAAATTTTTTTTTTTTAACATCAAAAGAATTGTGTGTAGATTGATGACATATAAATTAATTTAAGAAAACTTATAAAATGAAAAAGTTATTAAAGTTTTAGTGAACTTCACTATTTTACATTTAGGTACCGCCTTTCATTAAAAAATAATGTAAAAATAGTAAATAAAATCACATCACTATAAAATTTATATTTCTAGAATCAAGATAGTGAGAGCTCTAATGGGTTTTTGTTTCATAAAAAAATTTTATTGGGAAGACCCTCTAAAAATTATGGCAAGGCATGAATTTGTTAGTTTCATGCCTTAGCCAAATCTTGAGAGGTCAAGGTATAGGCTTGGTCTCACCAAGCCTATCCCAAACCAAAATCTGAGGTAGGAGAAAAAAGTCCCACCCAATGTTGTAAGAAGTGGGTACCCGTTATTTAAATTCAAAAAATGGGTACCCATTTTGAAAAAGTCAAATCAGCATGTAAAATCCCCCCAAAAAAATAAAATTTTAAATTTTTAGAAATGAGTACCCTTTTTTACTTTTAAAAAATGGGTTCCTGTTTCTAAAAAATATAAATATTTTATGTTTTCAAAAACGGGTACCTATTTTTTGAAAATGAAAAATGGGTACCCGATTTTTAAATTTTGGATCAAGCGCCCAAGCCTAAAATAGGTACCTATTTTTCTCGTTTCTAAAAGAGTACGATCTCAATCCATGGACTTTCGCGGAATTGAGATGCAACTCCTTGCTTCTACCTAGTATTGAATGAATGGAAGACTTTTTTAATAAGAGTGTAGGAGGTAAATGGAGTAGAAGTAAATATAGAAGTTAACACAAATATACATACACAAGTATATATTTATATTGTGCTACAACACATTAGTTTCATTGGCCACCTTAATTAAAATCTATTGGGTCTATTAGCTGGATTTTTGTATACATTTTCTACATCTCCTTTTTGAAGGCCACCATGAGTTCTTGATCATGAACATGAGTAACTCAACCCATTCCACCTCTACTTTCCCTAGGCTTCTCTATAAACTATTTGGGATAGTTTTCATATGCAATCCTTTGCAAAAGGGCATTAAATTTCTATTACATCCATTGGATGGTTGAGTTAATTATTGTTATTATAGAACGCTAAGGTGGTATCTCTATCATGATTTGTGGCCTTAATTGGGTTAAGTGTAGTATCATTACACTTATAGATATTTCCAAAGTTAGGAGTCTTATTAAAATGAGATATAATGGATGTATTATATGTCATATTTGACAAAAAATAATCTCAAGCCATCATATTGTTCATTTGAGGGGATAGTCTCCTCATTAGCATCCCACAATAATGACATTATTTATCAACATTTATAGGAGCTAGTTTGTTTTCCTATCCATGGTAAGTAAGCAATACTGCAAGAGAACATGTCAACAACTATTTTAGGTGTATCACCTTTTTCATATTATTTAATATTTAGGGAAGAATAAAACTCTTAATATCGAGGTTATGATGAAATTTATTTCACTGTATTTCATACAAGTCCCATTTCATTATAGTTGAGTAAAATTATTCTACCTTATATTGAATAGCTATCTACTATTAAAATTAGAAAGCCTACTCTAAGTTTCATTTTGAGGAAAAGTTGAATGTATATGTAGTATTTGAACTGCATCTAACAAACTCAAAAATGGTCGTATCTCGTAGGTCTCTCTATCTCTTGTCTATAAATTGAATCAAATCTACTTACATAGACTTAAAATAACAAATTCCTATTCAATCACCCTCAATATATGCTTCCGATAATTTATTTTCTCTCAAAACTTACCTTTTGTTATTCATAAAAGATAGGGAATGAAGCTTGAATAGAGCTCTTATTATGTATTATGCGTACAAAATTTAAAAATTAGAGATATGTAAGGTAGTTGATTAAGGGATAAGAAAGTAAGGGAATAATAAAATATAAAACTTGGAGCCCATAAGGAGAATTTAGTAAGTAGAAGGTAGTTTGTAAGTATATGGGGTAAAAATGTGGGTTTTTCACCATATATTGCATTCAAGACAATTTGAATAGGAGTTGTAGAATCTCATACTTTAGAAAATATTAATAAGGAAAGAGAGCATATAATAACTTAATTGAAAGAAATAAGTTTACATGAATGTAGCAATAAGAAAAAAAATTCTTTATATCTATTAAAATTGATATATTATAGAAAATAGACCTATATATTTTTAATAGGGAAGGAACCTTAAATATATTCCAAACACCAAGTTGGAATTATAAACTATGATTTGAGGGTGTATCCCAAGTATGGTCATTATATATAAAATATTCTAGAAACAACTATATCTAAATACATTAATTATGAGAAACACTCTTTATTCATAATAACATTACTATACATCAATAGAGAGTTCATATTTTCTAAGAAGACATTTTAAAACAAAAATGTTAATAGAAAATAAGGAATAGAGAAAATAGCTTAATTATAACAATATGAAGATCCAATCAAGGAAAATATGTGATCTGAGTTTATTGATATTTGATGGGATAGTCTAAGGAGAGTCATGGACAAATAAGAAAGTAATTAGTATAAGTTGATTTATTGTTTAAAATAAATTTTATAAAATTAAATTATTCTTAAATATCATATTTAAATGTATTGAGATTATCATCTTAAAATTGGATTATTATTTGCAGGATCAACTTAAAGGAAACAAAAAATTAGAAAGCAAGGTTATGAATTGTGAATTCAAGGGACAAACAAATTTGGAATTAAAAGAAAGGTCTTAGAAGGGGACTATATTCAAAAAATAATTTTTCTTAAATTAATTATGGATAGGGAGTGTGCACAGGGGGGTGAATAAATCGGTCACATTAGGGAAAGAGAGTCCCAATATGGATAAAGATCTAAGGGAAACCCAAGCTGAGCATGTCCAAACTTGAGAAGCAATGAATCTACCATCCATTATTGAATTAAGAACATACTGAGTGGGTAGGGAGTATGCATAGGGAGAGGAGTAAATTGGTCGTGTTGAGGCAATCAAATCTCAATTATATAGATTATAAGATATGAGGGAGCCCTAAGTTGAGTGTCTCCATACTTGAGTAACAATAAATCTACCATCCACTATGGACTTAGGAACCCTATTGTAGTTCTAGTTAAAGAAAAGTTATTAAAGTACACATCTTCAACAAATTTGATTTCCAAACAAGAAGGAGGAGCACAAAATTCATGGCCAAAGTTGGTAAAACATTTCCTTAACCTTTTCTTATTTCAAATTTTGAAAATTAATCTAACAAAATTTTTCATGTATATTATTTGTCTACATCGTGTCTTCATGCATTAATGTATTTTTTGTGTCTTCTTTATGTTTTCATGAATTTGTGTGTCTACCTCATGTTTTCATTGTGTCTTCATGTATTATTATGTCTATTTTGTATTTGTATTCATATGTTTTGGTATAGGTCATCATATACTAGCATGTGTACTTTTTTAAGTGTTTAACACCTATGCGGGGAAGAGAATGAAACTGAGCTGTGAATTAATAAAGATCAAATCAATTGCTTGAGGACAAGAAAATTTGAGAGGGGTGGAATTATCATGTCCCCCAATTTTGACAATATACATTTTTTTTATAAAATGAAATAAAATATTTATAGTAATTATCTTAGTGAATATATAAATTGATTATATCATAATAATTACAAAGTAAATTATTGAAGCAAATAGAAATATAAAATTTATTTAAGTTAATTATAAATATGTATAATTTAATAAATATTGAGAAATAAATAATAATATATTATTGAGATAATAAATAATAATAAAACTAATAAGGTCACATAAATAATAAAGTACAATATAGAATAGTAATACATAAGATATAATACAAATCAAAGATTATTATTATAGATATATTAATTGATATGATATAATAATAATAAATCTTAATAAAGGAACAACCTATTTATAAATAAATATAATAAATAAAATAATTAATTGCTTATGATAAAAAATAATAATTAGTAACTGATATAAATGATAATTATTAAATTGCAAAGGGTCAAGATGAATGGGTGGAAAGATATAAATATTGGGAAAAAGTCTGAAGAAGTGGATATAACATGAACAACATGAAATGAGGGGAAAGGAAGTGAAGGATCTAATTAATAAATACATCTATTAATTTGTATGACTAGTCACAAAAAAGACATATTCAACTAAAAAATTAAGTAGAGATTATCCAAGGACATTACATGTTGCCTCCATGTTGGGATATGATAATCATCCCCCATTTCGGGATAATGTATGGAATAAAACATTATTTTTGTAAAATTAATATCTCTACGTAGTTGGCTTTTCAAAATAAAATGCTTACCATTAACAATCCTTACAATGAAGGTATGGTTATACCTAACAAAAAAATCCTTTGTAAAGAAGATTTTGAATTTATTTCTTACATCATGGTTAATTTTCCTTTTTCTTAGGAAATTTGGACTTTATTGTCATAGAGTTGGAATTTGTGTTGGACTTTGCTAGGAACTCTTCGAGATCTTTAAATTCAACATAACTTAGCTAAGATCCATATTGATAAGAAACATTGGGACTTAGTTGCTCCCCATGTGATGTGGAATAAATTTGGAAGGAAATTTTAAAAAAAAAAAGGTTTTCAATGACATTAACCTCTCCACTTATATCCTTATTGATAAAACTGAAATCTACATTTTTCAAAGTGTGAGTATGTGTGCTAGAGAGTGCTAGAGAGAGAGAGAGAGAGAGAGAGAGAGAGAGAGAGAGAGAGAGAGAGAGAGAGAGAGAGAGAGAGAGAGATTCAATAAGCCATTAGATTCATGGTTATTCAAGTAAGATAATTAGATAGTATGAAAGAAACCATGATAAAGTGACCTATTTCCTTCTATTCAATAGGAGTATGATGCTCTTTGCTAGGAACTCTTCGAGATCTTTAAATTCAACATAACTTAGCTAAGATCCATATTGATAAGAAACATTGGGACTTAGTTGCTCCCCATGTGATGTGGAATAAATTTGGAAGGAAATTTTTTAAAAAAAAAGGTTTTCAATGACATTAACCTCTCCACTTATATCCTTATTGATAAAACTGAAATCTACATTTTTCAAAGTGTGAGTATGTGTGCACATGTGTGCTAGAGAGTGCTAGAGAGAGAGAGAGAGAGAGAGAGAGAGAGAGAGAGAGAGAGAGAGAGAGAGAGAGAGAGAGAGAGAGAGATTCAATAAGCCATTAGATTCATGGTTATTCAAGTAAGATAATTAGATAGTATGAAAGAAACCATGATAAAGTGACCTATTTCCTTCTATTCAATAGGAGTATGATGCTCTTTGATTTATAAGCATTTTCACTAACTATAAACACCATTTAAATAAAGGGTTTAATATGAATGCAATCTAATCTATCTTTTTGATTTTTTTTATGCAATAGTATGAATGAATCTAGATTATTTAAGTAATGATGCAATTAGTCTACATGTACTCAGTAATAAAAATGATCTCAATAAAAAGTGATGCACAATATCTCTAGAGAAAATTCAACACTATAACTTTAATCTGCAATAGCACATAAGAAATAAAGGTTAGGAGGCCTTATTTTATAAAACCTAGGAAAGATGAGTTTGAGTTGAGTCCAACCCATGCACCTCATGTTGATGAGATACCCTAGGAGGTGGAAGAACAAATCAATTTCCATGATTGGGAGTGATAGGACAATTGACTAGTCTATGTGAGTTAGATTGTGTAGTTAGCATACTCTATTTTTATAGAAATGATGCTACAACTCACTCGATTTCATGCTTGTTTAAATTATAAAGATGATTCCTTTTTTATTCATGGATGGTCAAGTTAACTCCTTTATTTAATTTTTGATGTCATGTCTTAGAACTAAACTCAACTTCTCACTCAAACTTTGTTTTTCAATTATTTTTTATTAATTTAGAATTTTGGAGAAGATAATTGAGCATTTATTTAATTTAACAGATTTTCTCAATTTATGACTATTTAATTCAATAACTAATATTTTTAGATATTTAAATTAATTTAATCTTAATTAATTCCCTTTTCATGTGTAATTAGAAAATGTGTCAATATTTAGGAATTAATAGATTATTGATGTTTTTTACAAGTTGAGAATTTTATTCAATTTGATACTTAGATCATAGTTAGTGGTAGAAATTGATTGCCCTTTTTATTCCAAATTGAATAGTTTTCTATAAATAATTGAGATTAGGGACATCTATTTTAGATGACCATTTTTAGGTGATTACACTTGGAACCAAAAAAAGGATCACAATAAAGAAAAAAGGGATGATGCCAAATAGATGACCCTCTTGGACTAAATTAAGTAAACATTTGAGGAGGTTGCTAAAGGTAACCTTGGTGTTACTAGTTTTGAAGGAATTATCAGTAGTGATAATGGAGAAATTATTATGATAATTTATTTTCCTCTTGAATTCATTCTAATAACATGGTTGAATCTGTGGGCTCCTTTATTGTCTTAGGTTGGTTAATAAGTGTCATTGTAAGAAAATTTGGTTTTTAGGGGGATTCTAAGGATATCGCCAATTGTCTCAAGAAAAATGTACATCATCATTGACCAATCAAAAATATAATTAATGAGTCCAAAAATATTATGATTAAATTTAATAATGTATTTTTATCCCATCTCTATAAGGAAGCGATGGAGTTGTTTATTCCATATCGTATCTAATTATTTGGAATGGTAGGGAAGAATTAAATGCAAATTTAAAGGATCTTATTATTTATGGTAAGACGCATAATAGATGTGTCAATCTCTCAAATATTACTATCAATATTGAAAATGCATTTGAATAAAATAGATTAATTATTATGATTACACAAAAGGTGGCACCTTTCCCAAGCTTTAGAAAGTTCATCATGCTTTATCGATTAACCTTTCTATATAATATTTATTTCTATAATTTTTATTAGGGAATCTATGAATTTAACTCCAGTGTCTTTCAACCATGATCTTGTTTTGATTAAGTAAAAGTAGGTTTTAAAAGACCCGAAACCTTTACAATAGCAAAGTTTTGGAAACAAACAAAAGAAAAGAACTACAGATAAAAGAAACCAAGACCAAACATGAAACATACCTCAGAAAAAAAAAAGAGGTCACAAAGGATAGTGCTAGAAAAAATAGCAAAAGTCTAGCAAAGGAAAAGTAACCAACCAGCTAAGGAGTATTGATCAGATTTACAGCCTGGTCCACCAGAGAATGCATGGTTTCAGCAGTAGCTTTGGCCTCGTCTTTCCTACTAGTTTCCTCAATTTTCTTCGAACGGGCCCTGGTACACCTACTTGGTCCTTGAGAATCAGCCCCCAAGGGAGAATCCTGGTCTTTACCTACCTCATTCTTCTTCAAGAAAGTAGAAGCATTTTCCACCATCTGCTTAAGCTATTTGTCCATATTTCCTAGTCTGGATTCAAGTTTTGACAGCTTTCCCTAGATACTGCTAATATCTTTGTCCATAACCCTCTATTTAGCTTCCATCACAAGAATCTTATGCATCAAATTTTTAACTTCTTAAATATTTTCTATGACCTCTAAGAGCTTGTCAATAAGCTATCCTAAGGTTCTTTCCCCTCTAGCCATTTTGGAAAATTGTTTCATTTCCTTGTCTAGCAAAAATATTTTATGCTTTAAGATGTTAATGTCCTTCTTAATTGAGCCTAGGTTGCAATTCGTACCTTTAGAAAACCCTAAACCACTATCATCCCCATCTGATTTAGGTCACTACTCATCATAATTAGCATCAAAATCACATTTAATTTTCTTAGCATTTTTATTGACCTGACCCTACGCAGGCTTCCTTTTCCTCTCCAGGCATTGAGCCAAAGGCTCATCATCAAAATGCATAGACTCTCCCTCATCTTGACAACCCTTTCCTTTACCTTTACTACCTCCCCTATTTTTGATGTGCTTGTGAACAATTTCTTCAACAAAATCACTTTCCCTCTCTCAGTTAGAATTCTCCTTCTTAGTGTTCTTCTTTTTCTTGTTGCTACCTCCAAAACCAAATTTAGGGCTAGCCAGACCTCCTTTAGCCTCATCTTGTGTGTCATATTCATAGCCTTTTTCTTGAACACTCCCTTCAATGTCTTGATCTTCCACTTTAAAATTCCTTGGTTTCTATATTTTTTTAGATTTGAGCACATTCATGATCAAAACCATAAATTCATGGCATGCATGTTCCCTAGTTGGGTCACATTGAATGGCTTGAGTAGAAATGGCAACTGATAGGAAGGAAAATTCACCCTAATATTATGTTGAAAATGGTTTGCAAGCACAAAGTGATAACCATACAAATTGGTATATCTACCATCCAAAGTTAAATATTCCATGATGAAAAAGAAAAAAAACCACCAAGGATGAGACACAAAATTTAGGTTAAAGCAAGAAGTACCTATCTTAACCATTTAGTTTCTTTCCCGTTCGGTCTCAACAAAGTCATCAATTGCCTTGTCCGATATTTTCCTTTTCCTGTAGAAATTCATCCCATCCAAATCTAACCCAGTAGCCTCCACAATGGTCTCAACCATGACCTCCATCCTCTGATTCCCGACCAAAATTTAGCCATCCTTCCAAGATTTTACAAACTGGTGCATGATAGCAGGATTGTTACCTTTAAGTCTCTCCACGTAGCTGGTAAAATTGCCATGCCTGAGGATATCCCAAAACTCTAGTTTATTCTTCCATTCCATGTAGCTAGGCAGTTCAACTTATTTATGCTTTCCCCCCATAATCTCTGCAATAGATCCCCTAGTTTTTTCTAACTAAGAAGCCCTAAATTCTCTACAAGATGAATCTCTGGTTTCTTCACATTGAAGAATCCCAATCACCATACAATTCATATAGCCTAAACACTGATAGAAGAAAGTAGCCCATAATCCATGCAAACTACCCACTTCACAACAAAGAAGTAAAAAATCATAATTCCCTGACAGTGTCATTATTAAAAGATGTTTGTTGGGATTTCCATTTGTCAAGCTTGAAAAACCCGCAGCCATCAGTAGGTAAAGTAGCATATGAATCCCATATAATTTTTTGATAATTACAACATGCCATATTAGAGGCCCAATTGGCTAAGCCATTTTCTTCCTTATAATAATGGGAAATAATGCAATTTTGAAAAGAATTAATAATATGCCCAGCCTTTGATATATTGTTACTAATGGTCCATGAGGGTGGATATATCTTCTTTAAGAAATTAATTATAATCTTAAGGGAATCACATTAAATCCAAATTTTAACCAAATTCAAGTCTTTGGCATACATAAGACCATAAAGAGCAGTCGAGGCTTCCACTATATGATTGGTTTGACACCCCAAAGGTATAGCTATACCACCAAAAAAATCACCATTAGAATTCCTGATCACCACTCCACAACCAGTAGTGTTCGGGTTCCCTTTCGAGGCCCCATCAAAGTTCAACTTAAACCAATTAGTCAGAGGGCAATCCCATCTAGCACTGTCCCTTCAGTTAGGATCCTTTGAATCTAGAACCAGGCTCCTAGTATTCCAATTATTCATCACCCCTACCTCCCAATCATTAGAAGGTTGCTATCCCTTATCGCAAATTTTTATATTTTCATGCATAAGAACCTTGATTCTATGGAAAAATTGAATAGGATTGGACTCCACCCCTCTAAAAATCCTATCATTACGTTCTTTCTAGACCCCCCTAGCAAAGATAAGGAAGTATAAAATCCCACAATTTAATAATTAGAGGGTTCATAGAAGGAGCTTTCCAAAAAAAAAGAACAGCTGGATAGTGGCATGAGGGACCTAGTCCAAATTTATTAAGTTCCAAATTTTATCCCAAACCTTAGAAGAAAAGGGACAATGGAGCATGATATGATTCATCGATTCCTCATCATTCTTACAAAGAACACACCAATTAACAATAAAGAATCCCCTCTTCTTGAGATTGTCAAGGGTTAAAAATTTTTTTTGCAAAAGAACCTAAAAAAAAATATTAATTTTAGGAGTCATACCTTTTACCCATGCCATTGCCTAGTAGGGAACATCATAATATTCAAAAGAATTAGAAAAAGCTGATGACATAGAGTACACACCACTAGGATCCTTTTTTCAAATCAGAACATCATCTTCAAGGTTCAAACAATAAGCATTCGAACATTTAGCAAGCTCAGCAAGATTCAAATCCATGCTAAGAAGATTCACCCATGAGTCATTCCTCCAGTAATCACTAACTAGATTCCCAAACCGAGTCTTGCACTGCTCCATAAACCCATTCCATCTTGGATCCTCATAGAGGGGGTAATCCAAAATCCAAATATCTTCCCAAAAAAGTATCTTCATACCATTTCTAGCCTTCCATTTGACCCCTTTCCTTAAAATGTGTTTAAATTTTTTACCATTCTTCCAAATCTGAGATGCCCCTTGGTCAGAATCAAAGAGAAGGAAATGCTTAAAATCAAAGTAATCCCAATTATATTTAAAATCCAAAATATTCCTCTATTCCCCTTCTTCCTTATGCCATCTCCAAAGAAGTTTAGCTAGTAAGAGTTCATTCATAAAAGAAATCCTCCAAAGCCCAAGCCCTCCCTTCCCCTTGGGAATGAAAACATTCTCCCAAGCAATAAGAGGAAGTCTCTTTTTAGTCCCCATACATGTCCATAAATTTTTTTTCTGTATTTTCTCAATAGCAAGAGCATACTTTCTTGGGATTTTAAAGACACTCAAAGCATAGAGCGACACACTTTAGAGGATAGATTTCAAAACAATGACCTTCCCAATCTAACTAAGGAGGGATCCCTTCCAGCCATCAAGTTTTAAGTGAATCTTATCAATCAGAGAATTCCAAAAATTATCAGGGGGAGATAAACCCAAAGGTAGCCCCAAATAAGATCTAGGCAAGGTTCCACTTTCACACCCAATAATCCTTTCAATCTTTAATTGTCTAGCCTCACTAACATTATCAAAATAGATCACACTTTTATTCCAATTAATGGTTTGGCTAGAAGCATCCCCATAGTCAGTCAATGCCTTCTTAATATTCTTAGAATTTCTCACCGAGGCCTCCCCCATGACAATAGAATCATCCACAAATTGCTAATGCAACCACACAAGAATAGAGGAAGAAGGACTAAGACCCACAAAGTCTCCTTTAACAACCATATTCTTAATAAATCTTCCCAAGCATTCAGCCAAAATAATAAAAAGAATAAGAGAGATAGGATCTCCCTATCTAACGCCCCTATAGACCTTAAAAAAGGAGGAAGGGGAACCATTAACTAAAATAGAAAAGGAAGTTGAAGAGATAAGCATGAAGATAATATCTCTAAATCTCTTATTAAAGCCAAACGCTTCCAAACACCTAAGGAGGAAGGTCTAGTCAACTCTATCATACATTTTAGAGAGATCAAGCTTAAGAAAAAACTCTTTCTTCTTAGACATCACAAGAGAATGGATGTTTTCATGAATCATGATAATGGAATCCAAGATCTGCTTCCCAAGAACAAAGCCATTTTATTGACTAGAAATAATAGCTGGAAGAATGGAAAGAATTCTAAGAGTTAGAACTTTGGAAATAATCTTATAAAAAGAATTGCATAAACTGATAGGCCCAAACTGAACGAAACTATCATCACCCGACTTCTTAGGAATTAGGGCAATGAAGGTCCCATTTAGCTCTCTAAGGATGTTCCTTGAACCAAAAAATTCCTTAACACCATTACAAACATTGGGACCAATGATATGCCAATATTTATGAAAGAACAAGAGGGGAAAACTATTAGGACCAGGGGCCTTATTACCCTCAAAAGAAAAAATAGACTTAGAAATTTCATACAAGAACATTCTCTACTTCTCCATATTCAGATTTGGGTCACACTGCAACAAACTTCCAAAGAACACCATGGCCTCCCTTTTATTGATATCTTCATTATCAGTCATTCCATCAGTCATCATGAGTTTGGATATTCTATTAGCCATCCTATGCTTTAGGGTAGTCATGTGAAAGAACTTGGTGTTTCTGTCACCTTCTTTAGGAAAGACTTTTCAAGAACATTGTCTCCAAAAAGTTTCCTCCTTAGAAATGCTATCATGAAGTTCAACCAGTTTAATGCTCTCCTCTTCTCTAGAGACCATCTCATAACTATCAGTTTGAATCTTATTTTGAATGCCTTTAAGCTACTCCAATATCTTGGTTTTGTTCTCAAAGATATTACCAAAAGTAGTTTTATTCCAGATTTTAATGTGTTTCTTAACATTTTTTAGTTTACCCACCACTCTAAACATAGTTGTACCCTCAACATCAATATTCCACCACTCTTGAATGAGGTTCTCCAAATTAGGATGAAGGGTCCACATTTTTTCAAATCTAAAAGGGAAATTCTTTTTAAAACTAAAAGGGCCAGCAAAAAAGAAAATAGGATAGTGATCAGAGCCCACCCAAACCTGAGCATTGAGAGAGCATCTAAACTTCAAAATCCATTCATTGTTGATCAGGGCCCAGTCTAGCCTAACCTGAATGAGATCCTTACTAGTTCTTCTATTCATTCAAGTATACTCAATCCCATGTAAATCAAGATCATGAAGCATATGGGAGTCAATGAAGTGCATAAGGTCCAATCTATTGTCCAAAATGGATAGATTACCTCCCCTTTTTCAGATTCCTTAAGGGGGGTATTAAAATCCCCTATCACCAACCACTTCTCCCCAGTAAAAAACTTTCTTTGAAAAGAATATTTTCCCATAGAGCTTTCCTCCCCCATTTAGTGTAAACATTAGTGAGAACCCAACTAAAATTATCTTTAGAATTAACGAAATGCATATTCATCATATTTCTACTTTGATAAATGAGTTCCCCTTGAATCCATTTGTTAATCAAAAAAATCGCTAAACCACCTGAAGCACCATCAGAGTCACTACCAATTTTTTTTCCTCCCTTAAAGATAGAAAGGCATTCCACCTTATATTTGAGCATATTAGTTTCCTAAATAACAAAAATATCAGGTCTATTATCCCTAATCATGTTTTTTAAAATATCATGTTTGTCAGGATTATTTAACCCTCAAATATTCCACAAAATGATCTTCATATTTTAACAAAATATTTTGATTTGAGGATAGTTCTCTAACAACCATCAATAATGCTTTTATTAACCTCAATTGTTCTTTTATGCTGATTAGAAGGTCTACCAGTAGAAGATGGGGAAGACCTAACATCACCATTCTGGATGGTAGCACTACCATTCTTAGACAGACCAAACTTACCCTTAGAAGGCTTTGAATCAACTTTGGCTCCCTTCTTGTTGTTATTCACTAGGGTAAAATTCTCTCCTTCTTTATTCCTTCTACCTCTAGATTTCTTCCCTCCTGCTATCCCACAGGTTCCAAAAGTCTCCTTTTTCGTAGCTACTTCCTCAACATGAGATATAGTGAGAATATCCTCAACCACTCCACTAACAAAGGAATTACCCTTCAGAATAGGGGCCTTGGGTAAAGTATCCTTGTGGGAACCATCAAAAATCTTAATCCTATCCTCTATAAAAGGTATCTCCAAAATTGGAACCTCTAGAAGATCTTGGGAAGGGGTAGCCAAATCAACCACCGTTAGTTCCTTTGATGGACTAGACAATACAATATCCTCCCCATCTTGATTTCTCAAGTCAAATATCTCCCCACTCTCCTTTGAAATATCATTTAAAATAGGGATAACCTGGTGGGAAACAACATCCACACCAACCACATCTACTTCAACCACTGAATTGCTAGAAATTTCCATTTGAACTTGGTTCTTAGAAGGAGAAGACACCTCATCTATCACCATAGCAACCTCTATTGATAAATCATTCTTTTTCCCTACTAGAAAGGTGCAACTATCCAAATGGGCAGGGTCCATTGAAGGAGTAGGCCCCATAACTTTCTTATGACCTTCCTTGGAAATTTCCATATGATCTTGGTTCTTAGAAGGAGAAAGTGCTTCAACTATCACCATAGCCGACTCATTGGGAAGATCTTTCTTTTCTCCCAATGAAGGACTGCTACTATCCAAATGAGCAGGGCCTTTAGGAGAAATAGGCCCCTCAACTTCCAACATTGTCTCTTTAGATTGGGCTTTTTTGACCCATATTTTCTTACTCTTCTTAGCATGCTTTTTAGCTTTCCCTTTCAATAAAGGACATTTCTTAGCCCAGTGACCCACTTTTTTGCAATGGAAAATTGCAAAAGGGATAGATTCATATTCAATCCTATGGTCCCAAACCCCAAGTTTAGAATTAAGAGCAATAGATTCTGGGAGGTTTATCCCACGAGATACTCCAACACAAAACCTGGCATAGTTCAATCTCCTCCTAGAAACCGTCATCGGATCTAGAGATAGAAGTTCCCCAAAGGTATTGGCTATGCCTCTGAGTACATCCTCCATCCAGAATTCAAGAGGGAGACCATGAAGTTTCACCCATACAGGGGCTTGAATAGCTAAATCATCCAGGGAGTAAAGATTGGGGTCCCATTTCTGTAAAAGCATGGTATGCTTCCCCATAACCCAATGACTACTGCAAAAAATATCTCTCTTATCCTCATCACAAGAGAAACAAAAGGAAAGATAGCCTTTAGCCATAGCAAAAATATCCACTTGACCCTTCAAACACCATTTTCTTTGCACAAAATCACACAAATCTTCAATATTGGGTTGTGTACCAATGAAATGCCCTACTAGAGTAAACCCCATACAAGAGATGTTTCTATCAATAATATGATCAAGAATCTCAATAGTATACCTACCCCTCTCCTTCACTAAAATGTTTTTGACCAGCGGAAAAGAAAATTTTTGTGTGGGTCGAATCTCAAACAAACTAGACCATTTTTTATGTTGTTCCCCCCCACCCCTGCATCCACTAAGAACCTACCATCATCTGCATCCCTAGATTTTCCATCATCCCCAAATTTGATAGGAAGATCCCCAGATTGTTCACTAGGTACCAAGGAATTCAAAATCCTATTCCTACTCAAACTCTCACCACTCCTTCTCTCACTCGCCATCTACTGTCAACCATGATCTTGTTATTTCTACTATGGGAGGTTATTTAAAACATAAGGAACTGATTTATTGTAAGAAAGTGAAGAACCCAAATTTTTTAGAGAAGCTCTCAAAGGGGTGTCTCACTCCTTTTATGGAGATACTAAGAGGTTCTAAACTAGATCACTAAGAATTTTGGAAGGGTGAAGTGATGGTTCTATGTCTATCACTAGGAAACACATGTAACTAATTGTTGGTGTCATTACTATAGTTATAGATATTATCCCTAGACGTATGCATTTTTTGCATAATATTAAATTTTCTTAAACTATTGTTAAAGTTTTTCCTACTTTGGTGACCCTAAGATGGATAAAATTGTTAAATATCTGAGGGGTTTCTATGTGGTGGAATCCTTGAAATTAATTCAGAATAGGTTTTTGGTGGTAGTTATGGAGAATATCACCTTCAATGGTAGATATGATAGGGACCATTTTGTGCTAGTTAATTATTTTAGACATAAGATGAGAGTGGTTTTTTATTTTTTACCTTCTCCAGTCCCTTAGTCAAAGTATCAATACATGCAAAAAAAACCATAGAATAAAATTTTGCACAAGGGTCTCACATTCCTTTTCATAGATTATATTAAGAAAAATATCCCTAGCCTTATTTATCCCTCTATGGCTAAGAAGGAGAACACCTCTAAGGAGCTTGATAGTTGCAAGGGCAATGAAAAATATGTTTTAGCTTAAGGGGAAGTGGATTCACCCCTCTTTGTTAAGAAAGTAAAAATTTCTATTGAAGATTTTGAGTTAGAGGGTGTTATTGTATAGGACCTTTTGTAGGTTACCAACATGGAAGCTACTACTAGAAGTATGGATATAGAGGAAGAAAGTGATAACGTAAAGTCTTATGGCTTAGTAGAGAGGATAGTTTCTCCCCATGTGTTCCTTGATCCATCTAACCCCAAATACCACTCTCCCTCACCCCTTCCTAAGGAGAAAACCCCTTCCCCAACTCATAGTGGTGTGAAGGAAAATAAGATTATTTTCAAGGGAAATGAGGTTCTGGAGAAGGAAAACCATTTTTCTTGTGGAATATGGTGATTTGATTGAGCATAATGTTTTTATATCCTCCTAAATCTCTATAGATATATGTTCAAAATTAGAAATAAACTCAAGACATGCAAAAATATATCACTATCCTAAACACTATTGATACATATGACCTTAATGTTTAAATTCTTAAGGAGGACTTGCAAGATATGAAGGTGGATCCAGATCTCAATGTTCTTCATACTACCAAGACCATGTCCTGATATTCTTTTAGGTTATAAAAATGGACATTTAACACCACCAAGAAATTGAATTTTAAGTACAAGTTTTTCAATGCAAGGTTTGATGATATCTAGAGTCAAGTACATGAAGCTCTGATGATTCAGGTTTTGACTATGTTGCAAGGTTAGATAAGAAGGTCGAGGGGTTATTAGGGAGTATTTCTAAAATAGAAAATTCTCTTAAGGGAATACTTAATGTCAACCAAGAGATTACACATTCCTTGGTGGATTTCTTTAACAAGGTTATTGGGACACTAGAATATGACTCTGGTGTGTTCATGGTGATGATTTTTGATGCCAATGATTCTACTATGAAAAATACTAGGCTTGAAAAATATACACAATTAAGCACTAAGAATAAGATGCTTTGAGATCCTCCTTAGTATCTCTTCAAAGTAAAAGCTATGGTACAAAGGATTATGGATCTAAAAGGTGAGATAACATGTCATGTTAATGAGTTAATATGTTCCTCTTTATTTTTGGTCCTCGCTAGTTTTTTTTTTTTTTTTGGGTCCTAGTTGTGTGTCTTACTACTTGTGTCTATCTATTTTCTCTCTCTTGTTTCTATGGTAGTTGTGGTGTTGCTTGCTTGTCTAGCATAGTCATATTTTTGAGCTTAATGCTAAATATTTTGTAACTACTGTAAGGGGTTTTAGATCCTTTCAAAACCTTTTTTTTCTTATTAATCAAAAAATATATATAATATCCAAAGAAAATGACTCAAGTGCACTCTAAATTATGAATATTTTTTCCATTCTTATAAAAAATGAAAGAGATATTTAATAAATGAAAAAATAAAATCTACATTTTACTTCTAATACTTCCATTTATTTTTTGGGCTTTCAAAAAATCAATAATATGAATTTATATTTAAAAAATTTGTCAAGATATGCTATTATTAAATAAAGGTGATCTAAATAGACTCTCTCCTCATTCATTCTCTTTTATTGCTATTATTGTCTAGTGGCTTTATTCATGGTTATATGATACTTGATGTGACATTAGTTTTTTATTATATCCTTGTTCATATGAATAAGAATTGTCTAATTATCATTTATAAGAAATATTCTTTTACATATCTACAGTGAAAAGTGGTTGGATATAAAATGACACCCCTAATCTACACATAAATCTAAAGCCTTGGTCAAAAAACATAAAGTAAATATTAAGTCATTAGATGCCAACAAAAATAGCAAAGGGACAAATAGGGTATCAATAACATTAATTTTGGTAATAGATTATTAGGGTCAAGAGTGCCTATAGGAAGATTTCAGCCTTCATAATATTTTTCTTACTTCCTTTTCCTTCTTCTTTACCATGGCCAGAAAATATATGAAGAACCAACATGTAGGAAATTTACTAAAATGAAACCTATTTGCTAGGTTTTCATGAGATCTCCATGTGTCCTCTCTCCCCTCCCAACCTTGAAAGCTCCACCATGGATGAAGCTTTTTATTCAAAATATCTAGGATGTTCATGTGAAACTTCTTATCCAATAATTAGAAAGGACCTTTGATAGGTGTCATTTTTTGTGATATATGTATCTTTATTTTTTAAATGATCATATTAATATTTTTTTATGTAATAGTTTCTTGATGAATAGTTCCTTTTCTATTAATTAAATATTAAAGATACATATTCACAAAAAAAAGGGAATGGGGGATATAGGATCACCCTGCAAGCTCACATGACACATTTCTGGATAGTTCAACTAATCATCAAAAAATATAAGCCCTCAAGCTGAATACAAAGCAACAAAACAAAAAAACAAGAACAATGTCCTTAGGATGCAAGAGTAGTTCTAGCTAAGGGAGGATCTTTGTCATCAGAACACCAAAACTTATTGGGGTTAGTGGATGGCTCAGGGGGAGCCCATCCATCAGTAGAGGTAGTAGAGGCAAAAGTACCATCATCTTTAGCCTTTTCTCCTTCCGGCCTAGGAGGGGAGATAGACAAATCTAGCTGGGGGAAGCCCATTTAGGGTCATTGTAGATAGAGGTCTAGTCTCCATCAAGGGCATTAGGAGGAGCTACCAAAGACTAGCCCGATCTTGACCTTTATGGAGGTGACACCAAGCAATGATGATCACCAAATCTAACATAAGGACAATGATGAGAAGGTTGCAATTTGGGAGTATGCGAGTGGCAATCTGAGATGCTATGACCTCTCTAGTGACCACGAGGAGGAGTAGGGTCACTGGATAAAGTTTTTGACAAGACCCTAGTAACCATACAAGGGGCATTACCCTAGTGAGTTAATTTTGCCTACAAATGGGAAAACTCCATCACCACCTTGTCAATTAGTATTTGAATTTGCATCATGACATTATTGAAAATACACACTTTAGTGTACATGGCAATATTTATATCAAGAAATTTGTGATAGAATAAAACTGCATTGCACTCTATCTAGATAGTAAAGAAAATCTCCAATCTAAAAGCATGTCAGATCTGGGAATACTTAAGAGGGCATCTAGTTGAATCTCCTAGAGTAGCCATATGCCAGGAAAAGGCCTCTAGGTGGAAGGGTTTGAACAAATCATGAATCTAGGGCTACTAATACTGAGCCCACCTATAGAACCAAAAAATATGCAGGAAACTTTTGAGCTAACCACAAAAAGGACATCTAGGGTCTAGGATACCTAGATGCTGGAGCCGAGCACCTAACGACAACCCATGGAAGAGAATACACCAGGAAAAGTGAGCTATCTTGGGCTCTGTGATAGCTTTCTAAATCATGGAAAATCTAAGACTCCAAGTCTTGGGAGAGGATTGTAAATGCCAACATTGGTTGAGAGTCTCAACCATAGGAAGGTGGGGAACTAAGCACCAATAACCAAGATTGGGTTCGTAACTAGTCAAAGGAGTAGTAGGATACCACTTCTAGTACTTCCACCATGGGAAAGATAAATGAATACCAAGCTTGTATAACATATGGGGAGGCACCACAGAAACAAGAAGATCAACTATTTGTCAATCTAGATGGTTGAGCCAAAATTGCACCTACAGGTCCTCCCATGAGCATGGACTCATAGTAACTCTAGAAATAAGATCTTTAGGTGTCCTAAATCCCCTTCAAAATAAGTGTCAAGAGCTAGCCCCTTGAATCTTGGCAAGAGGAACACCTTGGAGAGAAAATAGAGGAGACCACCACAAGTTTTGATGGTTCATGGAGAACCCATCTCTAAACCCATTGCTAGCCCAATGAAGCCAAGTTTTAATGGTTTCACATGCTTTCCAAATGATTTTAGCAAAAAAAAGTGCCCTGAATTTGAACTTGTTAAGTGGACACAAGAAGGGTTTGAAAGCCAATCCCCTTCTAGGCTAGTCATTTAATCAAAAACCTCGAAGAAATGCAGTGACACAAAAAAATTTCTAAGCCTCATTGCCAGTAATAGCCTGAATGACACATTTAGCATAAAGGATGATACCTTGATTTTGAGTAGTTTGCAAACCAAGACCCCCAAATTCCATGAGCAGACAATAGAAATCCTAGACCACTTTGTGAAATCCATGATGCAATGCATCAAAGGCCCAGAGACAGTCCCTCAAAAGGCATTCAAGCTTGAGGTATGAGGCTTTGGATGGGGCCCAATTTAGGGGGAATAGTAGACATGCATGACAATTAGCACTTTGGAGTAGATCTAAAATTTCCCAGCAAGGGAAAGAGGTTTGGTGATCAAATTCTCCAACTTCTTCTTTACCCTAGCCAAGTCCACATTCCACAACTCTAGAGGGGAGGCTTGAAAGGAAATGATGATATCCAAGAAGAACAAATTTTCACCATGCTACAGCCATTTCCACCCATATCATTGTAGCCATTAAGGGCCTAGAAAGAAGGTTTTTCTATAGAAAAGGGTCCTATGGCATTGAATAGCAAACCCCTAGGCAAGGTAAAAAGTATGCAAGTATTACAAGGCATTGGAAACATTGTCTTTGTCTTCAAGAAGGGTAAGAAAAGAATCATCCACAAAGTGGCCATTCACAAGCTATATACTAGAATTAGGGAGGGATATGCCATGTACAAGGCCCTAAAAGATGGAAATGGTGAGAAGATATACAAACTCTTCAATAACCAAAACTTAAAGAGAAGTTTACAAAGGTAGTCCTTGATGAATATATCTATAAATCTTGAAGGCTTCAGATTGATGGCCATTGATGGTAATACAAGTAGAGGCATCCACAAAAAGAATCTGAACCAATTGTAGGAAAATTGGACCAAATCCTAGGGCTTGAAGCATGGAAAAAATGAAAGGTCATTCAATCTAGTCATAGGGTTTAGCAAAGTCAATCTTAAGAAACAAGGCATGTTGTTCAGTTTCGAGCCCACTCCATACCTTCCCAAATAGCAATAAAATTATCTAGAATGTATTTGGACTTGAAAAAGCCAATTTGTTTAGGGAAAACAATTTACACGAGCATATACCTAATTTTGAGAGATAAGGCCTTGCAATGACCTTATAAGAGGGTATGTGTAGGATCATGGTGTTCCAAAAAGTGGCAATCTGAAAAATATGTAATCCTAAAATGCCTTAAAGTATTTTAAAATCTATTCCAACATTTTCCCACCCATCCTGATACTAAATGAAAACAATTTATACCTTTATAAGGCCTACTATATCTTTTGATACCAAACCTATATGGTCAACTTTAAAAACATCCTAAAAATGTGTTTTGGGCTTGTTCTTGTGTGTTTTTTATTTCAAACATTTACTTGAAAACTTTTTTTTCACCAAAATTTGATTAAATGAAAAGGGTTTCTTAAGAATGTTCTTATCTTTCCGTAAATGTAAGGTTTGTCAAATTATGAGTTCAGTAAGTAATTATTACTTGTTTTCTAATGCAGTTTCATATAAAGTGTTGATTGACACACTGGTTGAGAAACAACTATAACTTTAAAATGGCATAACATTTTTGGAATCCAAAAGATGCATCAGATTTTGTGCTTCTTGTACTATAAGGGGAAAAAATGAAAATAAAATTTTGCAAACTTTTGTATTAGTTAAGGTGGTTAGACATAAGAGTTTTCTAATTCCAAAAATACTAAAGTAGAAAATTAATAATTATTTTTTTATTTAGAATAAAACTACAAAAAAAATATGTCTGATCTAGGCGTGAGTCTACTTCTTCTATCTAGAATTTTATTTAAAAATATTATCATTTGATTTTGATTAAGGTGGTTAGACATAGGTCTACTTCTTATTTTTGTCCTAAAATTTTAGTACTATTGCATTAAAATTCAAATATTTGACCAATCTATTTTTTATATTTTTCAAATAAGGTCTATTAGTTTAGAAACTAAATTTAATTTTGTAGAGATTCTTTTCACTCAAATTTTTGATATAAATTTTATAACAATTAGAAAATTACACATCAAGTTAACATAACCTAGATTTGTGGATTTTTTATTGCCTCTTAAGAACATAGTTTGGTTAACCATGATCTTGCATATACCCAAGAGATGTTCAAAAGAGTGAGGAGCATATAGTTAAAAATGTCTTTTGGATCCCCAACTTTAGGCATGAATTTAATGTTTCCCTTATTACTTATGATACCTAAAGATTAAGCATTATAGGATTCTTGATAAAATTTAAGTAGTTCAAGACTAATATCATTACATAAAACCTTGTAAAATTCACAAGGGAAGCCATCACATCTAGGGGCTTTATCATCAGCAATACACACTTGATAGCCTCCTTGAATTCAGAAAGTGTAAAATTTTGCTCACAAAAGCCATACTACTTAGGGGAAATCCTATTAGTAGTGGTAGCAACAAATGATAGCAATGCTTGTTCTCATAGAGTAGAAGGAACCTACATAGTGAAAACCTTTTCATAATCACATACAAAAGCCTAGAGGATATCAGGTAGAACAGAAAAAACCTGTTGGTCCTTAATACACTTGATGCCTATAGTTGAGTTACAAGCCCTGAGTGCATTAAAAAATTCCTTATAAGCCTAGTTGTTCACCTCCAACCAATGGAAGCAGGCTTTGATCTAAGCTCCCTAAGTAGCATAACTATATGCAACTTGATTCTAGTGTCGAAAGTTGGCAAGTTTGAACTTGAAGATTTGTATCAAATGGGTTCATGGCAAGAGTTGCAAAGGTTGTATGAAAATATTTTGAGGTGGATTCCTAAGATCATCTATGGTACTTGGCCATTTGTCACTAAAAAATGTGAAGAAATCTTGCAGTATGAAAGATGGCCTCATTCCACCATTGAATCCACCTAACAGAGATGTGGGGCAAGGGCTCAAGCTTACTAACATGCATAATGTGTGGAACAGTGGGTGGATGTGACAACAAGGATTTATTGAGATAAAATTGAGTTTTACAAGTATAGGGTTGAGGTGTGTGCCAAATAATGGAAAAAAGAGTGGGGAAATGATTTGACAGCATCATGTTGGGTAAAGGGGCAATGGGTAACTCATGCTCGTGTGAGAAGGAAAAAGAACTAAGCAGTAAGCATGGCCTTGTCTAGCCTCTTAAACACCCTATTAGAACCCACTCAAAAGTTGGACTAGGTATGCCAAACCCCACTACACTGATAGTAGTTAGCATTGGGATAAAAAAGGCCCAACTTATTGCACATGTAGAACCAAGCTTCTCTTTTGTAAAGTTAGAAGCCCTTCCTTAGCAGAAGCTGAGTCAACTATATTGAATTCACCACAAAAGACCCAAGTAGCAGGTGGTAGATGATCTACAGCCAATGTCATAGGTGTGAGAACTCAACCACATCATTGGGAGCATAAACATTAATAATACCAAAGGAATGGTTTTGAAAAGATAACAAAATCCAAACAATCCTTTGCATGGGGTCAGAACCATGCAAATTAACTAAAGAAAGTAAATGAGGGGAGAGAAGGGTGACTACACCACCTTGACCAATCTCATATTAGGAAGCAAACATGGCACTATCTAGCCAAATAACATGGCAAATTGAGTTGAGAAGAAACCCAACAACTTTAACCTCTTGAAGGTAGAGAACATCAAGATTACCAAGTTGGTGCCTAGTGTCATGAACATAATATTTTCTAGGGAGGTCTGTTATCCCCCACACATTCCTGAGAGACAATTCATTATAACAAAACATTTATGTCATCCTCATCTCCAAGAGAGGAGAAGATGTTTTGCAAAAAATGGAGGAATTGAATGAGGGGACACCAAGAGAGGTGAACTTTCATATCTTTTCCCGATTATTAGAAACCTCATCTTGGCCTTCTTGGCTATGTGAATTATGAAGGGATTATGATGATATCATAGAAGCCACTTCTAGTACTCAAACCCACATGGGGAGAGATTTTGGGGTATGAATATTTTTCATCCCTTGAGCACCAAGGTTTGAAATGGGTGGAGACATGAACAAAGGGACCGAAGAGGCTAGGGGCGCCAGAATTGAGCTGGATTGACCATTGTCTTGAGGCAAAGATCCTACCTCGATTGTAGTAGCACCTTTGCTTTTTTTCACAATAATAATTCATTCCTCATTTTTAGCAACTAGAGTTGTTTGGTTTCTGGGCTGGCTAATGATTTTGTTTGAGAAAGGGACAATCCCTAATCTTATGCTCCATGGACTAGCACATATAAAAAAAATCAAGAGATTTAGGTAAAGCACCTTCTAGGTGAAGGTGGTACCACCTATGTGGTTTTCCATAGATTCTTCAAGGTCCCTAGATAGGTTAACCTCAACACAAACCCTATGTTGAAATTGGGCATTAAAAAATTTCAGGCTCAATGCAAATGTCCTTGCCAATAGTTTGCACAATAGCATGCAAGAAGGAAAAGCACAGAATGGGAAGCCTAGGATACTCAACCCACATTGGGACCTTAAGTTTGTGGTCATCAGAGATAGAAAATTGATGAGATCATTGTTGGAAGACAAACAAGGAAGACTTGATAGTCCAAGGACCTTGAAAAAATACATGTTCAACTTGGCTGGGGTTGCCAAAGAAAAAAATTAAAAAGAGCCCTTGGTGAAGCTTTGGATGCCTTCAAGATGGACACTTTGAGGTGTCCAAACCTTAGAAACCCATTCCCATAGCATGCTCTTAGAAGGAGTATGACTCACAAAATAACCAATCAAGGTTTGTTGTTCTAACCATGTATAGCACTATCAAATTCCTTGACATTCAAAATAATATTAGGTGAGAAATTACCTTGTGAAAGACTTTGGGGATGAACTTGTGTTGGCATTTTTTTGGTAGAACCGTTCTTGCTAATAGCAACAGCTCCAACACTAGCACCAACTATTAGGCCAGAGAAGGCTGAGGCCATTATAGCCTAGATTAAATCCCACATTAAATGTTGTACGCCAGGTGGAAAAGAAAGAAAGGATACAAATGGAAGTCATACAAACCCTAGCAGCTTTCATGCAATATTAATTTATTTCACAAATTATATGGTACAATTACCTATAAAACTATAAAGTAAATTAAAAACTAAATGAAAAAATATCTTATAAATTTTCCTCAACAAGACTAGTATTTTCTTTTAAGAGGCATGTGATTTAATGGAATAATCTAAATTATAAACACCTGAATAATACTAAGTTTATCTTCTTTATAAATTAAAAATAATAATTAAATTATTTACATCTTAGAAAATATAAAATCCCCTAATGCTCTCACCAATTATTCATTCTAATAAGAATTTGAGTAAATTTAAAAAATAATAGTTGAAAAGTTATTATAAAGATTTCACCTATAAAACACATCATATCAACAATCTCCATAAAATGTGGAAAAGTCTACCGGAATCAAGATCATTAACAAGTCAATAATTATGATTTCTATTAAATTATTAAGAAATAAAAATACCAATATTAAAATAAAAGATAAAATGACAAGCTCTAAATTTAAAATAATAGTTTATCAAGATTTATCCTCTTAATATGCCAAGATACCATAAACAAGTTACATAAATACCAAGTTATGAACATGAAAACCATGATGGTAGAAGTTGCAAAACATGCTCAAGAAAAATCAAGGGTGAGAATTTTGTAGGAGTGCTTTACCACCCTACTATGATGTTATTAAGATTCTCTAGAATCTTACCTATCATGAATGATACCCACCCCAGCATTGATGAAGACTAAGAAATAAAAACTAAGTAATGAAATTGTGTAGAATACACTAGGGTCAGAAAAACATAACTGAACAAGATAACATAAACAAAATTTTTTTGGTTATCACTTAGTAAAACAACCTCATCTTAAGCACTTTTAAAAAATATCATGGTTTATCTAACATCGAGATACATAGTATACTACATGCATACCCATTACCATACAAGGAGAAAACCACGAAAACTATTAAAATGCATCAATCAATCACATCATCTTAGTCTCATCTCTAATATAAAAATCAGCCCAAAATTTACAATAAAATACAAGAACTACAATCAACCCTCTATTGTCACATGTGATAAATACATATACTAATCCAACCACATAGGTAACATGATAACTTATGGACGAAGCTTCTCTAGATGAAGTTAATTCATAATGTGGATTCCTAAGAATATAAAATATCCTAAAAGAAATTATTGCATCATATAATTTCAACAACCTTGTTAGGCTCTAAATCATTTTTGAATATTAGAAAACTAGAAAAATTGAACCAATCGCCGAATGGATTCAGTTATAATATTCTTCAATCTACCAATAAGTGTTTTTAGATGATAAAAAGAATACAAATGATTAAGATCTTATCACAAGATAAATCTAAAAAATTATTGAAAATTAAAGATTCTCCCTAAGAGTCAATTAATTGAAATAAATAAATGTGCATATCTCCAACAATAATTGAATCTCTAATCAACTTTCCACGGTTAGTGCCACAAAAAATGACATCATGAAGAATTTAACCATTAGCCACATAACACTCTCAAAGGAAACACAAAAATATTTATTTCTATTTCATAGAGTAGCTTTAAAGCCCTTGTCAAAGTGGAAAATATATAGAATATATGCAAACTTCCTTTGCAAAATCACAACATGGTAAAAGTATGAAATATTCACCAAATAAATCCAAACTTGTGGAATAAAATAGTCTATAGAGATCTCATGCTCAAAGTCCACATTCTCTTGAAAAATCTAGTGGAAATATACAAAGCTCAAGGCATTGTCCAAAATATGAGAAAATCATGTGACCCTTAGCTTGCAAAAGCTTCCCTCCATGATCCAATCATCATTTATCTTCCCATGGCTATTGCAAAAAAACCCAAGTAAATATATATATATATATATATATATATATACACCACATGAGAAAAAATCTAAGTTGTTCATCCCCCTCTTAAAATAAGAATGATTGAACATATCCATCCCCTTACTATCCAATATCCTACTACTATTAGGGAACCTCCCACAAACACATACACATGCTTCCAAGTTTAGCAAAACTATGGAAATTTACAAATTTTATTTTTCCATAAGGATTCACCCAAAATAAGGAGAGAGAATGGTTTTGAAAACATATTGTTTGAATTTCATTATTTCATGCAATGACTATCTCTCTCTCTCTCTCTCTCTCTATATATATATATATATATATATATATATATATATATATATATATATATATATATATATATATATATATATATATCTGTCTCTATGTGTGTATGTATATATATGTATACATGTGTGTGTGTGTGTGTATCTTTTTCATGTTAGTCGATTCTTTCATTTTCAACGGCTATATTCAAGGAAGATTTTTTTGATATAAAAAATAAACTAGATGGAAATTCAGAACATTAATCTATTTGATTTAGAAGAAGTGGGTTGTGACATCCTTCCCTACTTATAAAATGCATTGTCTTGATGTAGCCATATATAAGAAAATGCAATCATATCCAAAGACATTAAAGAATTCAACAAATAGGATTAAAAATTTAACTTTCATTATTCACAATAATGCATGTAACTACATTCAATTCTATCTACAATACTCACTACATCTACTTAACAAGGTCAAATTAAGTCTCTTAAATAAGGCCTAATCTCAAAATAGAATACATTTAAGGAGAATCAACACACTCTAATGAAAGTGATTTTATTTAAGGATAATATTAACACATTTAAAAGAAAATAAAATACATTTTACATAAGCACATGTATAAGTAATCATTTCAAGAACATCTTTTACATGAGTGTGTGAATCCCATTATATCTCTATTGTTTTTATGTAAGATTGGACTACATCTGTGCTACAATATTCCACCTTCCTTATGATGTGTCATTCCCTATGTTCATTCATAAGAACAACACCCACATATTAGTCCATATTTTATCATAAATTAAATCAAATATTCTCTTATCTCAATGATTTTCAAATTTAAGTTTCATATTACCTTAAAATCAAAAGAAAGCACACACATACCATGTTTTACTTATTCTACCTTGGAATCACATGTATTTGACTCCACTAGTAGATACTTCATGGGTATGTGCAAGATCATGGTCAACCAAACTATGCTCTTAAGTGACAATAAAAAATCAGAAAATCAGGGTTATGTCAACTTGATGTGCAATTTTCTACTTGTTATTAACTTTAAATCAAAAAGTTGAGAGAAAATAATCTCTAGCAAATTGGATCTAGTTTCTAAAATACTAGGACTTATCTCAAAAAAATAAAAATTGATTGGTCAAAATTTTCAACTTTAATGCAATATTACAAAAAAATTAGAACAAAAATAAGAAGTAGACGTATGTCTAACCACCATAATCAAAATCAAATGATACTATTTTTAAATAATGTTCTAGATATAAGTATTAGACTCGTGATTTGATGTGACACATATTTTTTAGTATTTTTATTCTAAATAAATAATTAATAATTAATTTTTGACTTTCGTATTTTTGGAATAAAAAAACTCTCGTGTCTGACCACCTTAACTAATTCAAAACTCTGCAAAATTCAATTTTTCATTTTTTTCCTTATAGTAGAAGAAAGAATGTGATGCATCTTTTGGATTTAAAAAATGTTGTAACATTTGAAAGTTATAGTTGCTTTTCAAGTAGTGTGTCAGTCAGCACTTTATATGTAACTCCATTAGAAAATAAGTGATAATTAGTTACTAAACTCACAATTTGACAAACCTTACATTTATGGAAAGATAAGAACATTCTTAAGAAACCCTTTTCATTTCATCAAATTTTGGTGAAAAAAAAGTTGTCAGCTACACGTTTGAAGTAAAAATCACATAAAAACAGGCCAAAAGCACATTTTTAGGATGTTTTTAAAGTTGACCATATAGGTTTGGTATCAAAAAATATGGTAGACCTTATAAAGATATTAATTTTTTTCATTTAGTATCAGGGTGGGTGGGAAAAAGTTAGAATTAATTTTGAAATGGTTTAAGATATTTCAAAACTATAGATTTTTTAGATTGCCACTTTTTAGCACACCATGATCTTGCACATACCCTCGTATCTAATTTTAGTCAAACTCATACATATACACTCAAAATACTTTTAGTTCATTCACAATGTCAATAGCTCCATAATATAAAATTAAATTTAAATATCAAGAGTCAATGTTCTCCTTTAAAATTATGATTTCTTAACTCAACTTATCTACCACATTTTGATCAAAAATAAGAAATAATCAATGATTGATACCATCTAATATATGGTGTTCACTAAGTGAGAAATTTATCCAAGTGTTCTCATCAATCACTTGTAAAATACTAGTGTCCTTGGGAGTACACTTGATCAAAGCATTTGGGAGGCTGAGAACATAAGAAGTGATGAAGTGTTTATGACTAAATAGCTTGGTCCCTTGTGGGAGGAACAATATGGAAAGAACACCTCCGACATCTACTATGCTTGACTTTTGTTTAGATTGCTGAGAGGAGACTCGACATACCTATACATTAATTTTTAAAATGAGAACCGCCCTTTTGACCTAGTAGGCATCTTTCTAGAAGATGTCATCCTTGAGAGATGGGAATAGTGTGGATCAATTTCCTTGAGAGACCTAATTATTGTTAGTGTAAATAATTATCATTTACACTTTACTTAAGTTTACTTAGGATAAATGCATTATTTTATTATTTATTAGGTTAGACACCTAGGAGTATGCGTACTCATATGAGTTGTCATGTTGGCAACACAAGAGTTAGCAACTCTATTTTAGCACATGGTGTCTACAACATTGGAGTCTGCATAATCAACTAAGTTGTCATGTAGACAACATAGTTGTTCACACTCTTAATTAAGCACATGGTGTCTACACCATAAGTTTATGTGACACACCTATGTAAGCTTTTCCTCTCGTCATTGCACTAACTTCTATGCTCAATGGAAGATAATCCACTCTTGGTGAACATGTGCTTAGTTGTGAGGCTTATCATATTGCTAACTCATAGTTAGTCTAGAGGCCTTTATATTTAGGTAGTTATACAACATCAATTGAATATAATATTATTATTTTTATCATAATCTATTGATCTATTTTGTGCTTTTTGTTGAGCTTCTTGGTCTTGGGTGATTTTGCTCTAAGGAAAATTCTTACAATGATACTTGGGTATTTTATAGATTAGAGGATGCACTAAGACCTTGGTACTTTTCAATAATTTATTAGAGGCCCTTGATTGGTGGGACTAGGATGGTCAAATGATACTAGGTTCATTGTATGTTAGACTTCCTAAACTAGTTGGGTTCCTATCACATGAGTTCATGTCGAAGATTGGGTGGTCATTCCACAACTTGATAGGACTACATGGTGTAGTTTACTTGGATAATGTAATGATCATTTCATGATGGGAAGTGGTCAATCAAATCCATCCTATGAGATGTGTTTTCATGAGACTAAACACTTTGCACATTTTGGAGAATGGCATTAAAAATGATAGCTAAGATTCTAAGGCAATCCAGATTGAAGGTACAAAAGAAGCTAAGTCACAGGCTTTGCCTCATTATCTAGTTAAAATTTGTATACCTTTGGAACTTGATGCATTCCTCATATCTTTAGAGAAGCATGGTTATGATCTAGCATAGTATAAGATTGATTATGTGGAGAGCTATCCAAGCTTCATTGGCTTCAATGGTGGACTTCATAGAGATGATATTATAGAAACTTGGGACCATCATGCATCCATCCCTTCTAGAGATATGGTACACCTCAAAGAGATTTTGTAAGTCTCTAAATTAGAGAAGTGCAGTTGGGATTCAGAGATCTGAAGTCATGGAGACTTGGGCTAATCATGAAGAGGCAATGACTAAACCATTCTAAGATAAACTAGTTCTAGTGGAAAAGTCCATACTGAGGCTAAATGGATAAATTTGAGAGACAACCACTTGGGATCATGGCGAAACCTTGCACCATGATGAAGAGATCATCATGGAGTTCCTCGAAAGAGGAAATTCTTCTAGCCTACCTAATAATTTCATTGTTGATCTCCTGGCATATGGCAAGTTGCACATTTTTTGAGGATGTAAACACTAGTTTAGTGAGGGAGGATATAAAGGGTCTTCACTTTGGGCTGATTGGATGACACACTTACCTCGGTAGAGTAGCCAAATTGGTAATTTTTTGTTTTTGTGGGTCAATGAGGACATCACATTTTATGGGGTACCAAGATGTGAAGCCGACCAACATGATATTTTCTCAAGGGTAACCTGGGTCCCATTATGGGATTCCCATTTTCTAGCATCTAAATTGGAGTGTGCTTCATGGAGTGATACCTTGGAGATTGTTAATGAGGTTGACTAATATAGATGTTAAGACTTTATCATCAATGTTGTAAACATTATTTTAGAACTCAATTTTCAAATTTCAAAATCAACCCACAAATGAATCTTTGGTTGAGTTTTACTACTAAGAATTCCTGTGTAAAGTTAAATATATAAAGGAGGAAGTGATCCAAGATTATGTTCAACTTGAACCTTGAACCTCAAAGTTTAAAGGTTCAAAGTTTGAAGGTTCAAATGCATGGTTCAAGTTTTCCATTTCACATTTCAAGTTCAAAGCTCAAGACTTCAACTTTAAGGTGCAATTTAGACATATAGTTTAAAGCTTCAAGTTTCCAAGTGTAAATCTAGTTTAGAATGGTGATGTTTAGTGGTCAAGTCTAAGTTTTGGTGCTCAAAACATTGGTATTAAAATTTGGACCAAATTTTCAAAGTGTAGGCCCATGAGGTTCAGTTCAACTTCATGTTTGACTCTTAAATACAACTCCAAGATCTAGTTTAGATTCAAGTTATAAATTAACTTTAACCCCTAGAAACTATGAATTGGGTTGAGTACTTTCCCATTCTAGAATTCAAGATCAAGAATGACCAATTCAAAGTCTACATTTCATGGTTTTGAGTCTAAAGAATCAACCTCTACTAGTTTAGGATTTCATGTTAGACATTTAGAATTGCAGATCAACAAAGGCAATATGGATGGGTATTTTAAGTTCATAACAAGAACCTGATAGGTGTGCTGAAAAGGTTTTCATTAAATTATTTGGTTCAATTAATGATGGCTATGACATGATCGGTATATAACTAACATTAGAACTGTACTATGGTCTTGCCTTTATGTCATGAGTCACATTGAAAACCTAATGATGAATGGAAATGATTCTTGAGATGGTCTAACCTTAGAGGTTAGGCATTAAAAACTGTAAGTGTTTTGAGCCTCTCTTATAGACAGTGGTCTATCAAGAGTCAAAAAGATCACAAAGAGCATGAGATGAAAAAGGTGATTAAGTCACACAATATGTGATAGTAACTAGGTGGAATGAAATACCAAGTATATTAAAGAAGGCACTAGGTTTCAATATATAATGAATTGTTTGAAAAATGTCAATATGCCATGAAATATATCATGCATACAGTCAAATCAAGCACACAATGGGCATGAGTATTAAAGGTGCCCAAATTCGATGAAGTAGGTATCTTCTTTATCATGATCATTGTACTAGATAAATGGACCTGCATGAAAAATATGAATCAAAATATGCCTTGGTGTGGCTTTAGTCTCAACACCTAGCCCATATTTATCATTGGGTTTATGCAAGGTTCGTGAAAATAAGAGGCTAGAGCCAAAGTCTAAGATGATGGGCATTTGTAGAAAGT
This sequence comes from Cupressus sempervirens, assembly GCA_028749045.1. Lineage (NCBI taxonomy): Eukaryota > Viridiplantae > Streptophyta > Pinopsida > Cupressales > Cupressaceae > Cupressus > Cupressus sempervirens. The sequence continues at coordinate 535,111,296 of CM053789.1, forward strand.
TCTCACAGCTAGTGAAAGAGATCAAATGATGAGATTTTTCAACCCAATTGTGTGCACATATAAAAGCCTAAGGGGATTGAATTTATAACTTAATCAATGACTCAGACACAAGATTTTGAATTCTAGTGCATAGATTTTGATGGAGGCCTCATCTGCAAATACAAAGGTGTGCAACCCACCGAAATGGTTAATATGTTTTTCATCATTCCCTTTCACTCTGCAAAATTCACTCTAAATCAAAATATGGCTTGTGAGGTGAATAGGGATGTGATTGAGTCATGCCAAATATTGTTGAGACATGTTCAAGCCAACTTCTAGTGCTAGAATATTGAAGTCACAACACCAAAAAATAAATTTAACATCATAGAGAAGCAATACTTTGTGAACTTAAATAAGAAATGATTTGGATGGTAATGCATTGATCCACTAGTAGATAAGTGCTCCTCCATTCAAATGAAACCAAACCTTGCATACACAAAGCTTCCCTCTAAATCATTTGACATAATGCCACCATTTTTTGACTTAGCTTGTTGATATTAATCATTACATTAGAAGAATGAAGGTCTTTCGTTGTGGTTCCTTGGGGCTAGGGAAGTAAAAGCACAAAATGATTGACAACAAGTTTTGTGGAAGAAGAATTGTTCAAAAGGCTCACACCAAGTTGATGTGAATATAATTTGGATGGAAATGATTTCCATATTCTTTCTCCAAAATGTTAAAGAATATTTCATCATAAGTGCATACCGGATCGATGGACATCCTCTAATATAGCTATAGTCAATAGTAGTGATCAATTTCTACATTCCAACATAGATTTGACTGACCCTTATAAAAGGATTTCAAAGAATTGGAGGCTTAGATGCTAAAATATAATGGCTCATCATTTGTAAAGAAAAGATAATGCAACCAATTATGAGAACCCATATCCATCAAAGGAGATTAAAATATTAACGATTGAAATCCAAAGTCATCCAAGAATAAATTATGAAAACTAATGAGATAACTGAGAGACCAAGAAGATAAATAGAAGATAGAAAGAAGAAACAAGGGTTCTTCTTCTTCACAGTGGAGACTCTTGAGGCTGCCATAGGAGGAGGACACATTTTATGAATGTCATTTGTGATAGACAGGGAAAGAAGTTTGAATATGTTTTCTAAAACTAATTGAGAGGGAGCAGAGATGAAATTATATGTTGGTTATTTTGTCAATGCTTAAGAATAAAGAGGATTTTACATGTTTGAATCTATAGGTTCAGGTGTGTCATTTTCTAATTGAGATATTTATGTTGATGATTTCAATCATTCTTAAATATTTTTTTGTCCCATATCTTCAAGGTTATGTCTACATCATTAGTTTGTAGAATCGATGCTTTCACATTTATAAATGAATAGCAAGATCTCTTTTGTCTTTCAATTTTAGGTGAAGGATTTCAGTAATACACAAAACAAATCCATGAAGCCCTTGAACACCTACATGTAGAAAACCTATCATAGAGAACAAAATGACAAGAGGAGACAAGGGTTTTCTCTTAAAAATATGAAAATGTATTCTTAGATAAAGAAAAGATACATGATACTTACAAACAATCTATCCTTATAGTAGAAGATTGAAACTCGAAAAGGGTAACCTAAAAGGTGAAATCCATTTAATAATTACTAAATAATTATTATATGTGAATGCCTAAGTGCATAAAGATAAATCTTAAGACAAGAGAAAAGGTAATTCAATTAATAATATTAAATTAACTTTTTTCTCTAACATCATCTTTAAGATGAGCAACAATGTAGAAAGAGCAAGGAAACTACAATGCAATGTTGAAAGAAAACTTGGGTCCTAGCAACAAAGCCTAATAAGGTATCCAATCACAACCAAATCTCTATTAGATGGAGAAATAGAGAAAACCTAGTGGGAAAAACTCTACTCCGAAAATAGATAATTGAAAACCTAGTGAAGGACTGTAGAAGCCTCCAACTAGAGGAATGTTCTAGAAAATAGGAACAAAGAGAGATCATGAAGAAACATCAATGACACGTGAAGAAGTCAAAAAAATCTGTCAAAAAGAAAATATTGATTTCTAGAACCTCCTCTAAAATAGAACTTGACCAAGTAGAGAAGTCTATAATCTGCATCAAATCAGGTGGCAAACAAAGCCAAACAATTGAAGTCAAAGATATAGATGCCATGAAACACCAAAGATTGAAGAGCTAATCAAGTGAACTAAGGAAGCACAAGAAGCAACATAAGAACCCCCCTAATGTAGAGAAGGGTGAGGTGATAGGTAACTAAGAAAGTGGGGCCGATAAATCTTGCATAACATAAAGAACTAAGAACTTTGAGAGTGAGGAAGAGGTACAGACACCTATAAAGGCACATGTCATTGACACATCATGGGGCTAATGTTGTTTAAGGGACACTCACTTGAAAAAGGAAGAGGTCACTAAAAGGAAAATAACTACCCCCCTGAACACTTTATAATGTGGTGTGAGTACAATAAGTCACAAAGAAGAAAAGATCCTAAAAATGCAAGGAGTGGCACTTTATCTCAGTGCATTTGCATAAACATGCTTACAAATGATGTCAACAATGATCAGAAAGGGAAAAGAGCTATTACAATAGATAGTATAGCCGAAAAGAAGAAATCCCATACCATGAAAGAAATCTCAAACCTGAAACACCCAAGAAATATACCATAGTGCAATAAAGCACAAACCATAGTAGAAATAGCTTGGAGTAGAATCTAGAAGACAAACTAGCATTTCTGGAAAGAGAATTATACCATCTTTCCAAAAATATAATATTTTCAAAAAATGGAGTGGGATGCTCAAGATATGCCCTCTGGAGTGAAAAATAGAACATTGAACTTTAAAGGGCTACCCAAATAGGCAACCAAACTGCATCAAAACCTAAAAACATCCAATGCCATTGTCTCCATCTCAGAACCAACTTTTCACCACTTTTCTTCAGATCAAAAAAATAAAATTAAAAGGTGTCACTAGAGGAGTGGTGACCTAGTGGTGCTCTAGGTGGAAGAGTCACAAAAATGGTGGTGTGAGGGACCAGCTACTTGTAGCAGTGGCCAACTAAGCAACAGAGGTCACCAGGAGCCACTGCAGTTAGCAAGACCACCGACGGTTACCACTACCAATAGTGGTCTTAGTGACCACTGATAGTTTTCTAATCACATCGGCCAAAAACACATGAAATTGTGACATTTTAATATATTTTTTGCCTCAAATTATGACCAAATGTTGTATGGCCCTATTGGTAAAAAATAAATTTGCCTCCCAAATCAACATTGTCCAAAATGGATGAACTTTATATGGATATAGGGGTTTTGACACCTTCTAAATCTAATTATGAGGTTGTTTTGGCCTCGAAGTACTCTAAATTTCAAAGACCCCCTTTTTTTCACAAAAAATACCCAAAAGACTCTAGATCTGATCTATCAAACCCTTATTCTCCCTTTTTCTCCAAATACTTAACAAGCTACATCAGATCAAGCTTTGATACCATGAAGGATTTGAGCAATATGCAAAAAAAATCCATAAACCCTCAAATACCTAAATGTAGAAAACCTATCACAAAGAAGAAAAATACAAGAGGAGGCAAGGGTTTTCTTTGAAAAATATGCAAATGTATTCATAGATAAATAAAATATACAAGATACATACAAATGATCTATCCTTACAGTAGGAGACCAAAACCTAAAAAGCATAACCTAAAAGGTAAGAAGGGTAACCTAAAAGGTAAAACCCATTTAATAGTTATTAAATGTGAATGAAAAAGTACATATAGAGAAATCTTAAGAAGGGAGAAAAGGTAATTTAATTAATGAAATTAAATTAACATTTTTTTCTAACATTAGGAAGATTAGATGAGTGATCTATAGTTCACTTATTTGTTTCTTTCTTATCTCACAAATCTTGTAATCACATTTATTTAATGCTTATGAATGAATTTTAGAAAGCCTTTTGTATCTTCAGATTAAAGATACACTTTGTTATTTAATTCTTTATAAATCCTTCTAGGAGGAAGTTGTACCTCTCAATTCAAAGGAGAGTTATCAACCAATGATAACTCATCCAATTGTTAGTAGATGTTTGTTCTTCTTATCGGTCATCTTGAGTCATATTGTGTATTTCATTTTGAAGGAAAATTTATTCACTAACAAATGTAACATGTATACTTACATTGATCATGAAAGAGGGACCATTTCATTGCATCCCTATTTGGCAACAGCTAGCTTGGAGGTTTACCCAAGGAAATCACTACTTAAGGAGGCCTTGTGCATTCATTATGATATCATAAAATCATCAAAGAAGTGGAGCAATGAGGTGGGAGAAAGGATGATAAGAATTAAACTAGCATATTATGTTATATCATGTATATTTTAATTAATTCTTGTCTCTAATAAATTCCAATGACTTTTCAATTTGGAATTGTCAACTCAATTTCTAATGAAGATGTAGATGAAGCAACCTTTCAACTTCCATGAAGATATACAACTACACTATATAAAGAGGATAAAATCAAATTCAATAGGGGAAAAGGATATGGACATACATCTCATAATTTTTTGAGATATCCAATTTGTATTAGATCTTGTATATGGAGTTTATGGGCATAAATCTCATTCATAGGATTGCCCAACTTTTATGAACTTGGACATACAACTCCTCCACAAGTTTCTCCAAATTTGATTGAGTTGTAGGCCTAAGTCTCACTTATGATATTGTCCATAATTGTATGAATTTTATTAATGAATACATGTCTTTATATTATTGATTATGTATTTACAATATCACTCTGAATTACAAAAATAATTAAGATCGGTATTGTAAATACATAATAAACAATATGAAGACCTCTATTCATTATAGTAAAAAAAAATCATACAATTATGGACAATATCATAAGTGATATGTATGCCTAGAATTCAATCAAATTTGGATAAACTCATGGAGGAGTTGTATGCCGAGTTCATAAAAGTTTGGCAATGTCATGACTGAGATGTATGCTCATAAACTCCATAGGTGGTGGAAAATCTCATGGATGAAATATATGCCCATAAAATCCATGTACAAGATCCAAAACAAATTGGCAATCTCAAAAAATGAGATGTATGTCCATATCCTTTTCCCTTGTTGAATTCAATTGGATCCTCTTTATACATATTTGCATGGAAGTTGAAAGTTTGCTTCATCTACATCTTCATTAGAAATTGAATGGACAATTCCAAATTGAAAAGTCAATAGAATTTATAAGAGACAAGAATTATTTAAAATATATGATTTAATATACTATGCCAGTTCAATTTTGATCAAAGGAGTTGGTGAACCACCTTGGTACTTAGCCTCTTTTGTTGCATATTTCTTTGTAAACCTTTGGGTTCAATTTGTGAGCTCTTTCTTTGTAATTAAATTTGGAAAGCCTATTTGGCATGCTCAAGACACTTTGGGGTGATCTGTGTTTTTAAAAATAACATCTTATCCATTTGTTATTTGTAAATAGGCTGCATATAATAAAAGATATTGGAAAAATTACCCCACCATACATTCTAGTCCATGTTCATGCATTTTCACTTTTGGCACCATTTATCATTACTTAATCCACTTCCATATGTTTAGGAGGTATCTGATATGATTTTTTTAAACTTCTTGCACTAGCACATATAAGAGGTGTAGTCTAGTATCCCTTTTGTAAGGTAGCCTTGCATACATCTCCAAACGAGATAGCTAATGGCACACAAGAAACTCCCAAAGTTTGTAACAAAAGGTACAAAAGGGTTGGGGATCCCACTGCGAATGAGTGATGGAAGTGACAAAAAGACACAGCAAGTGCCTATTTTACACATGGAGATAATAAATATAGGGCAACATAGTTGATAATCTCCCATAAATATTATGAAATTTTCTAAAATAATAAGAGTTTCTCTTTCCATGTTGTTAAAATAATTATAATCATGAGTACACAAATATTAAATGATTAAGGTATGTTCCAAAGCTAAAGATATACACAATAATCAAAAGATAAAGATATACCACTTTATCTTATAAATGTACAATAGGTGAAGAAAATAGATTTGTTATTTGATGAAAATTCACAATTAATTCTACAGATGTGATTTCAATTCATTCTAGTCTCAAATTTTAACTTGATTATATCCTATATTTTTTTTATTTTTTTGTTGGAGGTCAGATTTTTTTGCCTAGCCTCTTTGGTTAAGAACCAAGGACTAAGGGGTATCCGTTCCACCAAATTTTCCTGGGGCATGATCCCAACCTCATCCCTTTTAGGCATCCAGGGGCCTTGCACTTAGCAAGACTTGATCCCTGGTGGGCTCTTTGTGAGCCTTTTAACTTCACCAGTAGACCTTGAACACTTTTCAAATTTTAAGGTCATGTATTCTAAATTCAAAGAAAATCTAGCTATTGTGAGAAAATATTCAGAATTATAAACACTTTAGAAAAGTTAAGTGATGGTTGAATGTGAGTTATGATGGGTAAGTAATCTAGAAAGAAAGGTAGATTATATAGAATGGACAAATGGAATATTAAGAAAATATCCTAATCCTACTTAGTCAAATAAAATGCAAAAGAAAAATGTTTCATGAACATTTGTCTTTTGAGGGTTTATTGTTGAATGAATAAAAAAATGTAACATTTTTTTTACACATTTTCTTTCTTTGTGTCTTCTCTAAATTCAAGGAGTCATTTTTTCTTTACAAATGATTCCCATAAAATTGAAGGACATGGCTCTCTGGTAAAAGTTTTATGAGTTGATAGAAACCATTTTGCATTATTGTTGTAGACACTAATTATTCTTCTTTGAGGGCATGGTTATGTTACCTTTTGCCTACACATATTCCACAATTTTTGTATAGTCAAAAGAAATGATATGGATTCGTAATATGCTTATAATATCCTCATATGCAAAGGAAGATTATATTGAATTGGGTATGCAACATACCAATTAGTTTGGTCATTATATGTTGTATTATTTATAAAATATTTATGATATTTTAGGAGTTAGTTTGATAATAAAATTTTAATAAATGACATGAAATGCATTTTAATTAATGATTTCCATTAATCATTCTTTCTTTTTTATAGATATAGGTTGAAAATGTTCTATTTATTGGTCAAGTTTCTTTGTAGTCTCTATATATAGGCATGGAATTAATGTTTTTAGTATGAACCCCTACTAATTTGTACAACCCAACAAAATTCACGTTCTAAAGTTTGACGCAAAAAAAAAAAAAAAAATTAATTAGTTTATGTTGATCAATTTCTTTTTTTCAATTGATCTCTTGTAATTTTTTGAGGTTTATACTGTTTTCCCACTTCAAAAAATAAGGAAAAGTATGAGGATGCAACATTAGTTGCATTAAATGATATGTGGACACATGTTAATTCAAGCACAATGGAAAAAGATAAAGTGGAACAAGCTTGGGAAAAACACTCTGACAATCATAAATACTATGATAATTAATATCACTCACATTTTTCACCAAACTTTTTTCTTGCTGATATCATTTGTTTTGAATGTGGCATAAAAAAATTCTAAAATGCCTATTTGCCTTCATATACATGACATATATTACTAAGGGAAGCATTTGATTTTAATCTAGAATTAGTTTCCTCAATAGCCATGACTCACACAAATATATAGTGTGGAAAAATATTTCATGTCTCTCATTTTTGCTCATATTTTTAAAAGATTGCCTTGCTGCTAAAGGGAATTTTTTTAAAGATTCAAAATAAATATATAATACAATTAAATAAATATTTAGTTTTTATAATATTAGTAAGGAATTTTTTATTTTTTATATATACATTAACTATATTTGATTAAAATACTTGTGAAATTGTATTTATATTTAATATCAAACAAATATTTATATTTATTTTATATTTATATTATGTAACCTCTATGATGGATTAGTAGCAATCAATTAATATTTTAAATAATAGACATAGATGAGACGTCAATATAATGTCTATATTTATTTTATTTTTTTAGAATTTTCAATTGTTAAATAGATTTTAAATTAATGATGGTATTGGGATACATTTCTTGTAATGTTAAGATTAACAAAAAATATTACTTACTTTAATTACTAAATAGTATGATCTTGTTTTCTTTTAAAAATGAAAATAAATGTATAATTTGAAATTGATCAATTCATTAAAAAAAGATCTTGATAAATATTATAGTATGAACAATGTTCTTATTTTAAAATAATCGATTCAAATTTTAAAAAAATCTATGCATATTCTTGATATATCCACAACAAGATCTTTCCTTTAAAGAGATTTGTAACACAACATTCATTCATCCTTCACTTTCAAAATATATTTCAGAATACATAAATGTTAGTTTCCTAAAAAAATATGAAACAAATATATAAAATATCTAGAACAAACATTACTATATTCATGTTGTATATTCAAGTGTGTGTAGGATCATGGTGTGCCAAAAAGTGGTGATTTGAAAATATGAAGTTTTAGAATGCCTCAAAATATTTTAGATATCCATTGCAACTTTTTTCCCAAATATCTTAATACCAAACAAAATAATAATACTTTTATGAGGTGCAGTATATCTTCAGATACCAACCCTACATGGTCAACTTTTAAAACATCCCAAAAATGTGTTCTTGGCTTGTTCTTATGTATTTTTTTACTTCAAACATGTATCTAATGACTTTTTTTCACCAAAATTTGATGAAAGAAAAAGAGTTTCTTAAGAATATTCTTAGCATTTCATAAATATAATGTCTATCAAAATATGATCTCATTAGCTAATTATTACATACTTTCTAATGATATTATGTATAAAGTGTTGATTGACACACTAATTGAATAACAACTATAATTTTCAAATGGTACAATATTTTTGAAGTCCAAAAAATGCATCACATTCTATGCTTATTCTTCTATAAGGAAGAAAATAAAAAATAAATTTTGTAGAGTTTTGAATTAGTTAAGGTGGTCATACATTAGATTTGTTTTATTCTGAAAATGTTATAGTAGAAAATTGATAATTAATTAATTATTTAGAATAAAAATACCCTAAAATATGCATCACATCCAGACATGAGTCTACTTCTTATATCTAGAATCTTATTTTAAAATATTATCATTTTTTTTTGCTTATCCTAAATGTTTTGTACTATTACATTAAAATTAAATTTTTTTGACCAATCAAATTTTACTTTTTTAGATAAGGCCTATTAGTTTAGAAACTAAATTCAATTTATTAAAGATTCTTTTCTTTGAACATTTTGATAGAAAGTTCATAACAAGTTGAAAATTGCATGTCAATTTGACATAACTCTAATTTGTTGATTTTTCATTGCCACTTAAGGGCATAGGTTGGTTGACCATGATCCTGCACATACCCATTCACATATTATATTTCTAACTAACATTATATATCTTCAACTAAATTTTTTTATTATTCTTTTCACAATAGATTGCGACTCTCACTCCAAAGAGCTCTTGTTAATGTGAAAGAATTTTTATAGAAGAGTAGATATTTGAATCATATGTATAGTAATGTTAGGGTAATGTATTTGAATAACAAGTCTATGAGAAGAATAATTGCAACTAAAGAGAACAATATATGATTGCATACATTTTAGTAATTATATCAATCTCTTTAGAATCCTGAATATAATATTGTCAAAATAATTGTTCTCTTGTGGTGCTTGTTTCTAAAAAAAGCTTGAAACTAAACTTAGAAAGTATACCACAATGAGTTCAAGAACATGTCTATTTTCAAGACTCTCATTCTCAAAAGACAAGTTTCATAGTGCTAATATTATTGCAATAGTGACAAGGTAGTAGATTCACTTGTGATAAAGTAGACTACACTTACCACTAGACCTTTAAAAAAGTAAACTACATTTCACATTGTGAGTGATGTTGAAGAGGAGAATATGTTTTGGATTCCCAAGGAGTTACTATGAGTCTAAGGAAAATTGGTTATTGAACTCAAATTAAATTGTTGCTTGGTGTGAAAATGGAGATATGTGACATTAAGGAGGGACATACCAGATATTTTGGTCATTAGGCCATCTCTAAGCTTTAAAGAAGTTGAATAGAATAGAAGTGGATATTATGACATGTGATTATGGTGCATAAGAAATCTAACCTTATCAGGTGGACAACATGTTTATATTTGATTGAGTGGTAGAAACAAACTCTAGGCACCTCCTTATTTATTCCAACACATGGGATTCAAATAAATAATGGTATATTGAAGTCTTTGTGTTAAAAATGCATGAAACTTGATTAGTGCATAGCACCTAATGGATGTAATCAAGGACCTAGTAAGGCCTCAGAAGTGTCTTTCATATTGTAATAAGGTTTTCTATTTTTTTCATTATTATAAGGTATTCTTGTAATAAGGCTTAATAAGCTAAATGCTTGTTATAAGGTATAGCAAGATAATCAAATCATAGTGATCAAAGTTAGTCAACACCATCATGGGATTGGAAAATTGATCATTCTTGTTTCTAACATGTTTATAGGATATTATAAACCATATGTAACCATTTTGGTAGACAATTGTGGCTAAATGAAAAAGTTGTAAAAAAGGTTGTCAAATTTGTCAACATTGTCAAGTGCTACTAGACAACATATTATAGCAAAATACAAAAGTTACGATTTTTTTTTTGTCAATATTGGTATCAAAACCAATAGATTGAAGTTTGGTTTGTGTCAGAAGCAATAGAACAAATAGGGGCTAACAACATGCCTCCCCAAATAGTGAAGTAGTAAGACTTGGAAGAGATTGATTTGAAACTCAAGGAAGAGTTAAGAAAAAACTTGAATGAGGACTAGAAAGAAAATTTCAGATTGTGGAGAAAGTAGACAAAGGGTAAGGGAGACCAAGAATTTTTTGAAAATGATGAATCAAAGGACAAGTTTGAAGATGATGAAGAAATCAGATATGCAAGTTTGTAAATGCCTACAAATCAAAGAAAATTTGTAAAATTTATTAAAGATGTACATAGGGAAGATGCAAAACTAAGGTGATGCACCACACAATATCACTGTGCAATGGTACATTAATAAGAATGGAACTAGAAGAAATATGTATAGATTTTCAAGACTCAATAAGTTTTCATTCATTAACCTCCAAATCTACCTCTACAATGAACTCCATATCCTTAAATGAAGAAAAGTCTTTCTAAAACTAGAAATATAAAAATCATCCTTTCAAAAACAAATTTTGAAACTTATTTTTTGTCATTTTTGGTAATTTTCAAAAAAATACCTTAAAATATAAATTTTCTCCTAAAGATGTGATTGACTATATTAGGAAGAATTTTCAACTAATACCCAAAATCAAAAATATGATTTCAAATTTCGTACAAAACATAACATTATAAAAACAAGGGAAAAATACTAAATGATAATTATGGAGGCCCAAACAAACTCTCTCCCTCCCAAAAAATGGTCCAAATGACCAACAACCCAATTGAGCTTGGTTGGAAAAATATATTCTACCTCCTAAAGAATTAAGCTATAGAATTTTACTTAATAGGACAATCAAATCAAAAGTTATGACTATTGGAAGTCACTGAATCACAAGGATGGATGTACCTACTTTTGATGGGAAGTTCAATGGACCTAAATTGGTTAATTGGATAGAGATCATGGAGAATTACTTTGATTTACAAGAAGTGTAAGAACACAAGAAGTTCAAGTTTTCTAAGGAAATTTTGAAAGACTAAATTCCTTTATATGGTCAAACTATTTATAGGATAATAGAGAAATGAAAATTAAAAGTGTAGTTACTAAATGTATAAGAATGGTAACATTACTTAATGGTAAGCTCATGCCTACAGATTATGAGATAAAAATTAAAAAAATCTATCATAACCTAAGACAAAATGACACATATATGTGAAAACTTTTACTGAAGAGCTCCATAGATTGAGCATGAGAGCCATACACAATGAAGACAAATAGGAGAAAGTAACTAGGTACCTCAACGGGTTAAGATTTTTTATTCAAGATGAGATAAGTATTTTGATACCCAAGAAAGTGGATGAATACTTATAATTAGCCATATGGGATAAGGATGAACTGAAGAGGAGGAGCAATCAAAAAGGAAGAGGAAGAGGAGAAAGAAATAATAGAGAGAGAGAGAGGGAGATTCATATGAAGGAATCAATATATTAAAGGACCCAACCCTAAATAATCTTCAAGAGCATAGTAGGAATTCAAGCATGGGGGATAACTATGGAGGAAAGAGAACTCTTATAGATAGTGGTGGAGGACCAAGTAGGTGTCTAGGAGTATTTATAGGAAGATTCCATAGTTGTAAACAAGTGAGGTATACTATGATAAATTGTCAAAAAATTCTTCTAGTTCCCAAGGAGAAGATAGGAAGAATCAATTGAGGCAAGTTGAAGATGCCCAAAGAATAAATTCACCCATAAGGACAATAACTGACTTGGGCAAAGAGAACCTGATGCTTAATTAGGAGGATCGTGTTTAACTAACTAATGGGAGATGAACAACCTTAGACAAAGACACTATTCAAGACTAAATGCAAGGCCTATGGAAAGTTTTATTAGGTAATTATTAAATTATTCTTCACTCAAAATGTTGTTCTGCAAAAATGGTAGAAAAACTAAAATTGAGGAAATTATCACACACTAATCCACATAAGATTTTGTGGATTAACAAGCTTGGGTAGATTTTAAAATTGGGGAATATAAGGACATGGTATTGCATGAGATAATACATATGGATTATGGTCTATATTCCTAGGTCATCCTTGGAAATATGATCTAGATGCACAATACAATGAGAAACATAATACTTATCTAATCACGAAGATTGAAGAAAGGTGTTAGTTAGAGCCCCTCCTTGAGTAGGAATTGTTGATCTCTATGCCCAAGTAGCCTATTAGAGTCCAAACACTTAGTCATTTACTAGGAAGGGTTGAACGATCATGACTACGATTGAATCATCTAGTAAAGACCGAGTATATAAGGACTTTTTTATTTTGCATGTCAAGCAAGTTAGAGATTTTCAAGCACCCTAGTTGAGACCAAGTGCATATATAAGCCAAGCTTATATAGTTGACACTAAGTAAATTGTAAGGCATTTCTTTTCAAGTGAACAAAATAGATCAAGTGTGTAGAAACTGAGTGCTAGCATGAATGATAGTTATGACTGAGCATCAAAACATCTAGATCCCAAGAAAGCCAGTTTTGTCAAATGAGTTTGTAATTGTACTGACACCTATATAAATCATTTTTGGCCAACTTCTATACAAAATTTAATGATTATAGATATATTTAAGATGGATTTTCACATGTCTTTATAGAAGGTATTGATCCCAAGGTAAGCAGATCAACCAATTAGAAAATTAGAAAGGAAACAAAAAAAGGGATGAATTGTGAACCATTGATTATAATCCAAAATAGTCAAATATTTTCTATTTAATGAGGGCTCTGACCCTAGAATCATATAATGGAATAGATGAGTAATGGATGGGTGAATGCACAAGTAAAGGAGAAAGCAAGGAAAAAATAGAGAAAGAAAGAGTAAGTTTGAAAGGAGATTAGATAGATCAATCTAAGCAGTGAAGGATAGAATAAAGATGTCAAATTAAGAGATCAAATTAAGATATTGAATAGAGGAGATCCAAAAATCACCTATCAAGAAAGACTAAGGGTCAAGTAGTGAAACAATTTTAATAGATTGAGTCAAAGAAAATATATTAATAGAGTGATCTTAATAGATCTATTTAGATCTCCTCACATATTCCTTACTTGATTATAAGCATAAAATCCATTAATAGGGTAAGACCTAATAGTATTAAAGATTTTAATAGGGCATACCCTATATAGGTTAGATCATTTATTATTATCAATATTGGAACCCTAATAGGTTAACTTTATTGTTGCAATAGTGAAGATTTGTGGGTTTCATTGTCACTCCAGTCTTACCTTCACTTTGAAGCATTTCAAGGTAACAAAACCATTTGTGTTATGTATTGAAACTTTTCATGGATGTTATGAAATAAATAATTTGTTTTTGCAAGTAAAATTTTAAGATCTTGACTTGCACCCCCTTCCCCCCATGTCCCCCCACCAACACCCCCTCCCCTCCTCTCAGTATCTTGTTTCCCATTAAATCCTTCCAACAACTGGTGTCAAAGCTTTGTTCTCTTGGAAGAAGTCTAAAAACTTGATAGGATTAGATCTTGGAGATGGAGGAATACAAGATGGGAAAAATCATTGAGAACTAGATGATTGAAATCCATATCATATTGTAAAAATTGGAAGGAGAGAGAAGAGTTAAGAAAAATCTTGAGAGAAAGGAAAGAAAAGACAATTAAGCAAAATGACACATACAAGGAAATTGATACAAAAGGACTACTTGATAGTAGAAAAATTGGCGATAGTGATGAAACAATAGAAAAACTATTGGAGAAGAATAAAGTTATTAGCAAAGAGGTAAATGGACTCAAGAGAGAATAGGATACCCAATTGGTAAGACTATGTGAATTTGTAGAGCGAAAGAAGAGAGCAGAAAAAGAAACAATCATGGCTGAAAAAGATAAAAGACTAGACTTAAAGATAGATCATTTGAAGTATAGAAGCTCACAAACAATTAGTTGGATATGATGAATCAATTAATAATTGCAACTTAGGAATTAAACAAGAAGGACATGGAGATCAAAAGTTTAAGGTCACAGAATGAGCAACTAAGAAATGAGTTGAGGACTAAAAAGGAACTTCTGGAAAGAATGAACAAATAAAGTTAAGCTATCAAATACTTTGAAGAATTTATGAGATCACCTAGATCAACAAGAGATATTTCTAGACTAGGATACATCAATCACTTTTCAATTGCTAAAGAAGGAGAATCATCAAAGAGTGGAGAACAAAGAAATGAAAAATCCAAAGGAAATCCTACATGTCATTATTGTGGTAAACTTGGACATAGAACCAACATTCGTAGAAGTAAGAATGGTATGAAAACTTCTAAATCTAACTATATTAGTAATTTCCTTAATTGCAAGAAGATAAACACCAAGTACATGAATGCATACCAAAGAAAAGTGATCGACTCGCAATGACTAGATTTGAAGAACATTACTATAATTATTTTTGAATTAAAAAGAAACCAAACAAGGGGGAAGACCCTAACAAAAAAATTCGTAACAACTGATAGATTACTACCACACAAAACTACCCCCCACTGATGTCAATCCAAAAATAGCATATGAGGTGACATAATAAAAGTCTTACCAGGCATCAAACTAATATTGACTATAACAATGCCACTTAAACTAAAAAATTTTATCAACAAAGCTAGAAATGCCTTAAACCAAACTAAGTTCCATAACCAACAAAACATAAAACAAAGGAAAGAAACAGGGGCAAGCCCTAATTGGGCTTCTTGTCATCCTTCCCCTTAAGGAGAATCTTAGCCCAGTCCTTAGCCAAGAAATTAAAAGGCATCCTAGAGTCTTCATGAGTCAAGTTTCCCTCCTAGCTCTCCTTCAATAGGTGTAGAGTAGTGGTCGTAGCATGTGTCACTTTGATAGTGAATTTAGCCAGGAGTCTCACTCTTTCCTCTAGGGCATGCACTCTCTCCCTCATCTCACTATCATCTAGCTTGCAAGTCTCCTTAGGAACCTCCTTCTTACCATTTGGATTACCATCCACCATTCCCTTGCCAATTACCTTCAAAACTAGGGGGTTAGAAGTAAACATTTCCTTAGGTGAGACCTTGACAGGCAAAGACACCATCAGGGTAAACTTTAAGAAAGCTGCCTCCAAAAAAAGATATAAAATATTGGCAAATCTTTCATTATTTTGAAAAAACAAAATTATTTCTATTGGCGAATCTCTCAATTTTTTATTCTAAATATGATTAATATTGGTGATTATTTTTGAATCATAATTTTTTTTGTATAAAATATTGACGAATCTCAATAATAATAGAAAGTTCATTAATCACTATGGATTATTACAAATCAAAATTGAATATTTTTTTACCTCATGGAATATTATGAGAATCGTTACATATACTTTAAATCAATAGTGAAAAATAAATATTGGTGATATATCCCTAAAGTAACTAATAATTATGATAATTATTGGTTAGTTCAATTTAATTTCTCCAATAATATATTATATTTAGGTAACTCAAATCTATTCATGTAACGAATATTGTGGCAAATATTTGAGTTTAAATTTTTCAATAAAATAAATTATTGAGCAATTTTAAATATTCTAGAACTTGATTTTATAAAACTATGGCGATTTAGGTTGTATCAAATCTTAAATCATTAGGCAAATTACTAGCCAAAAAATTCTAAAATTAGCCAAATTACGAATATTACCCACTAAATTATACCCTAGACACCATCATGGGGCAGGGGGCTCTTTCCACCATGTCAAGGAATTGGTCTTAGGTGAGGTTCACACATCCAATAGTAATTGAAGCTGAGACAAGGGTCATCTCTTTGCTTCCCTTAGCAGCACCTCCTAAGCCAGACATCAAAGAATTTGAGACTTCCACCTCCTTCTCCTCCTCCTCCCCCAAGCCAAAATTTCAAGTCTTATGTTTAATTCTTTGTTTATAGTGAGCCATCTCCTCCAACACTAAATCCTCCTCCTATGAAGCTGTGGTTCTCAGGTTCTTTTCGCATTGGTTTTCACAATTATTCTAGATTTCCTCCTTCCCCTTCTTGTCTCATCATCTAAGTCCTCCATCTCCTTCTCCCTCCCTTTCTCTATTTTCATAACTTTACCATTGGGGGGGTCTTCCTTTCTTCAAGGGACCCACTTGGTGATGATTGGGGGGTGAAGGCTCTAGGGCTAGTAATTCAAAGTGGGATATAGTGGGGGTAGGGGTCATGGATAGTCGAGATGTCAACCTCCATGATCGTAGTGGGTAACAAGGCTAGGTAAAACTGGTAGATATGAAAGATAAATCCTTAATGGAGGATAGTATAATTGACTCCCTTTCTCATTTCCTCCTTAACATCAGAAACCATATCAACTAATTCATTAAGTAGGAAAAAAGGGATATAGCTATAGTCACGATGATGGAAGTGATTCAAGAGAGGAAAATGATAGTAGTAGCAAACACCATACCTCCCTTCTAGAGTTAAATACTTCATTGGCACCAAGAAAACTTCATTCCAAGGTTTAGGAAGATTTTCCCACAAAAACCCCCATAATTCCTAATGGGTTCCTTTCCCTCTTGAAAAAATGGACTAAAGCTAGCTTCATCAGTAACCCTAGTCACCTTTTTCCACTTTCTTCCTTTCATCGCAAGGCCCATCACTAGCAAGATAATCTCCTCAGATATCTAAAATGTACTAAAATTCATAGTGACCTATCTATCCTCCCAGGAGTTAACAAATTACTGAGAACAACTCTCATCAAAGCCATTAAGAACCTCCATGAGTGAGACCAAACCCCCTTCCTTAAGAATATACTAGACAAGAGGCTTACAAGCACTATCCTCAATCATCGAAGGCTCAATACAAAGAAGAATCCACCCCCCCCGCTTCAAAAATATTAACCAAAATTTTAGCTTCTTTCAAACCTCTACCCTAGAGACAAAAATTTAGAAAACAGTCACACTTACGTGAAAAAATGGGCTTCCTTAAGTGTTCATAAAGGCCTTCACTGTCATTACTACCAATGTCACATCTTGGCTTAGTTATCACATGCCAACTACCTTTACCCCAAATCTTTTCCTTTCCATCATTCCCAATGATCCAAACCTTTTTCAAATTTGAATTTCTACTCATTACTAAGTATGAAGAAATACACAAGAAAATTAAAAAAAATACATCCATATCATACTTTGATATACTTTCTCTTTTGAACCATGAGAACTTATTATTAAAAGTAACCATTAAATCCTTCCTTTCCATCTATCCATGGTGGTCTAGTCCCATCAAACCACTCAGTGTTGAGTTGTCACTAAGATCCAAAAAATCTTTCCAACAATACATAATCATTAGATATCTTTATTCACCAAAAGTCACCAAATTTAGTAACACTCTGAATTCTCTCTAGCAATGTAAGCAATCCACTCTCAACCCTAATTTTCACCCCATTACATTCCCAAAAAATATGTTGTATTTCAAACCTTTTTAGGGTGATCAATAAATGCCTTATGTCTTCTATCACTCCTTTGATCACCCATCCCTCTTTCATATTGCCTTTAACAATTTCTATAATCATTTTTTGAAACTCCTTGAATCTCCACATTCTCCTAACCCACATATCAAACCCCACAAGAACACCATGGCTTCTGCAACATTATTCAAGACTTTCCAAAGATTACTAGCATAGGCCAAAAGCATTCCACCCTCATTATCTCTAACCATCCTTCCACTAGCCAAACCCTCCTTTCTCACAGCATTGTAAAAATTAAGTTTAACCTAGTTCTCCTTAGGGGGTTTACATCTCATCAATTTCCTAGCAAGATTTTTTGAATTGTCAATCTCCATGAGGCCTTCCTCAATGTTCCATATCCTAGCAATCCTTTGTTCAGTCTTATTAGGCTAGAACACTAGTTTTTTCCATTTAGAAATCTTCAAATTATCAACAATCAGGTTGAAAATAATTCCCATCATAGACTCCTCACCTATCTCTTCTTCTCTAAAAGCCTTGTTGTTTCTCTCCTTCCAGATTCCCCAGCGAACATGGGTGGTAATCACCTTCCATAATAGCATAAGGAGGGGTGAAGGAACTGGCAATGCCAATTGATAGTAAATTGTTCAATTCCCTTATTAAACACCTAAACCAATTCCAATTTTTGTAATAACCTACCCCATACATTACTAACATAGCTACAATCTAAGAAAAGATGGGGATAGTTTCTTCCTTGCCTTTGCAAAGCTATCATCTATTGGGTAATTGGAATCCCCTTTTCCTTAAGCTATCAATGGTAAAGATCTTCCTAATGATGGAGACCTATCAAAAAATATTGACCTTTAGGATCAGATGGATAAGCCATATTCTCCTCTAGCATTTAGGCTCCATATCTTTCTAAAAAATAATCTTATAGGTAGAACTGGCAAAAAAATCCCCCGATGTGGTTGCCTTCCAAATAAAGGAGTCAATCCAAACCACCTCTAGATTCTATACCCTTTGAGGAGGTCTTCCAATCCCTCCACCATATTTCCACCATGTAACCCTATTGGAATTGTAATCTTTTCCATCTTCTACCTGGTTCCATAAAATACCCCATCTTATTTCCCTCCTCTAGTTGGAAGTAGTTTCTAAGATGACAATACTTTGTTCTAATCAGGGGTTTCTCAAGAAGCCAAGTGTCCTCCCAAATATCAATCTGATGACCATCTCTCACTAGCTGTCTAACAACTTCCCCAAGTAAGCTTCTATTTTTTTACTATATTAACCCAAATCCTAGATGCTATAGGAAGGTTATTTTTCTAAATACATTGGATAAAATTTAAATTTCGTAGATACTTTTCTTGCAAGATCTTACACCAATTAACCTCATCCTTCAATAGTTTCCATCTGACCTTAGTAAGGAAATCATTGTTCAAGTCAATGATCCTTTTGATACCTAACCCCCCTCTATGTTTTTCTTTACACATAGTATCCCAACTTACCAGGTTTAGTCTTTTCTTCTCTTCCCCTCCCCCCTCATGACCATAGGAAGTTTCTTTACATCTTCTCCAACTTCTCCACCATAACGTGAGTGATTTTTAAAAATGATAGAAAATAGATTAGGATCCCTTGGAGGGAAGAAGTTTGGAGTTGAAGCTTACCAGCACTACTCAAGGTTTTACCTTTCTACCCAACCAACTTTTTCTGCATTTTCTCTAGAATATTATTCCAAAAGTGATTGCTAACTTTTTTGACAGTCAAAGGAAGCCACAGATACCTATTTGGGAGAGTATTAGTATTGAACACTAGGATATTTAGCACCCTCCTTTGCCTATCTGGCTCAGTGTTGAAGAAGAAAACCATTATTTTATCCAAGTTAATTTTATATCTTGCATTATAAGCATATATCTCTAATACATTGAATTGAAGAAGAAAACCATACTTTTATCCAAGTTAATTCTATATCCCACATTATAAGCTTATATCTCTAATACATGTTTCCAATATTTAGCTTCCACTATTGAAGGGACCCCACTTAGGAATGTATCATCCAAAAATTGTTGTAAAACCTCCATCAAAAGTAAGGTAGCAGGTTTAATTCCTTTGATCTCCCCTTCCTCCACCTTTCTCGGGATTGTTCTTCCCAACACTTCCACCACCAAGATGAATAGGTAAGGAGAGATAGGGTCCCCATGTCCTAGAACTCTCTCCCCATTGAAGTTTCCCTAGGGTGACCCCTTCACTAGCACTGAGTAATTAACAATCTCAACCATCAATCTTACTAATTTTATGACCTCCTGACTAAAACCAATTTTCACCATGACCTCATACATAAAAGTCCAATTAATCCTATCATAAGCTTTGGAAATATCTAACTTTAAAGTCATACATGGATTACCACTTTTTTCAATAGAGTGCAACACCTTATGTGTTGTTATATAAGCATCAACAATCAGGTGGTCTGGGAAAAAGCCGTTATGAATTTCCCCAATAAATTTATGTAGTAGCGGTTGTAGGTGGTTCACCATACTCTTAGAGAAGATCTTAAAAGTGATATTACATAGGCTAATAGGTGTGAAATATGAGAGAGTCATCAGGTTCCTAATTTTTGAAACTAGAATAATACGTGTTTTATTCAATCTTGTTAGAAATGGAAAAAGAAATCTATAAATAAGCAATACCAGGAAAGAATCTAAGTGAGTAAATGCATGAAAAGATATTACCATAAAATAGGAGAGAGAAAGCTTCAAGATCCAACACCATGAGACAAGATATTTGGAAAGGGAAAAGCAAAGAAAACCCCTTGTGACATTATGAATGAGGCATGAAAAGCCTAAGAAGGAAGATAGAGAGAGATAGAGAGCAATGCTCATACAATATTTGAGAAGAGGAAGAAACCTCATTGTTAAATGAGAGAAGAGGGTCATCTCTTAAATAGAGATGAGAGAGAGGAGTTAGAATGTAACTCCCATGTCTATGAATGCCACCATTCATAAGTGTGTGAGGCCAAGTGTGAGATTCCTCTTAAGGAGGAATAATCTAAAATTAGAAATTACAATAAATATTTGTCCTCACATATTCCACTAGATGACAGAATAAGATGTAGTGGAAAAAGGACAAAAAAGAAATATATTAGGATACCTTGGCTTATATCCTAATATATTACAACAATAAAGAAAGGAGTTCTAACCTTGGTTTATAAACACACCAAGGAAAGATTACAACTTCTAACACCCCCCTTTAATCTTTACTTGGGGTAATTACACCAAAGGGTATTAAACCCATAATTTACAAAAATCTGCAACTTAATCTTCAATATGAAGTAATTTGATTGTCTTCAAGCCATATGGTACATTTGTAGATCCAAGAGAAGTACAAGAGTCCTTTGAATGTGATCAAGTGGAAGCATAGGCAGATCTTCATATGTGGAAAACCAAGAAGGTTCCTTGATGGATCACCTGAAAAAAAGAACAACAAGACAAATATCCACAAGTAGAATGCCATCATATATGAAAATTCGAAATCTGTTTGAATAAGGATAATAAAACTCTCATAGAGAAACAATGAGTAAAACATGTTACCACAAAACAATGGAGATAACCTGATATCAAGATAAAGTATATGCTCAAAAATTTGTCAACAAGGACAAATTGAGTAAAACGCTTGATCAATGCTCTCATGAAAAGAATATTATACTAATGCACAAATGACCACAGACAAGGCCAACTAATGATACTTGCATCAATCTTGCATCAATCATGTGGATATAGACAGTCCACTTAATGAATCATCCCACTGCAAGCTAATGGGGGCATCCCTCCATAACATGCATGACTCATGATCTAAGCAATAATGTATGCAGATCATTATCACATTAATATATGAAAATAAAGTAAAAGAGAGACATGCTGATCAAATTAGTATTATCATGATTTGCTAGGATACTCAAATGAATGGATTATGAGGGTGTAACAACATATTGCCTTCAAAATTGGATCAAATCATCTGAATTTGGACGGAAAACTCCAATAATAGCATTCTCTTAATTGAGGAACAAGATGGAACAACATGGAGGGAAACTCCATAAATATCAATCTTGCAAAATGGAACCAATAGAACCAAATGGAGGGAAACTCCATAAAAATATTATCCTATCAAAATGGAACAGATAGGATCAAATGGAGGGAAACTCCATATAAAATGAGTGCACACCAATATAGGATGGAGGGATACTCCATGGGCTAGATAAGGAAACTATGTATCAGTTATACTGAGGGGACCTACATAGTTATCCTTGAAAAAATTGGCTCCCTATGCAACTCAAAACAAATATCATATAAATCATGTATATCATTGGTATAAAACCAGAAAGTGCCAACATGGCATAGAACAATGCTATAAAAGCATAAAGGTGCAACTATGAGCACATCAAAATATCAAAATGAAGGCAAATGTGTAAGATAACTCATAATCCAATCAAAATGAATTAAACTTTATTTTCAAAATGTAGAGATCCAAGGATGATCAAAATAAACAAAATATGTATATTAGGTATAAAACTCCATTGAAGGTAAACATGAGTACTTAATTCATTTTGCAAAGGTATATATTAATTTCTAAATCATTAGAGTCATAAATTATATATTTATCTGGGCATATAGGTGGACCCCCATATATACTCAAATAAATATACAAAAATAGATTGGTTAAAGAAAATAATCACCTTTCCATACTTAATATTTTGGAAAGTCACAATTTATAAAAAATCACAATATTTACCTTGGTTCAAAAATATAACCTCAAAGTAATAAGAACATAAAGTCATGGGGCAAGAAAAGATCTCCCCATTTTTCTCATACTATGCCTTCACGATGGAAAGTGATTCAAAAAGAATTTTTTTGAAATAAAATATTAAGAAAGATATAACTAAAAAAAACTTAGTAATTAATGATAGAGGTTAGATCTGGCAGATAAGAATATACTAAAAAGAGTTTAAAAAATTTTCTAAAAAAAGTTTGAATAAAGCTTGTAATGAGTAAGAGAGATTTAAAATAGAATATTGCACTTGTCTGATAATGAATGATTTTATGCCCAAAATAGGTTGACAAGAGGCAATGAGAAAAGCAAAAGATGCCTCTGTCAGAGCTTAAAAAGGAAAAAAGAATCTTGCATGCTAAAAAAAGGTTTTGACATGCTAAAAAAAAAGGTTTTGACAGCTATAACGATATGGATAAATTTACTGCAAAATCTCCAATTTAAAGTATTCGCTTATCTTTATTCCATTGCCGCTCGCCCAGATCACCTCTGATAATAATAACAATGCCATAGAAAGTAAAGAAACAAGTCAAAATCCAAGCAATTTGAGCATTTCAGGATCTGAACCTGCATGTATTGCCACACATACAAAAACCATCGAAATAATCCACCCGCCTCTAGACATACGCAACATTGTCGAAAAGCATCGTATTTCAATTTTGCAGTGCATACCTTGTAAGGAGCGTAATTTCCATGCCATGCAACAACATTGAAGGGAGAGAAATTATGTTTTGCAGAATACAGTGAACCTCCAAACTTGTGGATAATAGTATAGCCAGGATATTCTTTACCCTCAAACCATGCCATAGGTGTCAGAAAGACAGGTGGGGCAGCGAGTCCATTTGCACCGATTGGACCAAGGTCAGGAAGAGAATCAATGGCAAAAAAAAGTGCCCTGGGCAAAAGCATTGATAAAAGTACTTGTAATCTCCGTGTCCCATGAGTGGGCATCTAAACGCAGAAGGAGAGAATGCAAAAAATGGGTGAGCATGAGATCAAACTTGTCAAGGCGGAGGTGATCGATTCCACTCCACTCTCGCCTCATGGTGAGAAGAAATACCTGCAGGTAGCGGATGGCGAGGGGGAGTTCGAGGGTTCGAATCAGGCAGGCAAGCTTCTCGATGACATCAGCCTGGATAAGGTTCTTGTTGGCATGCCATACATAGTAGAAGAGCCCCTTCCACATTTTTTTGAGCTCGTCATCAGATACTTGCATTCCCCTCACCATCAGCGAGGCCTGAAGAAAGCAAAACATCAGTCCAAGAACTCAGACCCGAACCCGAGGATTTTAGTAGAGATCTAGGCCAGAAACCAAAACAAGAGAATTTAAATGAAGATTCAGACAGGAAACCTGATCCAGAGGGTTTCGATCAAGAAACAGGCCCTGAATTCTACGTCTATGGTTTCAATAAAGATTCAGGTTGAAAACCCGATTCGGAGGAGTTCAATGAGGAAAAAAGGCCAAAAAGTCGATTCCAAGAGCAATGATACAAAACACAGTGCATGCAAGGCATGCAGTAATAAAAGTAATGATTAAGAAATTAAAAAACATACAAAGATACCTCTACCAAATAAATAAAACCAGCATCCAGTTGAGTAGTTCATGGTAAAGAAGACAAAATCCATAAGATGCACAATATATAGTCAGAGAGCCATATCTTAAGCAAAAAATTTTAGAAAACAAACTGTAAATGCTTTAGCGGTAAGCCTTCCAAAGGAGTTAGATGAAAACTAATAGAGAATAAGAAGTAACCTGCACAAATTAGAGCAAACAGAAGTTAATCGGGTTTGGCGGTAAACCAGCCAAACTCAAAAAAAATTCAATTTCTTCCATCTTAAGAAGATTAAAGAAGAAATTAGTGAAATCTCTCTCAAGAGTCTCCTTCGAATCGTACCTTCATGCAAACACTCAAAACAAAGATTAAACTGCTCTGATACCATGTTAGAAATGGAAAAAGAAATCTATAAATAAGCAATACCAAGAAAGAATCTAAGTGAGTAAATGCATGAAAAGATATTACCATAAAATAGGAGAGAGAAAGCTTCAAGATCCAACACCATGAGACAAGATATTTGGAAAGGGGAAAGCAAAGAAAACCCCTTGTGACATTATGAATGAGGCATGAAAAGCCTAAGAAGGAAGAGAGAGAGAGATAGAGAGCAATGCTCATACAATATTTGAGAAGAGGAAGAAACCTCATTGTTAAATGAGAGAAGAGGGTCATCTCTTAAATAGAGATGAGAGAGAGGAGTTAGAATGTAACTCCCATGTCTATGAATGCCACCATTCATAAGTGTGTGAGGCCAAGTGTGAGATTCCTCTTAAGGAGGAATAATCTAAAATTAGAAATTACAATAAATATTTGTCCTCATATTCCACTAGATGACAGAATAAGATGTAGTGGAAAAAGGACAAAAAAGAAATATATTAGGATACCTTGGCTTATATCCTAATAGATTACAACAATAAAGAAAGGAGTTCTAACCTTGATTTATAAACACACCAAGGAAAGATTACAACTTCTAACAAATCTCTTGAGAAACCTCTTAGTTCTAAAAAATCACGCACAACTCATATTAGGTCAACCTTTATAAGCTCCTAGAAGTGTTGAAAGAATGTCTAGGGGAAGCCATTAGGGCCTAGAGACTTATAGGCTTTCATAGAGAACAAAAACTCTTCTAACTTCCTCCTTAGAGACTTATTGCGCAAGCACCTCATTTTCCTCTACCAAGATCATATTGGGCATGGAGTTAATCAATCATTGCCTATCCTCCCTATTGTAGATCCTATGCTCCTCCTTATAAGAATTTTAAAAATATTTTCTATCCCAAGTTCCAATCTCCTCAATTTTTGTTAGTTTGGCATTATTGTTATTTGTCACCTCATCAATTGTGTTGCTTCTTTTATGGATAGAGGCCGATATATGGGAAAATGTCATATTCCTATCTCCTAACTTTAGCCATAAAACTCTAGATCTTTTCTTCCAGAAGGTCTTTTCTCTTATCATTGTGTCCTTCTATACCCTCTTGCCATTTTCCTCTTCTAGAATCATATCCTCTGAGGAAAAACCCTCCCCTATCGCCTTTTGGAGCTCCTCCAACTTTACTTCCACCTCCTTCTTTGTCTTAAAAATATCTCCAAAGTGAGTCTTTTTCCATGGTTGAACATTCCTTCTCACTTTATCAAGTTTGGTGGATAGCCTAAACATAGCAATTCTTTCAACTCTTATACCCCACCATTCCTCCACCTGAGATGAAAGTCAGGATGACATTGCAACATGATCTTATATTTGAATGGTCATGGGACCCTCTACAACACATCCCTCTAATTAAAAATGATACAAGCATGATCTAATACTGTTTTGGGTAAACCCATGAGAGTAGAAGAAGTTAGCCCATCCCAGCTTGCTAGGACAAGGAGTTTGTCTAGTTTGACTTGGATAAGGTCAACCCCCTTCCTATTAAATGAACAAGTAAACTTGACACCATGTATCTCCATATCCATCAGGTCATTCTTATTTATGAACTCAGCCAAATCCTTCATACTATAAATAAAATCCACCACTCCTCTAGCCTTCTCAGAGGGATATAATGGGGAATTAAAATCTCCCATGTAGAAAGTGTTCTTATAATGGGGCAAGAAGTTAGAAAATTCCTCCCATAGCGAGCCTCTTCCTTGTTTTGAGTTTGTTTCACAAACATTAATTGCATTCTAGACCTTGTCATCTTTCTTATGCTTAGTATTAAAGTTATTTTTAGAACAATGTATGAACTCTCCTATACTGGTACTAGGGTTCCAAAAGGTAGCAACACCCCCTGATGCTCCCTCTCCCTCACTGTAACAAAAATTGGCCCCTAGCCAAATAAAACCCTCAATACTTTAAGGGTTAGCCATGGCCATTTTAACTTCTTAAATCAGTAGAATATCTATCCTTATATTTGATAGCTGTTGCTTAAGTGAAAACTGCTTATGGGGGCTATTTAGTTCCCTCACATTCCATGATAGAATAATAATTTTCTACATTTAGTCATAGATTCCAGGGTAGGTTTCCGGCCACTAGCCACCTCCCTTGCCATTTGTTTCATTCTCCTATTATGTTTCCCTAATTTCTCCACATCTAACTTCAATTCATTTTCCTCTTTTGATTTCTTTAAGGCTCTAATCTTCCTCCTCTAGGTTTTCCATTTCCCCTCCCCCTCTTCAAGTGGGGGCATAAGAGTGGTGGGTTTAACTATCATCTTGGTGAAAAGGGGAGCATCCTTGCACCAGATAAGGACACAAGCCACCTCTTTTTCTTTCAACTCCTTCCCCTTGTCTAGCAAAATTTCTTTGTTCTCCAAGCCCCCAAACACCTCCTCAAACACCATATTTCTCATAGGATTTCTAAGGAGATCCTCAATTCCTTATAGGAAAGGGAAAGGATCACCACTCTCAATATCAACAATTTCACCTTCCTCCACCAAACCTACAGACCCACCTAGTTCTAGAATCCTCTTAGGGGCCATAGCTAGAACAATCATTGTGCCTTCCCCTTCAAAGGCCACCACCTCCACCTCCTTAACCCCTTCTACAGGAATCTCATCTTGAACCCCTCCTCTTTCCCCTCCTTTTTCCCAACTCCCTTTGAATCCTTATCCCTCTAGAAGGCTTATTATTCCTCTTGCAATCAACAATCAAATGTCCTTGAACATTTAGAAACTTTGGAAAAAAACCCTACATTCTCATAAATGATGGGTTGCACCTTCTTCCACCAGTTAGAGCTCATAATATTGGACTCAAGTAAAGCAGCACCAATTGCAATGTTCACACTAAACCTTGTAAAAGCCAAACTAGATTTCTAGAGAGTAACCATGTTCACTACAACAAAGTGTCCAAAGGAGTTCCCTATATAACTAAGGAACCTTTCATCCCAAAACTCAAGGGGTATACCTAGGAGTCTGACCCAAGTAAGAGCTAGCCCAATTAGTTCTTTCATTGGGTCTAGAGTAGGGTGTCATTTAGCCATCATTAGACTATGTTTACCATAGTACCAATACCTAGTCAAAACTATTGTCATGTCTTCCACTACTACAAATTTAAAGTAGAAGAGATCTCTTAACATCAAAAAAATTGGCACACTCCCTTTCACCTTCCATTTCTAACTTACCCACTTCCTAACCATCTCAATTGATTGGCGCATGGCCACAAAGCTACCAACTAGGCACAGTTTTAGGTTAACAAACATGTCATCAACCAAGTTTTTTGGTATAACAATTTCTAACCCCTCCTCACCACTAATCACCTTGGGGGCTTCCAAAGAGATGTGAATTGTCTTCTCACCTAAGACTACATCCTTCCAACCCTGAATCGCTATGAGACTCACTGTAATTTTTAGGCCATCCATAGGAAATAAAGTAGACTCCATCAAGACCCCACTAGGGGGATGTTCATGGTCTACACCTCTCTAGAAACTCCTAGTTGAAGTCTAGACAAGTTGTAGATCTAGGAATATCCCTAGGATCTGGCTTGTCTTCAAAGGGCCTTCATCACCCATCAAAATTCAAATGCCAAATGAGTGAGAAATTTGAAGAAAGTTGTAGAGCAAGATATCCTAGATGTGTAAAGGTATATTAACATTGTTTCTCTTCATTTACATTACAATAATTGTTAGGAATATGAACATAGAGATCATGGGTACATATTCAAGATGAAATCTAACTAGACATTTGAAAAATAAGAACATGCACCAAGAAAATGTAACTCTCACAATTAGGATTACAATACATGGTATACTTGTCATTATTGTGGAGAGTATGGGTACATTCTAGAGAATTGCATCAAGACACATTTGAGAGGAAATTACAAGAAATGGATAAATGGAGAACTAGTTTGTTTCAGTTGTCTCAAAGTTGGACATGTTAGTAGAGATATCAGAACCAAAGTACCAATGGCAAACAATGGAAATGACAAAGGTAAAGAAAACATGGAAAGAGATGGTGAAAGCTAGAGAATATGAAGTTTAGATCACCCAATCCAATGGAGCAAGTGATGCCATCATAACTAACAAAGTGAAGAAGGTATTTAGAAATTATATATTTGTTGATATGTCTTACATTAGTTCCTAGCGTATAATGTGCTAAAAGTTCATATCTACATAAGAAAAGATGCATCAAGAACAGACCTATGAAGAGAAAACTGAAAGAGAATTAGTCACAACATGAAGTACCAAGCATCAGTAATATAGTCTATGTTGACTAAGCATTGGAGTATAGACTGAGAGCTTACATATTGACCAAATGAAATGGTATTTGTCAAGTAAGCTAATGATAACTGAGTGTTTGTAGGTAAGCATGGAGATTGAGATATCTATCATCCACCTACCAAGTAAACACATTTATTACACACATAAATGGAAAATTAAAGGTATTTATTGAATTTGGGCATTCATTTTTATTCACCAAGTGATTTCAGAGTTCACAAGTGATTCAAAGATGATCAAGGAAAATTTAGCAACAAAGCAAGTGAATCACAATGAAGCATTGGTGAATTTGATGAAGCCAGTAAGTGTTACTTTCAGTTTTGAGTTAAATATTTTCTAAGGTTATCATGGAAGAGTTTTTCTTTCAAAAACCCTAGATTTAAATGGCATTATCAAGTAATATTTTGAAAGATAGAGACACTCAAATTGTGATGAAAAACTAGTGTCCTCGATTAAATTTTAGGAACAATGTGAATTTTAAGGAGACTAGAGATGATATTGGTGCCCTTTCATCAATTCCACCTAGGGCTTTGACTGTTTGGGATGTGAGATCCTATTATATGTGCAAAATAGGATAAATCAAAGATTTTGAGAAAAGGGAATCTTATGAGAAGCTATGTAGCAATGAAGTTCTAATGAATGAATACAAAATTATTGTTGAGAAAGGGCTTACCTGTACCCTAGGTTTTCCAAAAATTTTCAAAGTTGAGTGGATAAAGATTGTCCTAAGCTTAATTGATGATATGAAGGTATGGGTAGAAAGCAAACCAATCAAAATTAACAAGGCCATAAGAGGTCGAGTTACTAGATACCCTACCTTAGACAAACCAAAGAGCATAATGAGAGTAGCACAAAATAAAATTGAGAAATCAACCAAAGCAAAGTGGTGTGGTCAATAGATGTCAATTGGTGGGATTGATGATCCTATGATTGAATTTGTGGTATGAGTGATAGCACACAAATTCCTCCAAGACTGAATAGTGTGTCATGTGTTGCAGTAGACCTAGGCTACAAAATTGTCAAAAAGGATCATACTTATGATCTTGCTGAGTTTCAATTGCTACAATTAATAAAGAATCTAGGAGCAATAAGAAAAGAAAAGAAAACATCATGTAATTTTTGACCTTTTTTAGTTTGTATTATTTTCTATGTACATTACTCTTTTCCTATAGATGACACAACAATATGGGATAGGAAAAAACTGGCTATGGAATAGATAAATGACTTGGTAAATCATTTAGGAGAAATTTTTGAAGCAATTATGGATAACTATTTTGAGGAATTAAAAAATAAAATCAGAAATCTAATAAGGATTCCCAAGTCTGTTGTAGATAAATATTTTGATGAGATATATTTCATGGCAGACACATAATTTATTTATTCACAATAATTACTACCTAAAATTTCATAGTTAAGGATGATGCCTTATGAGGTTAATGTTAATGAAATCATAGCAGCAATGACTACACTTTTGTCAAAAGATGTTGATGTAAATGTCAAGTCATTTAGCACATATGACATAGTAAAGGATCAAATGAATGTCAAGTCAACTGAGCCCAAGACAAAAAAAAGAGAAGGAAGAAGGAAAGTCTTGAGGACAAGGATGGTGAAGAAGAGTAAGGATCAAAACAATCAATTAATGCCAAGGAAGGAAAAGGAATAGAGCTAGTGATTTTCAAGCCTAAGGAAACAAAGAAAAAGAAAGTGATAATTGTTGATCCCAAAGTAAAAGCTTATTTTAGGAAAGGTGTGTAGAAGGTTACTACACTTCAGGAGCTTAAAAGAAGAAGAAGAATGAGATCAAAGACAAACCAGCCCTCAGCTGTCAAAACAAAAGAAAGTTGCACAAAGAGAAAACAAGTCAGTTCACCTCAGTAGAATATTCTTAAGAGGCTAAAGAGAAAATTAGTTGTAGCAAAGGAGGAAGAAAATGATAAAGAAACTAAGTCTAAAAATTTGGGAAAATTTTAGATTGTGTTGAGACCACCTCCAAAAATTGTAGATAAGGTATGTCAATAAATTACTAAACTAGAAAGCTTGACAGAATTCAAAGACATCAATTTTGATTCCTTAAATAAAGAAGATCAATAAAAACTTGAAAATTCTCTAATAGAAATGATGATACAATTTAAAACTACACCTATAGAGTAAGGAAAAAGAATTCCATAAAAAAATTATAACAAGATGGATGCTAAGTGGAAGTGGGCATTATCTACTGAAAGACAGATTAGAGAGACTAGTTTAGCACAAACAATGCTAAATTTACGAAAGACACATATGTATATTGCCCTAAAATATGTTGTGAAGAAATTCATGCCAAAATAGAGGGCTTAACATTTTTTGATGAATAAAGCTCATGAATTTGAGCAAGAGAGTACAAATATATGGAAGGAAGCATTTGAATTTCTCAATCCATTATCTAATAAAGAAGATGATGAGGACAAGCAAAGAGATTGAGAAGTCAAAGAAGAAGAGAATGATGCCACAAAAGTTACAAAACTTGTTGGGGAAATAAGGAAACTAGTATAAGGGTGTAAATAAAGTGTTTCCATCATTGAAGACATTCATGTTTCATCTCTGCATGATTAGAATGTGTTAACAGAAAAAGACATGAAAAATGGTGAGCCTAGTAAATATCTACCTAACACCAGTCCATTTTTGTTACAAATCATAGGTTATCCAAGGATTGAAACTGCAAAGATTGACGATTTTGATATCACATCAGTTATTGATGATACAAATTTCGAGTAAGAAGGAAAGGCTATAATTGTGTTTCCACAATTTACTTGTATCCAAATGGGCTAATCAATTGTAAAAGTTGAAGAAAGGGAAGAAGAGAATGAAAAGCCAAAAGAGAAAGAAGATACACATGCTCTTATATATTTGTTGAGTGCAAAACCATCAAAACCATTGACTGGAACACCTAAATAGGAGGTGACAACTATTCAAGAGAAGCAAT
This sequence comes from Cupressus sempervirens, assembly GCA_028749045.1. NCBI lineage: Eukaryota > Viridiplantae > Streptophyta > Pinopsida > Cupressales > Cupressaceae > Cupressus > Cupressus sempervirens. Next base: position 535,143,451 of record CM053789.1, read on the forward strand.
AATAGGTATCTAGATTGATTGAGAAGGGTAAACAATTATAAATACCACTACCTAGTAATACAACCCCATGATCTCAAATTATGACTCAATTAGAAGACATGGAAAATGAGTTAGTAATTCTAAATGAGGTAATCACTTTACCATTGTATGACTATAACAACTTGATATTGGAGAAAATACATGAATTGAAAACTTTTTTGAGCCTCAAGGCAAACCAAGAATAGCTAAGAAGAGAGAAAAAAAGGAAACATTTAGTACATATTGTTAAAGACATTTTTGTTGATGCATTTGGAATAACTAACTTGAATAATTAGCATCAAAATTTGGATCAGCTGGTGTATATAGTTGATAAGGTTCAATTAGAAGATATTGAGACCAATGAAAAATTAATTCAATGGTTTGAGAGAAAATTTGAGCACAAAGTTTTGGAGAAAGTCTCTAGAGAACTTATAAATAGACAAGTAGATATTTTAAATTTGGTCACTTAGAAGAATTTTGAAGACTATTCATTCTTTGATATGAAGCTTTGTGATGTTGAGTTCAAGATCACATTGAAGAATCAATGATCTATTGATTTAATACATGCTGACTTGAGGAATTATACTTTTTCATCAGGCAAGAATGCAAGTTCAAGCTTACCCTCATATAATAAGTTAACATCTAGTCATTAGAGGATAGTCAAGCTCACAGCTTGAGACAGTGACATGAGAAACAAATTGATATTAATTCCATTCATGTTGCTACCACATTTGGAGATTATTCAGAAGGAAGTGTCTATAGCACAGAATATCTTGAAGAAAGACACACATTTCTCAAATAATGAAAGCCTGATTGATTCACCTACTAGCCTAGAAATTCAATTTGAAGTTTTTAAGAATATGGAGCAACATAATAAAGGCTTTGTAGAAATTTTGGCAAGTTGTGAGATGTTTTTTTATAAGTTAGCCCTAGCAAACCCCATCCATAAGTGACCAATACAAGGGGGGAAAATAATAGAAAATAAATATAGCATAACAAGGGGGAAATATAATGAGGGAAATTTCACCAATTTATCAGATGGAATAGTATCAGGAAATCTAGATTATAGATCCAAGCTATAGTTTCAGGGGGAGTATTATTGTATGAACATTGTAATTCATGACAAAAAAAAATTTCTACTAATGTCAAAGGGGGAGATTGTTGATCTCTATGCCTAAGTTTCCTATTAGTGTCCAAGAACTTAGTCATTTACTAGGAAAGGTTGAATGCTCATCACTACAATCTAGTCATCTAGTAAAGAATGGGTATATAAGGACTTGTTTATTTTGCATGTTAAGGAAGTCAAAGATTGTTGAGCACCCCAATTGAGACCAAGTGCATATATAAGTTAAGCTTATATAGTTGAGACTATATAAATTGTAAGAAACTTTTTGTTGATTGAATAGAATAGATCAAATGTGTAGAAGCTGAGTGCTAACATGATTGTTAGTTATGACTGAGTGTCAAAACATTCAGATGTCAAGGAAGCTAGTTTTGTCATATGAGTTTGTAATCACATAGAAACCTATGTAAATAAATTTTTGGCTAACTTCTATACAACATTAAATGATTATAGAGATAATTAAGATGGATTTTCATATGTCTTTACAAAAGGTATTGATCCAAAGGTAAGAAGATCAACCAATCGAAAAATTGAAGAGAACCAAAAAAGGGATGAATTGTGAACTGTTGATTGTGATCTGGAACTTTCAAAGATTATCTATTTAACAAGGGCTCTAACCTTAGGATCATATAATTCAACAAATAAGTAGTGAATGGGTGAATACATAAAAGAAGGAGAAAACAAGGATAGAATAAAGAAAGAAAGACTAAGCCTGAAAGGAGATCTGATAGAGAAATCTAACAAGTGAAGGATGAAATGGAGATATCAGATTAAGAGATCAAATTGAGACAATGAATAGAGGAGATCCAAAATCAAATTTTAGAGAAAACTAAGGGTCAAGAACTAAATCAGCTTTAACAAATTGAGTCTAGGTAAATCTCTTAATGGAGTGATTCTAATAGATCTATTTATAATCTCCTAACAGAGTCCTTACTTGATTGTAAGTGTAAAATCCTTTAACAAGGTAAGACCTAACAATCTTAAATCTTTTAATAAGGCAAACCCTTCACAGGGTAGATCATCTATTATGATAAACATTATAACCCTAATAAGTTAACTTTATTATTGCAACAGTGTAAGTTAGTGGGTTTCATCCCTAGTTTAGTTTGACCTTCACACTGAAGTGTTTCTGGCTAACCAAATCATTTGTATTATGTGTCAAAACTTTTCATGGATATTAATCTAAGATATGAGATGAATTAGTTATGAAATCAGTAATTTGTTTTTGCAAGTAAAAATTTAAGATCTTGATTCAACCACACCCCCCCCCCCCCCCTCTTCATATATTATCTCCCATTAAATCATTCCAATAGGAATATGATAACTAGGCAAGGTTATCCATAATGTTGGTAGATGGTAATGAGTTTATGGATATTTTGGAGGATTAAAAACAAGGGTATGTTTTGGTTTTGAAACCAAAAAAACAAACTAAGAAGGAGAAGAAGAGAAAAGATATACTTGAGGAACTCCCAAGACTTACTAGAGAAGTAAAAGAGGATACTATTAGAGGAGTTCCCTAACACCTTACCACCTAAGAGGGATATTTGTTGTTTAGTGTGGAGCCTGATCAGTCCCCAAGTGGGAGATTGTTAGATTGTGGTGACTGATCAGGAAAGTACTGTACATACTTCATAAATAGTGGGTGAAAAAAAAAAAATTTGGAAGTGGCCGACATGGTAGCCAACATGGTAGCCGACATATTATGGCCGACATATGGCCGACATGTTATAACCCTAAAGCGGTTTAATACTTGTATAAAAAGGGCTTAGGGTTGGGTATTTTTTATGTGTGGTGATACGAAATTGGTTCTTGCGGCAGTATTGAGCTGTAAGGGATTACGGATTGTAATCAGGTTGTAATCACTGGATTGTAATAGGATCGAACTTGTTGTTTGGTGGACGTAGCCCAGGGATTGGGTGAACCACGTTAAATCTTGGTGCCTTGTGTTCATTTCTGTGTGTTCTATTATTTTTGTTATTGGTTATATTTGCATGTAGTTTTTTATTTCTGTCTGTGGTTTATCCTAACAATATTAGTCATTAGATAAACTTTTTCCCTATAGACACCCTACCTAATAAATTGGCCTATAAGATGAAACTTGCTAAAAATGTAGAAAAAGGCACACAAGTGAAGAATTTGTTGAAAAGGGGATTGATAAGAAAGGGATTGAGATCTTATGTTGTCCCTATGACCCCTAAGAAGGATAGAAAATGGAGGAGCATTGACTCTGGGGCCATTAACAAAATCACAATCAGGTATAGGTTTCTCATGTCCAAGATTGAGGACTTTTTATTATTTGGGAGGAGCATGCTATTATTCCAAGATGGATTTGGATTTTAGTTATCACCATATCAAAATAAGGTAGGGGGTGAATGGAAAACTACTTTCGAATCAAATGAAGAAATTTATGAGTATTTTGTTATGCCATTTTGTTTTCATCTAGCAATGCATCTAGTATTATCATGCACTTGATGAGTGAGGATTTCGTGGAATCTTTGGAACATAAATGTCTTTACCTTGATGACATTCTTGTGTTTAGTAGAACAAATTAGGAGCACATGAAGCATTTGGATCTAGATTTGAGAAAAGACTCCATGAAGACATGCTAATGATTAACCTTTTAAAGTGTAATTTTATGAAAGATGAGTTGATATAATTGGGGTTTTTCATCTCTAAGAGAAACCTCAAAATAGATCCTTCCAAGGTAGAAGGAACCTTGAACTAGCCTGTACCAAAAAATCAAGGTGATGTAAGGAGTTTCCATGGGTAGCTACTTTTATAGAAAATTTGTGAATAATTTCAGTCATATTTGGTCTCCCATATTAGACACCATTAAGGGGAAGAATAAAATAAATTTTGTGTATACTAATGAAAAAAATAAAAGTTTTGAATACCTCAAGAGTATGGTGGCTTAGTTTCCCATATTAGTTTTTCTAGATTCAACTAACCTTTTACTTGATGTGATTAATATTGCTATTGGTGTAATACTAATCCAAGAAGGTAGATTAGTGACCCTCAAAAATTATATGTTGATTAATGTTTGTAGACAACTTGCTCATATAAATAAGGAACTAGGAAAAAAGGGAAGCTTGAGAGTTATCTTTCTAGTAAAACTAGGTTACTACAATTATAAATCTATATCAGTGTCCTTAATTTGGAAACTTAACTAAAATAGTTGAACCTCCAATCATAAATTTCTAGGTAGAAGTTTTATAGTTGGGTTTTTTCATGATCCAATTGAATATGGGGATAACTTTCGACATATACCTCAAATTTTATAAGATTATTGGGAGAATTTTTGTGAAGAATTTGAGGTTAGGAGAAGGTTATGCTTGAGGCTTACTTAGAACCATATCATTACCATTAATTTGAAAATAAATATCAATAGAGTTAATGAAAAGGAGAGGCGAGATGTATTTGATTCTAAATTTACTAAGAAAATTGTAAAACCTTACTAGAAATTGACTGGGAAAGAAAATAAGACAACATTCAAACCAAATCATTCAATGCCATTTGAAGAATAAAGAAGTGGTTAAGAGAACATAGTTTTGGAGATCTATCTTTTCATAACCCCAAGGCCTTTACAAATTCTCGTTGTGATTCTACTCTACAATTACCTTCTTCTTCTACCTAGAAATCTATTAACCTTGCAAGTCCCTCCAAAGTTTAACTTGAGGAAGCTATAGTAAAAAGTTAAAAGAACTGTTCTTCAATCTCATCCATAGTTTTTGCTACTCATTCTAGGAGTAAGAAGAAAAGAAACAAGAATATTGAAAATAAAGTCATGTTGGATCTTGATATTGCAGAAGAATTCCTCAAAACCATGGAAACTCAAGTGCCTAGACCTTCTAAAGTAGGTAATATAAGTAAAGGAAACAACATAAGTGGATGTCAACCCTTCAAATGCCATGAAAATAGTGGATCCAACTTATACCCCAACACTAGTGGCTAAATCTTCCTCAGGTACTCATGTAGTACCAATTTCTATTGAAGACATGGTAAGAAAATGCATGGGAAAGACATCCAAGAGAAAGAAGATAAGAATTGAGGCAAAGATTGAGGCAAATGAAGATAGAGAACATTGGATGACTAGTATAGCCAAGCCTATAAATGACAAGGATCTAGAGGATGCTTCCTCTAAGAGTTATGTGGTAGACAACATTGATTTTGGACCCTTGATGCTAAGAATCTTGCATATTCCACTAAAGTCTAAGAGGATGATTTATCATACTTGAAAGAAAAATACGATAAGGAATAGTTAAAGAAGGCGATGAGATAAATGATCATGTATGTAGACACAATTTGTCATTTGATCCTTCAATCATTTACTTGCATGCCATTCAATTTAAACCCCAAGTCACCCATGAAATAGAAACTACTTGATCAGATCGAAAGGAATAAAATAATCATGAACATTTTTCATGAATAGCTTGAAGCAATCACATAGAATGGTTCAGAATATATCTCTAGATTGGGAAAGATTTAAAAGCATGTAATATAATCAAGTAAAGAGGTTGAAACTAAAATGGCCTCTTGGGATAAATAGATGGTGAACTGGACCATAATAATCACTTAGATGAATGATGTGCAAAATTTCAGTGTAATGAAGGGCCTGTTTGTTTGCTAGAATAGGAATAGGAAAATTGGAATAGGTAAACATGTTCCAATTTTGTCCCTAAAATGAGCATATGTCCATTCCAAAAAATAGCTGTTATTGGAATGGGTCATTCCTATTTCCAATATTTTTTATTTATTTTTTTGTTAAATTTTTTTAATTTTTTTTAAAGAATTGTTTTTTTTTCTAACTTTTTATTTTTTAAATCCTTTTTTTATAATTTTTTAATTTATATATCTATTTGTTTAAAAAAAAAAAAATAATAATAATTCAAATTAACTTCAATGAATAAAATAAAAATGAAAATAAATTAACTATTTTACCATTATTGAAAAAATTAACCAAAAAATAATAAATTAAACAAAAAAATTGAAGGGAAATATTTTTAGAAATACAAAATTTAACCTTATTCCTATTTCATTTTTCTACAACCAAACAATGGATTAACATATTCCCATCGAATTCCAAGTGAACCAAATAAGATTGAAATTGTCGTTTTCTATTCCCATTCCCCATGTCCATTTCTATTTTAATTTTCAATTCCTATGCCAGCAAAGCAAACAAACAGGCTCGAAGTTCTTAGCTTAGAAACCTCTTGTGGGAATTGATGGCAACATGTTTTATGTTTCAAAAAGGAATATTTAATGGAAGAACTCGACCATCATATTGGGGGATGAAGAGTTGGTCAAATCATTGAAGGAACGAATAGAACTAACAGATTGAATGCAAAAATGCATTAATAGCCAATTGATGAAGTAAGATGGAAAGACAATAATGGTGGTCAATGACATGATCAGATCTTTGAAGAAACTGAAGATTTTTCCAAGATGGCAAGTGTCGAATCAATGTTGATGATCATTAGGAAACACATAAAAAGAAGGTGGCCGAGGTTAGAAAAGATAAGGAAGTGTAGAAGTAACACATATACCATATTGGACTTCTCGGTAGTACATTTGAAATGATCACCCCTCAAAACAAATCAGCAAGCTCCTCAATTATTTCCTTGATACTGTATTTAAGCTCCACCATTGCGGGATTTTAGTTGTTTTTGTTCTACAATTAGTTACCTTTAGTTACGCAAAACTAATTTTTACTCCTCAATGGAGTTAATTTACTCTACTATGACTTTCAATAACTATTTACTTGATGACTATTTATTAGTTTTATAAAGACATTTGAAAGGTCGACGATTTAAGAAAATTCATGTTTATATATTGATCTCATACGTAGACTAACAGATCTTAAAGTTCTATCTATGAATGAAGGATGTAATTATTACTGCTCAAAGTCTTTACACTTGAAGTCCTGGATGAATGAATTTCATTGGAGATCATCTTTCTCTATGATGATTGTTTAGCTCTGGACTATCCAATCATGTATGTTAAAACATGTATCATATATGGGTTTACATTTGTTGTTTTAATCTGAGAAACGTGAAGCTTGTCTACTTTGTTAAATGAATATATATTTTAAGCATGTTCAATTTTTTTAAAAATTTTTTTGGCAATATCATTGAATATTTCAAAGGAAGTTGTACCTCAAATTCAAAAGGTTAATTGTGAGTAATTTCTCAATTCTTGGCAGTAGTTTTGATCTTCATATGAAAGCATTATAGAATCATTTTATTCAAAGATTTAAGTAGACAAATTTGAACACCAACATATTAAAAAAAAATCAATATTAATTTACTAGCAATTTTTCATATCATTTTCAACAAAATTTAACCATGACAAGTTATTGTAGAGGTATGTATTGCATTTATTTTCGCTGAAGTAATACTAGGATGAGTGATCTCCAAGAAAATCATAGTGCTTGACCTTTGTGAATATCACCTAGATTCAATAAGTTTTAAGTGTTCCATTATTCTCATAGAAAATGTACTCTTGTTAAACACTACTTATGAAACATGAGTTAACGAATTAGCTTAAAAACTATATAGTTAAATTCTAATAGCAATATTAATAAGAACAATTTATAAAAGTAAAAATCAGATTAAAAATAACCATACATTCATCTGATTTTGTCAGCAGCAATATACATATTAGCTATATTTGACTACTTTGTATCAAAAGAAAGACAGTCTAGGAATGTGCCTGCTTTGCATTCTTTTTTGTTTATACCCATTGAAAACAAACAAAACCACGCAAGAAACAAAGAAGTGGTTGAAAAGAGCTTGAGAAAAACGGCTCCACCTCCCAACAGAACCAGAATAAACCAACCATTCTCCATGATCCAAGAAGGAATAATATTTCCAGATATAAGACACCGACTTTAATCAAATACAATTCAAAATATAAAAGCAGTGGAAAGGAGTGCCCAACAAAAGATAAAGAAGAAAACCAGGTGAGATGCCTACCCTAAGATAAAAAAATACAACATAAAGAAGGGGGAAAATACAACCAAAGCATTACATATGAGCATTGGGGAAAAAATAAATTACCTGTAAACCCATCACGATAGATTCCAAAAGCTTTTAGAATTAAATATCAATATTGAGAGCCCCAGAAAATAAATACTAGTGCATGATTTTATCATCTACAATTGAAAAATGAAAATCGTAACATAACAGAAACATTTAACAGATCAATGCAATATCTCGTATACCTTTGATACTACTCTTCCTTCTAATCTGCGATTCACAAATGCATTTCCTCCTAAAGAAGAACTCTATATATTTTACTTTCTCTACCATCCTCTTTAGCAACCACACACATTCTAGTTGAAAGACAGTATTCTACAAGGAGAGAAGTACCTCCAGTGATTTCCACGGTGTGTTGTCACTCTTACGAAACGGATGACCGCTAGGGTTACATGAACATTTGCTTAAATATATCATTCAACGGTAAACGGGTGAGTGGTATATCAAATGTAAAATTTGGATCCTAATTACTCACAATATGTCAGAGTGTGAGTTGTAAAACATGGATGGATATGTCTCTTATCTATTCAAAGATGCTAACAAGCTTTATAACAGGAGGAATATGGCATATCTCCTTCAAACTTTTTCGCATTTTGTCCATTCCCTAAGTCCTGTCGACATTATGTTTTCACTCTCTTCCATAATGCTACACTAGGTATTTTCTTGGAATCTAAAACAATAATTGTAAGGAAATGAAGTCTAATGGTTGCATGACCATTTAATTCCCCTCGTCTATTTACATTGGAACAACAATTTTTATACATGAATGTGTGCAGTCATGTGTTGCAATTAAATATTGTATCTGTATATGAGCAATGTTAGTATGCTAATAGAAACCAAATTTAAATAAAGCTTCTACAAACTAAACAAAATTCATAAACTTCAAGATAGACTAAGATGAGCTCTTAATTGAGAATATGAGCCATTAATGGGCTCTCTCAATAAGAAGCTCTCTTGTTGAGTAGCTTTATCTAAATGGATAGATGTATGCTCAATATGCTTCCAAAGGCTTCAATGGATGATTGTGGATTTTTGGTGTGGATAGATGGCTTTAGTGTGGATTTGGCTCTCAAAATAGCATTATAACTTTACTTCATGGATTGTGTTATTTTGCAAAAGGGAAGGATCCAATTTATAGGCAAGAGGCTTGAGGGATTGAGGGCTAAGATGCAAGGATGGGAAAAATCTCATGGAGGGCTCAGATTGCATGAGAAGAGAGCACATGGATTGTGCTTCCTTATAGCCAATCAAGGAGTGACACATGTCACATGGTGAGAGGATGGAGGAAAGGGGAAGGATGAGTCAACAAAGGAGGCTCAAGGGATAAAATCTTCATAAAGACCTTCATAATGACTTGTAAGAGCAATAAAAGGGCTTGTAAGAGTCATTTATGACCTAGTGGACTTCATAAAGTTTTATGGTTGAGATATTTTGAGGGTGATGAGAGCAATTTCGACTTGGACTTGATTAGGAAGGTTTTAAGCTTGTTTAGGCTTGTGGAAATGATTAGAGGATGGATTAGGATGGTTTAGGATTAGCTTAGGGATAGGCAAGTGGATGGCATTTAATGAGGGTGGGTGAAGGAGGAGATATTTGTTAACTTTGGCTTGGGTTAGTAAGTTTTAACCCATGTTTAGGGAATGTGACAAGGTTAGGAGGGGATTAGGATTAGGTTTAAAGACATCTTCTAGAAGAGTCTAAACTTTGGATGAGAATAAAGACTTTCTAGAATAGTCTAGAATTTCCTACGATGAGGATGAAGACTTTCTAGAAGAGTCTAGAACTTCTTAGGATGAGGATAAATTAGATTTTTAGGAAATAAATAAAGTTTTATTTATTTCAAGGGTTTGGGTTGAGGAGATATTTATTAAAACTTTTTTAATAAACATGAGGATTAATATTTAATCTTAATTAAATATTTTGAGTTGGGATTAGGGGTAAGAAATGATGGGATTAGCCTTTAATCGAAATTAAAGAAGGATTAGAAGATTTTGGAAGAGGTTATTGGTCATATGGAAATTGGCCAAGTTTTGGGCAAAAAATAAATTTTTTATTTATTTTAGGATTTTTGGTCAATTTATTAATTAAATAATTAATAAATAAGGAAATAATGTTTAAATAAGATTTAAACATTTTTGGGAGGGATTCCTTAATTAAATATTTTTAATTAAGATAAAGGGATTTAATGGCATAAAAATTAATTAATTAATTAATTAAATAATTAATTAATAAATGATGATGTCATCAAGTATTTTTTCAAAAAATAAAAATACTTTATTTTTTAAAGGATTTTTAAGTGTCTACAGTATCAGTTAACCATTAATAAGAATTCTTTGCTGGAGACTAGACCTAGCCATGATTTGTAGTGAACCATGATAAATATATGTGTTCTTATATTCTCTTCTTTATTTACATTTATTTTATATTTCTACTTGTTTATATTCATAATTAGTATCAGAGTTAAGGTGATGCTAGAACAGAGATGGAAGAGGATGAAGTTGATTTTATCATCAACAAATTTCTTAGGAACTTAAACTCAGTAGAAAATGAGGTTGTGCCTACTAAGAGCAGAAGAATCTACCATGTGTGCTAGTAGGGTTGGGAAAATAAGCCAAAAAAAAAACCAAAAGAAGGCATTAAAACTATCAAATTTTAACTTAGTGCAATTTTGTAATGCATAGGTGTGAAACAAAATTTTCTTTAGCAGTCGATTAGCACAGTGGGTGTCGAGCTACTCGACAACTCAAGGAGCCAATTGAAGACTTTCTCGATAAAAAAGGATATTGAGTTACTCAATCACCAAAGGAAAAGGGGGAGATCAACAACAATGCTCATTCAACATTGCAACAAGTAAACTTGGTCAACTCAGCCATGACTACACCGAGTGAACTTGGTTGACAAGGGAACTGAGTGAGCTCAGTCAACACGATCAAGGAAGGGACCAAGTGAGCTTGGATAAGGAAGGGATCAAGTGAGGTCGGTCAGCACTAAGACCAAATGACTTGCTTTACACAGGAAGGACTAGGTTAGCACTAGATCCGAGTGAGGGCAAAGAACTTGGTTTACTAGGATACCAAGTTACTTAGTGACCAACCTACAATCTAGTTTCTTCCACCATTAGAACAAAAAGATAAGAACAGAGAACTTGCAACTTCAATCTTCTCAAATTCTAAACACAATGCAGAATATATAGAAAGGAGACAACAATAAGCCAAATGATTGGATCAACTAATATGCCCGCTTGCTCTCTATTCATAAACTGATTCAACTACTACAAATCTGAGAGCATGGGGCTTCAACTAGAATCAAAATACTTTAACCTACAACTTCTATTTTTGATATAAACTTACAACACTACAAGGTTTCATACAATAACACCTAGAGCAATCACTACTTCACCAGACAAACAAAATAAACATACAAAAAACAAAGAGATCAAGACCTCTATTGCAACCTCTGATCTTGTTCCTGAATTCCTAAACCTTCCTTCTGTTCTCTAAAAGCTCTTCTCTATTCAACTAATATTTTTCCTTCATACATACTGAATGAATGATCATTCTTGCCTTTTGTCTTGTCTAAAAAACTTTTCCACACATTTTGAGATTCAACTTCACCTACTGAGTTTAATGTCTTTGATGGGCAGGTGGGTAGTTGGCTCAAGGGGAAATTGATAGATTTCAACACTCACCCTTTGTCCCGAGCCAACAAGTAAGGATCAATTGTTATCCAAGTCTAACTATGCCAAGGCTACTCCTAAGGCACACATAAGTTGCTATGTCCAATGGCTTAGTAAATATGTCTGCTAGTTGTTACTTATACTTACAAAATTTCATCTTGATTTCTCTATTCTCTACTAGCTCTCTAATAAAGTGATATGTGATATCAATGTGCTTGCTTCTCTTGTGGAAGACTAGACTCTTTGACAATGCAATTAAGAAACTGTTGTCACAAAAGATTGTGGTTCCATCCTCTTGCTTTTTATTCAAATCTATCAAGATTCTCCTTAAGCAAATAGCTTGACATGTTGCTGCATTTGCTTCTATACATTCAATCTCCATTGTAGATTGAGCAACAATGGATACTTTTGATGCCCATGAAATTACACCCAAGCCCATATGAAATATATATCCAGAAGTGCTCTTCCTATCATCTAGGCTTCTAGCCCAATCACTATCAATGTGCCCAACCAACTTAAAAATATTATTTGTAGTGTACAAAATATCAAATCCCTTGTTACCATTTACATACCTTAGGATCCTCTTTCCCACTTGCCAATGGGAATCCTTTGGTGTTTCCATAAATCTGGACATCAAACTTACTACATGCATCATGTTAGGCCGAGTTATTGTCAAATACATCAAGCTTTCAACCATATTTTTGTATAATATTGAATTCACACTTTTGTTACAATATTCCTTGGTCAACATTAGACCTAATGATGTTGGTTTTGGGGTTGCCTTACTATTCTACATTTTGAATCTCTCCAAGATCTTATTTGCATATTTTTCTTGATAGATGAAGATGCCATCATGCATTTGTTTTACTTCTATGCCTAGAAATGATTTCAAGAGACCTAGGTTTGTCATTTCAAATTCATTCTTCATGGCCTCTTTGAACTCACCAATTAGGAAATTATCGTTTCTAGTGAAGATTAAGTCATCTACATACAAGACAACAATCAAAATCTTACCATTTTTTCCTTGATGTAGAGAGTGGGCTCACCATCTCTTTTGTTCAAGCCATTACTCATCAAGTATGAGTCAATCCTACTATACCATGCTTGTGGAGCTTGCTTGAGCCCATATAGAGCTCTCTTCAATCTATACACCTTGTATTTTTCATGTACAACTTCATAATCAAGTGGTTGCTCCACATATACCTCTTCTTTCAATACACCATTCAAGAAGATAATCTTCACATCCATTTGATATACTTTCCATTTTTTGGGCTGCAATTACTATGATTGCATGCACAATATCCATTCTTGCAATTAGGGCATATGTCTCATCATAATCTCTATCAGACTATTGCTTGTACCCCTTGACCACTAAGCGTTCCTTATGCCTATCTATTTTTTCTTCAACATTGCACTTGATTTTGTAAACCCATGTAACTCCAATTACTTCTTTCTTGGGAGGCAAAGTAGTTAACTCCCTTGTTTCATTTCTTTCAATAGCATCTATTTCCTCATCCATGGAATTGCACCATTTCTCCTCTTTGATGGCTTCTTCAAAATAGATTAGGTCACTATGAGAAAATAATGCAAAATTAACACTCTAATCATAATCTTCCTCATACCTTTCCTCTTGGTATATCTCCCTTAGACTCTTAATCTTTCTTGGCAATATGGAAGAGAGTGGGATCTGAATTTTTAGTGTTGTTGTTGCTACTATTTTGCATGCCAACTAAGAGTTGTCTTGAGCTCCTAGGGGCTGAAAATTGACATGTTTGAGGTTGCTTTCCTTTTTGCATTTGTCTATAGCTATCTATGTTTGTTGTTCCATCATCTTGTTGATCACCAATTTCATCTTCTTCATCCATAGTCAGCACTTTACTTGAAGTGCTTCAAGAATTTATCTACCAATCCATCCCATGATTTATTTTCAAGAAACTCCACATCTCTTAAAATGATGATCTTCTTGGTGATTGGATCATACAATTTATAAGCCTTTCATTCCAAGTTGTAACCTGTGAAGATTCACTTCACACCTTTGGCACATGTGTATATGCTACACATTCGAACACTCTCAAGTGCTCAATTGTCCATTTATTTATTGACCATGCCTCAAAAGGAATCTTGTCACATACAACCTTTATAGAACACCTATTTATCAAGTATACTACTATTTCTACAACTTCTCTCCAATATTCAGTTGGGAGTCTATTTTCTTTCATCGTGCTCCTTGCCATCTCAATAATGGTTCTATTTTTCCTCTTAGCCACTTCATTTTTCTATAGAGTATAACTAGATGTAAGCTCCTTCTTGATGTCATTCTTCTTGCAAAAAATTACAAATAAATTGTAAGTATACTCCCCTCCTCTATCTGACCTAAGGACTTTAACATGGTGTCCAAATTCTTTTTCAGCAAGGGCATTGAAATCAACAAATTTATCAAATGCTTTACATTTAATTTTCAATAAATACCCCCCTGTCCTACGACTAAAATCATCTATGAATATCATGAAATAAGTACTCCCCCCAATAGAAGTAATTTGCATAGGCCCAACTAAATCAAAATGCACCAATTCTAATAGTGTCCTTGATCTTCTAGAATTTCCAGAATTAAAGGGAAGCCTATGTTGCTTACCCAAAATACAAGCCTCACACTTGTCACATAAATCAACAATATTTGGCAAACCATCTACCATTCTTTTCTTGGATACTATGTTTAAACCAACAAAGCCAAGATGTCCATACCTAAGATTCCATACCTTAGAATGATCTTCAATCATACTCCTAAGAGATGCTTGTTTATGTACTATTGTGCATGCATTCTTGGGAGGTGCAGCATTGACTTGAGAAGAGAAATATGTCTCTATCTTCAAGGGGAACATTTAGTTCTTTGTTATTTGGACTGCTGCAAGTATCTTCTTACTCTCAACCTTTACATGAATGACACACTTATCATTTTCCATCAAAACCTTGTAACCATTTGGAATGATTTACAACACTCATCAAATTGTGCTTCATACTAGGGGGAAAATAGACATTTTGTATCTCCTTCTCACCTTTCTTGGTGTGGACCACAATAGATCCTTTTCCCACTATGGGAATCATTCCATTATTTCCCATTTTAATTTTAGACTTGAAAGTTCTAGCAATGAAACAAAATAAACTTTCATTACCACTCATGTGGTTGTTGCAACCATTGTCCAAGTACCATACCTTAGGGTTTCCTTCATCACCAATGTTACACATGATGAATGCTATGGGATTATTTGCATTTCCTATATTCACATCAGCCACATTTGCATTCTGTCTTGACTGATCACCTTACTTCTTCAAGCATTCACTTGTATAATGCCCAAACTTATGATAGTAATAGCATTCTACACTTATCTTGTTGGAGTTAATATTCTTCTTACCTTCTCTAGAGCTATTTTGAGAGATGCTTGCTCCCTCTTGATTGCCTACTCATCCTAAGATTTCTACACTAGCATTCCTTTGACCATTTCTTCCACAACCTCTACTTCTTGAGTCTCTATCGAAGCCATTTCTTCCTCTCCCCCTTCGACTTGAATTTTCATGTGCTTTGAAAAATTTCTCTTGGGAAGATGTAATTGACCTATTAATCCATGCCCATGATTTTGAAGAGTTAACATCAACTCATCCATTGTCAATGTGGTGAGGTCCTTTGCTTCCTCAATGATAATCACAAGACTGTCATATTTTTTAGGTAAACTCCTCAATATGTTCTCCACTATCCTTTTATCTTTGCACTCTTCTCCATTTGATTTGAGGTAGTTTATCAAAGTAGAGATTCTTGAGATGAAATCTACAATAAGTTCATTATCCTTCATTTGAAGGTTCTCAAACTCTCTTCTAATCACTTGTAGCTTCACTACTTAGACTTTATCAGTTCCTTTGAAGTTTTTCTCAAGAATATCCCATGCTTCCTTTGAATAGTTAGTTGTTTCTATCTTAGGAAAAATAGTCTCTACCATTGTTGCCTCCATTAGGCTTAGGGATTTTACGTCCCTTCTTCTTGACTCCTTCAGCTGAGTCTTCTGAGGCTTGGTGAGTGCAGTATACTATGTTGGGTCAGTTATATCATTAAAATCATTCACCACAAATTCTCACAAATCATTTGCAACCATAATTCTTCTCATTTTCTTTGCCCAAGTATCATAATTTTGTCCATTAAAAGATGGTGGCTATTGTCATGTCTTTCCTATATCTCCTGCCATGTCAAATACCCAGAAAACAAATTCCCTAACTTATAAGAATTTTGGTCCTTAAAGCTTTGATACCATATGAAAACTTCACAAAAATTTCTTCAGTAGTCGAGTGACACAGTGGAAGTTGAGCTGCTCGATAGTTGAAGGAGCCAACTGAAGACTTTCTCGGCAACAATTGATGGTGAGTTATTCGATCACCAAAGGAGAGGTGGAAGTTCAATAACAATTCTTGATCAATGCTAAACCAAGTGAAATTGGTCAACTGAGTCAGGACTACACCAAGTGAACTTAGTTTATGCATGAACTAAGTGAGCTCGGTCAACACAATCAGAGAGTGGACTGAGTGAGTTTAGATAATACAATGACCAAGTGAGGTTAGTTAGCACTAAGACCAAATGACTTGGTAAACATGGGAAAGACTCAGTCAGCACTAGATCCAAGTGAGGGTAGAGAACTTGGTTTACTAGGATATCAAATTACTTAATGACCAACCTATAATCTGGTTTCTTCCACCATTAAAAAATAGAGATAAGAACAAAGAACATACAACTCTAATTTTCCCAAATACTAAACACAATGAAGAATAGATAGAAAGGAGATAACAATAAGTCAAATGACTAGATCAACTAATATGTTCTCTTTATTTCTATTCATAAATAGATTCAACTAGTATAAATTTGGGAACATAAGGTTTCAACTGGAGTCAAAATACTTTAACCTACAACTTCTATGTGTAATAAGCTTACAACACTACAAGGTTGCATACAATAATGCCTAGAGCAATCACTACTACACAGGACAAACAAAATAAAGATATAAAAATAGAAGTAATTTGCACCTTTTTTGCTACAACCTTTGATCTTTTTCTTGAACCTTCCTTCTTCTCTCTAAATTAGCTTCTCTCTTCATCTAGTCTTTGTCCTTCCTACATACTTAATGAATGATCATTCTTTCCTTTGTTCTTGTCTCAAAAACTTTCCCTCTCATTTTGAAATTCAAACTCACCTATCAAGTTTAATGTCTCTAATGGTTGAGGGATTGGCTTAGGGGGCAACTAATAGATTTAAATAGTAGGTGATGTGCACCATAGGAAAGGCATCATGGAAGAATTATAGAAGAAGGAAAAGACAAACTAGATAGGAAAGTCTGTAGAGGATCTAGCATTGACCATTTTTGAAATGGCTTCTCTTAGTTATAGTTTCATCCTTGATGATTGAATTAATTTTTCTTCTAGAGTTTGTAGGATGCTTTAGCTAGACTACTTTGAAGAGCATGCAAAATTTTTGGTCAAAGAAGATAAAAGGGAAAATGAGAAGTTTGATATAGAAGCAAATGAAAGGGCAATAGATATGTCTAACATAATAGAAGACATGGTTGAAAGAAAAGGCTTGTATGTCGACCAAGAAGAAGGTTAGGAGGCCAAAATTCTTGCTCATTTTAGAGATGAGGAGGATGTTGGCCAGGCACAGATAAAGTTGCTACCATTAATGGCATAGGCTTTGGCTCAAATGATGGATTGAAACAAAATGACCCTACAAAGATCAAAAATATCATGTAGGCACAAGTGTGGAGTTCAAAAATACCACAGCTATGGCCGAAGATGGTATGAAGTTGATGTGGGGCTCTTGTATTGATTCTACCTCACCTTGACTTAGAAGGTCTCCCATGCAGCCCATGGTATGATAGATATAGGTAGATGAAGGTGCAGGGCTTGCACATAAATAGATGCATGAGAATTTGTGTATGTGAATGCTTATAGATTAAAGAATAGGGGAGGTGGAAAGAAGTCCCATATGGGAGACCTTCTAAGTTAGGGTGAAGTGGACTCGATGCATGAGCCTCAACCACACGTAGATCATCCCTCTTAGGCAAGCAGTTTCTTGCAATCATCTGCAGGCAAACACTGACCTAGCTATCAAATTTGATCCAAAACAACAAACCTGTAGAAAATGTTAGGGAAATGAAGGTTTTGGAAGTACTATCCTAGATAAATAGGTAGAAGAATAGATTCTAATGTATTGATGAAATTGGTTTGATTATTGTTGAAATGTTAAACGATCACTACCTAGAGGTCATAAACTCAGAGCTAGTCATATTAAAAGCAGATGAATTTAGTAAGTATTTTGAAAATTTTGAAAATATAGCATATGTTTTCATTTTGTATGATAATGGCACACAAAGGCTATGTAGTTTTTCATTTATTAATTTTGAATCAAATGACGATGTTGTCGAGGCCATGGTACAGAAGCGTCTTTATGAACTGCATAAGGAAAGAGTTCCAAAAGTAGTTGGAACTAATAATTTTAGTTGGGGAAGACAAGGAATGCTTCTTTTCCTTTTTTCTTATTTAGAGAAATTTCAAGATGTGTATGAAAGAATTCAAAATAAAAATTATTTATGTATTTTTCATTCATAAAATTGGAATGAGCATGGAGGAGGTTTGTTAGATTTCATAAAGCCTGATAGAAGTTCACAAAGATTAAATCAATATTTTCATGAACATAGATTAGCAATCATAAGATCTTCTCACAACCACATTTTTATTTGAGATTCAAATTAGGAAGTTGTGCATGATTGTGTTGGTTGGACTTCATGTGGGAGATTATTGGCATATGAAGCCCAATGGTCACACTGAGAGTTCAACTTCCATGGCTCTTCACTTGAATGTTATGTTAATTGTATAAATAGACATAGGTAATGATGTACTTAATTACGTCAAGAGGCATTCTATACAATGGAAGCACAAATGTAAATCCCAAGATAAGAATTTGCCAAAATGGATTCCCCATCAATAAAAAGAAATGGGAGTGGTTAAGCACTAATTTAATTAAAAATAATTTTATAAATGCATTATATTTTTCCATGGCCATGTGACACCTTATAAAATAATAAAATAGAAATTTATTCTTGAATTAATAGGCCCGAAAATAATAAGGTGGCATATGGTCATCCCAAAATAAATAGGGTAGCACATAGTCATCCTGAAATAATAGGCCCCAAAATAATAGGGTGACACATGGTCATCCAAAAATAATAGGGTGGCAAATGGCAATACCAAAATAAAAAGGTCAAAATAATAGGACCCCAAAAAAATTCAAAAGATACAAAACAATAAAGAACATAGAATTTTTTTTTTTAAATATGTTCTTAATTATTATAAATACTACATAAAAATATTTTTTATAAAATAATATATATATTTCAATGATACTATTATTCATAATAATATGTAATATAAAATTTTAGTTGGATATTTTTTATATCAAAGATTGAATGGAAATAAAACATAGTTTTTTCTATAATATTTAGAAAGTAAGATTTTTTTGTTTAATTAAAAAAAAATAGAATGTTTTATATGCAAAATATAAAATAAGAATAGAAATGTTCATAAAATATTTTCAAAATATATAAAAAGATTATATTGAAATCTAGACTTTAGTTTTAAATTTATTTTAAAGATTTTTGATGATTCATTCAAATATTTTAAAATTTAAAATTTTATTTAATGAGAAAATGTTAATTGATTTGCATTTAGTAAACATGTTTAAATGATTAAAAAATAAAATATTTTATAAATATAAATTCTACTTTTAAATGAAGCACCAATTAATTTTAGAATAAATGTAAAACTATTTCTACTAACAACTACATAATTATAACATCTTAAATAACATTACAGGGGGGTGATGAGCACGAGCAGTGGTTTGGGAGGTTTTCAAAATTTGAATTTGGAAAAGGGCGAGATCCCTCTAGTCTGTCAAAATCAGATCCCTAGACTGGAGCATGGGCTGCAGAAGGGGGATGGTCAGGGGTCGTGTATAGGGGACCAATTCGAGAATGTTGGTGGGGACCCAAATGCTCCCCCCAAGGAAGTGGTTACGATTCCTTCGAACCCCAAAGGTGGTCAGCCAGCTAAATGGTCATCCCTTTTAGGATCAAGCCCTCATGTAAGTCTTCTTTCCCACCTATTAAGATTCTTCCTAAGACGAAGAAAAGTTCTTGTGCCATTGCCATCCCAGATGAAATCATGGATCGCAACATTCAATCCATGGCTTCTACCTTGATTGGAAAATTCCTCGTGCCTAGACCAAATATTGATGTTGTGAGGACTTTTATAAAGAAGAAATGGGCTCTTAAAGATCATGTCTCGGTCATGGCCATGGCAAAGGGCTTTCTGTCTTTTAAATTCACCTGCATGGAAGACCTTTCTTCCATTCTCAGCGAAGGTCAATAGGCTATTGGTCATTCCACTTTGGTCCTCCAGAAGTGGTCTTCCAAGATGAATCTAAATGACACTTTTTTTGTTCAAGCCCCTATGTGGGTTAGACTACTTGAATTTCCTTTAGAATTCTGGAACGAAGACATTTTTGTGGGGCTACCTAGGTCTTTTGGAGAACTTCAATCTATTGATCCAATCACTAGTTCCAAAAGATGTCTCAACTATGCTTGCATCTGCATAGGGGTTAGAGAAGGAATGGACATGCTAGAAACTGTGACTTTTCATTCAAAACTTGTGGTGCATGTCCAAAAACTGGTCTATGAAATAGTGCCTTTTGCATGTTTCCTTTGTTTGAAGGCTAGCCATAAGGAGCATCAATGCCCAAGGGCTGTGAAGTAGAAAAGTTAGAAAAGTCAGGATCCTATTAAATCGTCCAAAGCAAAGAAGAAATCTAAGCCCAAACCTACTAAGTAGCCCAAGAACCAGGATTGCAAGGAGGCTAAGCATAACACTACCAGGAAGGATGGAGT
Organism: Cupressus sempervirens; assembly: GCA_028749045.1. Lineage (NCBI taxonomy): Eukaryota > Viridiplantae > Streptophyta > Pinopsida > Cupressales > Cupressaceae > Cupressus > Cupressus sempervirens. The sequence goes on from CM053789.1 coordinate 535,164,274, forward strand.
CCAAGGCCATAAAAGTGGCAATAGGCCACACCACCCTAACTCTATTTCACAGGATGGTCTCTAAGGTAGTGTCCAAAAGGAGCCCTCGGTGGATGGCCCAATTGTTGTGCTCATAGTTGTGGCAGAAGATAATGTGATCTCTGAGAAGGAGCAGAATGTAGGAAGGCAAGAGACCCCCCAGGTGGAGATTTCAAGGGTCTCTGACTCAAACCCCCCGAATAATGGGGTTGATTATTCTTTGAGGGTGGTGGATCATAATTAATGTGACAAAGTTGTTGGTGATGGGTCTGGTTAGGTGGGAAATTGTCTAGGGACTAAGATCATAGAGCTCATTAACAACTCTTCTCCAGAAATGATCTCACAATGGGAAGATTGGATTGATAGTTGTACTCAAGACAGTATCAATGGCTAGAGTCTAGTTAAAAAGAAGAAGAAGAACCATGTCCAACCTTCTCTATCACCAGTGACAACCAGAAGCAGGGTTAAGGCCAATGTCAGGGGTAAACTCAAGTCTCGAGGAAGGAAAAACATGAACTAGCTACTATAGGAAGAGGCTAGAAAGGACTTGGTAGATGGGAGCCAGAGAACCATTAAGGAATACTCTGGAATTAAGAAATGAAGGTTATTTCTTGGAATATAAGGGGCCTAAATGGGGCTCACAAATAGGAGTTAGTTAGGAACATGATTAGAGACCAAAGACAAAAAAAATTATTGATTCAAGAATCCAAAATGAGAAAAGATGTGGTAGGCAAGATCTCCTTCAACAAAAACATGAGCAGCGAGGCCACAAAATTGAAGGGAGCTTTTGGAGGGATGTTTATTCTCTATAATAACAAGGCTTATTAGATATTTATCATCTATAATGCAGGTAGTGCCCTTCTATGCAAGGTGTCCCATATTCATAGTGATGAATCCTAGTTTATTTTAAACCTTTATGGTCCTAATCCCAAAAGGGAGAGAAAGGTTTTCTAGGCTAAGCTAATAGAGGTTATTAACTTCAATAATATAAAAAAAGGGATTATAATGGGGGACTTCAATTCCCCCTTATTTGATGAGGATAAAAGTGGAGGGCTTGCCCCAGATTAGGAGAGTAAGTTAGATCTCTCAAACTTCATCAACAACTCTACCTTAATGGATGTTGATTTCACGGGGGGCAGATTCACATGGTCTAATAGGAGTGTTGGGGGGGATTGTATCCAAGTCCATCTTGACAAAGCCCTCATTTACCATGTTTGGTTGCAAACCCACTCCTATAGGCTTTCCCTTCTTCTTAGAATGGGATTAGACGACTCCCCCATATCTCTTTCTATTTTTCCTCCTTCATTCAAAAGGTCCTTCCCTTTCTATTTTGAGAAAATGTGGATCTCCCACCTGACTTTGGAAACCAAGATTTCTTCATGGTGGAACATTGAGGTGGAGGGAACTATAATGTTTAGGGTAGCCCAAAAATTGAAGAATGTGAAAAGAAATATTAAAATCTAGAACAAAATAGACTTTGGCCACATTTTCCAAGATAAGTATGAGAGGACTAATCAATTCTGTGCAATCTAGGCAGAGATTTAGCAAGATGGATATAACGATCAAAATTGGTTGGAGGAAAGGTTTATTCTCTCTAACCTTCATAACATCATCTCTGGGGAAGAACACTTTTGGAAATAGAGGTCAAGAGTTAATTGGCATAAAGAAGGTGACCAAAACACTAGGTTCTTCCACTTATTTACTTTAAAGCATAGGGCCACTAACAAGATTTCTAGCATCAAGAAAGGTCATTTTTTGTTATCTAAAGATAATGAGATAGCGGATGAAGCAGTGCAGTTTTTCTCCTCTCTCCTCTCTAAGGATCACACTCTCTCAATGCCTGATCAAGAGGATATTCTGTTAGCTATTCCTTCTATTCTACAAGCCCACCACAACTCTATGTTGAAAGCTATCCAAACCCCAAAGGAAATTTTTCAAGCTCTCAATTCCCTTCCAGCTTTTTTTTTCCAAGTCTACTAGGAAGTGGTCAAAGGGGATGTGGTGAAGGCTATGTAGAATTCTTCGGGGCTAGAAACCTTTTGAAAGAACTCAATGCCACCTTTTTGGTTCTCATTTTGAAAATCCCAGGGGTAGATTTGATGGATAAGTTTAGGCCCATTAGTCTTTGCAATTATTTGTACAAAATTATCTCCAAAGTCCTTAAGTCTAGGCTTCTCAAAATTCTTCATCTAATTATCTCCCCTCAACAAACTGGTTTTTGTCCCAGGGAGACAGATTCTAGACTCTATCATCATAGTGCACGAGGTGATTCACTCTCTTGAAGCATGCAAGAGGGAAGGTTTTGCGCTCAATCTTGATATGTCTAAAGCTTATGATAGGGTAGATTGGAATTTCCTAATGGCAGTTCTCCAAGCGTTTGGCTTTGACTCCCAGGTATGTAAACTAATCTTTTAGCTTATCTCCACCTCTTCTTTGTCTGTTCTGATTAATTGTTCCCCTTCAAATTTATTTTTCCCTTCAAGAGGGCTAAGACAAGGTGATCCCCTATCCCCTATTCTCTTCATCATTTTGGCTAACTATTTGGGAAGGCTTATTTTCAGAAAAAGATAGGATTAGAGTCTGCAAGGTCTCAAGCCTTCATCTGGTCATCTTTCTTTTACCCACTAGCAATTTGTGGATGATACTATTTTGGGGGGTGAGGCCATAGTCCAGGAGGCTAGAGTGTTTAAGGGCTTACTAAATACTTATGCTAGGGGTTTTAGCTAGGCTATTAACTAGGATAAGAGTTTGATCTACTTCATTAATACTCCACTAGAGAGACAAAGGAAAATTGCTCGTATATTAGGAAGTGGCATTGGTTCGCTTCGTGTAAGTTATCTTGGTATGTCTTTGGGGTCCAAACCTCTAGAATCCTTACAATTTAGCTAAGAGAGACCTAATTATCCCTAATAGGTGTAGTTTATGCAAGCAAGCTTTGGAGTTATTTAATCACCTATTTATTCATTGCTCCTACTCCTCCAATGTTTGGAATCTCTTCACTAGGGACTTTGGGGTTAGCTGGTGCCCCCTGGTCAACATTCAAGAATTCTTCAACCAATGGAGGAGTTTACACAAAGGTTTAATCACCCAACTTATGTGCTCCTGGTCCTTTTTGCACTTTTGCTGGGGTACTCAAAAAGAGTGAAATAACTAAATTTTTAGAGATAGGGAATCCCTTGAGTTTGTCATTGTTGAGAAAATTGAAGGACTAAGGAAGGAGAAATTCACCACCACAAAGGAAGGAAATATTGAAGAAGGTGGGAATAGTAGACAAAGGAAATAGGACAAGGATAGAAAAAGACAGGAGGCCAGGTGGTTTTTCCCCCCTAAAAATTGGTACAAGGCCAATTTTGATGGGGTTACTAAAAGAAACCTAGGCCCTGCTGGCAATGGAGCAATCATCAGAAACAACTATGGTGGAGGAGTGGCTTCTTTTTCCTGCCCGCTCGAACATTAGATGAACCATTTCACTGAAACTAGTGTTGCTAATCACATTGTTAAACTAGCCCTGGCTTCTAGGATAAAGAACTCGTGGCTGGAGGGGGACACATTAAACATCATAAATTGTCTCAACAATTACTCTATGCGTTCTTGGACCATTGCAAATATGATAGAGGAATTAAAGTTTGACCTAGGAAAGTTTTATAAGACCTATATCGGCCACGTATATAGGAAGGCCAACATAGCAGCCAATTGGTTTGCTAATGAAGTGATCATCAATAATGTGAAGATGACATGGCATGTCGGCGATGTCTTTTTGGTAGTAGAGAATAATTTAATCCTAGAAGATCACATCCACCAAAGTACTAGTAAAATCAAAATTTAATTATGGGAAGATTTGCTAGATTTCACATCGGAGTGGGAGTTAATAAAAATCATGGGAAATTCTTTTCAAAACATAATAGTATGTATGTATGGCATGCTTTAAGGGTTGTTTTGAATACTACCATTAATACTGGTATTTTTTAAAACATCTTCAAGTTTCACAGTTTGAAAGAGGCCGAGGTCTGTAGGAATTCTTTGAGCAGGTGGGGTAAGCATTCTACGAGCAGGAGGGGGCATATTGTATCAAAGGAAACCATGGTGGGGGAGAGAAGAAAGAGGGAGCCATCAAGAGAGGTGGAGAACTAGAAGGAGAAATTGAAAGTTTGGCATAAATTGGAAAAAAGCAAAATCACTAGATTCTTAGAAAAGCTCCATGGATTTGGTGTGGACATAACCAAGATTATGGTGGATTCTTGGAAAATTGGGAGAGTCAAAATTTACAAGGTCACCAACCATGTCAATGTGGAATTGATAGCTCAGGTTGTGAAAATCCCTTTGGAAGGGAGTAATTTTTTCAAAGATAAGGAAATGTCGACAAACATTGTCAAAGTCTTTGCGAAACACGAAAAGGAGCTGAATAAGCTCGTCAAGGTGGAGACGTATTATGAGATGGAATCAATCTAAAAGCTATCAAGGTATGTGCTTAGGATTATCATTGAATATATCTCCTTGGACCACGAATTCGATAGGATACTTGAACACATCATTTTGTCTTGCTTAATCACTTTAGGCATGGTATCAAAATTTCTTTACCTTTTTATCTCTTCACCTCCATGAGCAAGGGAATTGAGGGTTTCAAGAGGAAACCAACTTCTAACCCAACTCTCCACAAGGGATTACTCCTCCTAGTTTACAAGTATCTGAAGTTTCAAGCTAGGGAAAAATCCCTTGGTGACACTGGGTGTGCTTCTGAGGAAACGGGGAGCTTGGACTCTAAGGATGTGCAAAGCATAAAATTGGAAGAGGAAGACATTGTTTCCTCTAAACCCAAGGAAGAAAGGAAACCCTCTACCTACATTCCCTGTAGAAAGAGCCCTAGAGGTCTTCCCTCCATCACCCCTAAGCCTAGGCCTCAAGAGGAGGAGGAGGATAATGATGATGACAAGGATACTGACTCAGAGGAAGAAGAAAAGTGGGACAAGAATGAGAAGGAGGAGAAGATGGGGATGGAAAGTGAAAAGGAGAAGGAGGATTTATCAAACATTTCGGAGAATCCAATGAAAAGGAAAGTAGATGAGGCTATTGAAACCAAAGACCAGATTCTAGTAATTCCAGGCCCTAGCCCCACTTCCTCCCTATCTATTTTGGGAAAAGAGAGTGGGGAGGTGATAATGAAAAATAGGAGGAGGTCTTGGAGGAATTTTAATTCAAATAAATCCAAATTGGCGATTGTCAAGGAGCCACTGAATATTCAAGTGATGGAGGACATTGATGGCAAAACCCACTATGATGATCTCATTGATCCTAGTCTAGTCGTGATAGTTGATAATGTGAGGGAAACTAGGCTTAACCTATTGAATAATTTAAAGAACAACATGATAGACAACTTTCGATCTATCAAATGGTTATTTCATGCAATTGAAGAACTTAAGGGGAGAAGAAGCCAGGAAGGAAACCAAAATATTGGTCATGACTAGGGGTACAATGAAGAGGATAGAAGCTAGGATGGAAGCCAACGACTCTTCAATGTTTAGGAACATAGGCCAGGCCAAGACAAAAGAATCACGAAGGTTGAACATAGAGTCCAAGGGATAGAGTTCTTTCATCAGAACCTAGCAAATCAGGTGATTGCCACTTTGAATGCTCTAAATGAGAACATTAACAGTCTAGGTGAATCATTGATTAGTGTTGGATTCGGCGAGGATAAGATGGAGAAGACCAGCTTGGAAACTGGGCAGGTAGAGGATGATCCGAAAGAAACCAGGAACCAAGTGGAGGCTCAAAACCAAATCAAGAGGATGCGGACAACAAGAAGACCAATGAAGCTATATAGACCCTGGAGGTTCTTAATAGAGAGAATTGATAGTTAGTGCTTTTTTGTTGTCTCGTACTTTCCTTGTGTAGTTAGTTTTATATTGTTCTAGTTTAGCTGGTTTTATGTTTCCTGGTTGTCGGCCCATTGTTTAGGGTTGGCTTTGTTAAGTAGTTTCACTGATGCTGGACTTTTTTGAATATTTCTATGTTTGATATGTTGTAAAAAATTTCAAGTTTTAGGATCCCTGTAAAACCTATTTTATTTAATAAAAAAAACTACATAGTTACATCAAGAGGCATAATTGTGCAATGGCATCACAACCCTCAATATGACGTCATCTAAAAAATTGTTGTAACAAAAAAGAAACACTATATATTCCCTTGCTAGCATGTAAAAAAAACCACTTGTCCAAAACAAGTTTTATCCCAAAATGTATGGAAATAGAAATGTTAACACTTGTAATAAAACTGTATGGTTACCATTTTGTGTTGGCAAATTATTTTTGTTGTGACATTAGGGTAAATTTTCCTTCATACCTATTGCAATATCTCTCCTATTCTACCCTAGCTATTCAGCGTGACCCGACTGGTGAACATGTTTGTCATGAAGGATTAATGGTTTTGATTATGAATGTCCTAAAATCTAAAAAGATCTTGAAACCTAGAATTTTTAAAGGGGAAGATCAAGATACTGAAGGAATTATTCAGGAAAAGGGCTACAACTCTAAGAAACAAGATGAGGCGGAAGGGGGTCTGGTTAGTCCTAAAAGAGGTTCGGGTGGTAGCGCTAAAAAGAAAAAATAGAGTGTTGAGAAGGATGATTCTGATCGGGAGAGGGAAAGTGATTTTGTTGATGAAATTGTTAGAGAACATGCAAAAAATAGGGGATGTAGTAAATGGAAGGGCAAAGGTCATATTTATGAGAGGGCTTCTCCTTTTTTGGATGATGAGCCCCTTGCTAAACATTTGGAAAGAAAAAGAAAGTCTTTACGATGACAACAAAACAAAAATGTGAAAACAAGGATTAAGGCTTTCAACTTTACTGATGATGGTGAACAAGGGTCCAAATCTGACAGAGGTGATTGTGTTGGTGGTGGAATTGGGCCCTCTAAAGGCTTATTTGGTAACCTTGGTTCTATAAAGAAGGACATTGACATTCTTAAACATAAAATGGTGCTTTTGAACAAAGAAATGGAGCATCTTAGCAAGATGGCTAGAGGGGAAAGAACATTAGGTTAGCATATCGACAAGCTCTCAGAGGTCATAGGTAATGTGGAAGAAGTGAAAAATCTAATTCATAAGATCCATATGTTGGAAGCCAAGCAGAAGGTGATGGATAAGGACATTAGCAATATCTAGGGGAAGGTGTCTAAATTTGAAACCAGGCTGGGTAACATGGATAAAAAACTCAGACAATTGGGGGATAACATAACCAACTTCCTGAAAAAGAATGAGACAGATAAAGGTCAGGTTTCTCCTCGGGGGGTAGACTCTCAAGGTCGTAGCAAGTGTACTTGGGCCAATTCAAAGAAGATTGAGGAAACCACTAAGAAGGACGAGGTGAATGCTACTACTAAGACTATGCATTCTCTGATAGACTAGGCTGTGCATCTGATTAATACTCCTTAGCTGGTTAGTTGTTGTCCCTTTGCTAGTCTTTTGTTGTCTTTTCCAGCAATATTTTCTGTGACCTCTTTTTGTTTTCTGAGGTCTGTTTCATGTTGTTTGTTTGTTCTCTTTTCATGATACTTTCTTAATAATCTGATGATGTAAGGTTTCTGGTCCTTTAAAACCTATTTTTACATAATCAAAACACTTGTAATAAATTTGATTCTTTAATAAATTCTAACTTCTCTTAAATAAATTCTAACTTAAACTGATGGAAGTGGAAAGATTACTAAGTTTAAATAAATTCAACCTCGACTTTTTAGATTCATTCTTCTTTTCATGGTTGGTGATTTTGTTTGCTACAAAGAAGGGTCAATAATGAGATTTTGTTTCCTTATTCATTATTATTTTGTAGGATTTTTGTTGCATGCATATTGTAAAAAATTGTAGGAAAAATTTGCTGCCATTTTCTAATGTGTTGGCTATAATTTTCTCATAGATATTCAGTTCTACAATTTGGGTTTTGGATGTAGATGTCTCATATTGTATTTTCAATGCATTATGTCTAGTACACTTTTTTTTCACTATGTTGGTGCATGAGAAAGATATTGTATTATAGTATGATAGAGACACTGCAACATGATTGGGGATTTGACTTTCACATTAGCAATACTTTATTTTGCACCCAGTGCTACAAATGGCTTTTTTCATACTATTGCAACCACCTATTCCATTAGCCAACTTCCTCCTCATTCATTTTTTCCCATTCCTTTTCCCATGCATTTAATTTTTTTATTTTGTGCATCTAACTCTTTGATGAATTTTGTGATTGTAGTACCATACAACAACCATTTTCCATGCCTTTTCAACCCCAACGCAAGCAAACAAATTAATGATACCTTTGTAGAAGAAGGTCCATATTTGATAAAAAAGTTTAATATTTTGAGAAAGATACTTGTACATGCTAAGGACCTGCAAGTACATAGTGTTTTAAATTAGGATAACTCAAAATGAATCTTTGTTGTTGAAATATGAGGAACTCAAAAGTAACATGGGACATCTAGACATAAAAGCCCTTAGTTTTTTATGTTTCAAAATAGTTTTGGAGGGGTTGTGCCCATTGATTTGGTCCCAATTTATTTTCTACTAAAGCATTCTATTTTAGTTTTATTGGAGTTAACACTTCTCAGATTTCTAACTTTTTGATGCACACATTTTTCAAATATCACAAGCACATTCATTGTAGAGCTTGGTAGTTCAAATGAAATTTAAATTAAGAATGTTAGAATGTTTGATTTGTGTTTAAGATTTTCATACATGTTTTTGGACACTTTCTTGCAAGTTCTCTATTTAGCCATCAAGTTTGTTCTGATCTAATATCAATTGGATTGAATATGGTTGAAGATGAACAAATTTTATGCATATTACAATGTATCATGGTAATAGAAGAAGAAAAAGCTAGTCACTTTTTCCATTCACATATGGTTAGGTGTGCATAGTAATTAATTTTATTGTTATAATTGAAATGAAAGTTAACCTTGAGGATACTAGTTTCAAGTTGTAAAAAACATCTAAAATATAGACCTAGTAACTTTTTTTAAATTATAATTATTTGTTATCTTCTAAATATTCTTAGTGATGTATCTAAGAAAAGGTTAAAATAAAAAGAATTTCATTTAAATTATTATTTTTATTTTGGTAAATACAATTATTTAAAAAATAAATTAAAATATCTTTTAAAAAGAGTTCATATTGTTAATTTGATGAAAGATCCTTTATGTTTGTAAATTATAATTGATTTTTAATAAATCTTAATATTGTAATAATTTGTATGTAAAAAAGAATTTTAAAAAATAATAATAAAGTAATATCTTATTCATATTTTATATTTATTATAAAACTAATCATTGCTTCACAATCAAATGAAAGGAAATTGGTTCAAGTTTAGAATTTCAAATTACATTCACTAAAAAGAGAAAAATACTATTGATTTAATTTTAAAAACTAAAAATAGAACTTAGTTCAATTCTAGAATCTAATATAATTTGCATACATAAAAAGAAAAAAAAAATCTGCATCTATAATTCCAACTTTGCTAGTAATAACTCTATTCATGGTGAGCGTTCTATATGGTGGAATTTGCATCATAATGGTAAGCCTCTTGCCATGACTCAAGGTTGTTCTGCAAAATTTTGGAACAACCTTGGCATCCAGAGGTTTATTGACATTTTGGAGAATGATAACCTTGTTAGTTGGCAGGATATTAGAATCAAGTTCGATCTTCCTATCTCCCATAAACGTACGTATAATATGGTTGCCAATGCTTGCCACACTCTTAATCTTCCTTGTAGGTGTGATGTGGACTCTCGTAGATCTCTAAATTTCCGTTGGGATGATGGATCTCTCCTACATAAAACTAAAGCTAAAGATATATATAAGGTTCTCAATAATGACAACTCTGTTATTTCTCACCTTAATACTACTTGGTATATGAATTTGAACTCTCTTGAATGGCAAAAAATTCTTGATAGATTTTGGAAATCACATATTCCCCCCAAAATCTTACATTTTAAATGGCAGCTTCTTCTCGATAGACTTCCTATTAAAAATCATGTTGGTGATGCTGAACTTTGTACTATTTGTAGGGTTCCTAAAAATTTAAGGCATGTTTTTTTTACTTGTCAATTTGCTAGGATGATATGGAAGTTTTTTGGAATTTCTATAGCTGATCATGTTCCTGTTTTAGGCACCATTCTTGGCAACTTATTTGGTCTTAAAAAGGATGCTAATTTTTTCTGGAATATTCTATCCTCTCACATTCTTTGGTTTATTTGGAAATGTAGAAATGAGGAAAAATTTCAAGATATTGGTAGATCCCTTACTTTGTTTCATTTGAAATTCATCTGTTTTAAGATTTTCTCACAGATTTGCTGCATTATGAAGCTCGAGATGGACAAGCTAAAAAGATTCCTCCATGATGGGCTCGCTACTATGTTCATTTATGAGATGAGGCATGGTTTGGAATTGGCTAGCATTCTTGATAACCAGACTGCTTTTGGAAAAGCTCTTAAGGAGTTGCTCAAGGAAATACATGCGAACAGAGGCTCCTTTTCTGATACACATGACTCCTTTGCTCAACTTCTTGAGCGGAAGAAAGTCGTGTGGATGGAAGGAGAGCTAGGATGGACAGCTTGGTTCGATGATCATGATGATGTTTTGGAATAGCTTATTTGTCTCCTCTTTTTGTAATCTTGTTACCACTGCTACTTAATTTGTTAGTTGGTTGATTCAGGCTGATTGTTGGACTTTGATCTTGGTGGTTGAGGTTCGCCTCCCCCCCTCTTTTGATACTGTACCTCTTTTTGTTCTCTCGATTATTTAATTTTTAAAAAAAAAATTCAAATAGAAATTATGTTGCTTATGTATGAAGATTGCATTCTATTTTTTTCAATTTTCCTAATTACGAGGATAGAAATACAAAATAACAAAATAGAATAGACATATCCCAATAATTTCTCAAAATATTTCATTCTAAATAATTGAAAAAGAACATACTTTAATTTTAACATTTAAAATGAAGTGCATGCAATAAATAAAAATATAATAGAAATGTTGCCCGATATAAGAATCTATCCACCTATATTCTCTAATCACTTACCACTATAATATTTAAATAAAAATTGATTTAAGATATTATTTAATTATTCTAAATCAAGAAATACACATGGTGACATAATTGTATTTCTTTATATATCAGCATATTGATTATAAATCTAACAATAATTGATTATCAATTGACCAAATATAAACTCTAACACCAACCATTAAAATTATTCCAAACCCTAGCCCTAGCTATTTGGTAAGCCATAACTATAACCATAATCCCAATCTTAACCATGAACCTTGATTATTTAATCCTTACAATAACTCTAGAACCTTTAACCAAACCCTAATATGTACCATCTAACTATAATCCTAGATGTTATGCAAAACCAGCTATAATATACACCATGATCTTGACTCTAACCCTAACCATAACCTAAATCCTGACCTTAATGCCTAGCCTAATCCTAATCATAACAAGTTCTTCAACCTAAGGCATTGAAATTGACTTGACATAACTACCCCAAAAAGTAATTAAAACATTAATCATAAAGTCTTACTATACTAATAACCCCTACCCATACTACAAAATCTAGTTATAGTTATGGCTTATATAAACCTTGATAATAACCATAATCTCAACCTTAACCCTAAACCTTCAATAAATTTTTAACCAAACCCTAACCATAATCCAAATCCCAATGAAAAGTCATAAGCCTAATCTCATATTTCACATAAATAGAATGTCACCAAATTTGAATCATAATCTAAAACCTTGAATCTAATACAAATCCTAACTTTCATCCTAATTAAACACTTGGAACCCTAACCATAATGCTAACTATAGTTCTATTTTTCTACAACATAAGAGTGACCCTAAACCTAACTATATCAATAATCCAAGATATAACTCTAACCCCATAACTATAAAGTTTATCACCATCACACTAACCCTTACCCAATGCCAAACCTAATAAAAACATCATCTAAGTAGTAACCCTAACCATAATTACAACCCTAACCCAAACCCAAGCCTTAAACCTAATCATAAAGATTATATAAACCCTAGGACTAATTATAAGTGTGATCCTAAAACTAACTCTAATTATAATCCTAACTCTAACCATGACAAAAATCCTAACTCTATTGTAATATGTTTTTCCAATATAAGAATAATGAGAAATCTAATTATATTTGTAACGCAAACCATACCTGAACCCTAACCATAATATAAATACTAATAACAGCTCTAAACCCTAACCAAAATCCTAGCTATAATACAAACTTTAAAACTTATCCTAGATATACCCCAAAACCTAAACATAACTATACCATTAATCCAGAACCTATATGACACTAACCATAATGTAAGCCCTAATTATAAATTTTATCCTAAGTTTAACCCTAAACAAACCCTAATGAAAGCCTTATAACATATACAGTGTAATTATACATTATACCATGGTAAAACTAGCCTTAGCACTAATTATATGTGATAAAACTTAATACTAAATTATAAACCCTATTCCAAAATATTAAAACCTAATCCTTAGACAAATTATTTAACATTAATCCTAATTTCTTATTCTAATTGTGATCATATCCATAATTTCTATCATAACCCTAACTCTAATTTTAACCCTAATGCTAACTCTAACTATATCTCTTATTTTAAACCTAACCCTGCCCCTAATTCTAACCCTAACTCTAACTAATAATAACCCTAATTATAACTATAACTATAATTCTTATTGTAACCTTAACCCTAACACTAACTCTAATCATGACTCTTACCCTAACCCTAACCCTAACCTAACCCTACCCTTAATCCTAACTCTAACACTATATATAACTCTAACTCTAACCCTAATCCTAATCCTAATTTTTTTCCAACCCTAATTCTACACATAACTCTAACTCTAACCCTAAATCTAATCCTAACTCTAATCATAACCCTAAATTTAACCCTACCCCCAACTCTATCTCTAGCTTTAACTTTAACCCTAACTCTAACTCTAATTCTAACCCTAACCATAATCCTAGCCCCAATTCAAACCCCAATTCCTCCCCTAACACTAACACTAACACTAACACTAACACTAACACTAACTCTAACTCTAACTCTAATTGTAACCCTAACCCTAATGCTAACCCCAACTTTAATTATAACCCTAACTCTAATCCTAATTTGAACCCTAGCCCTAACCCTAAACCTAACACTAATGCTAACCCTAACCCTAGCACTAACCCTAACTCTAACTTAACTCTAACACTAATATTACCCCTAACAATAACTATAACCTTATATAACCCTAACTCAAATCCTAAACATAACTCTAACTCTAACTCTAGCTCTAGTTCTAATCCTAACCATAATTGTAATCCTAACCCTAACCCTAACCCTAACCCCAACTCTAACTCTAACTCTAACTCTAACTCTAACACTAATTATAACCCTAACCCAAACCCTAATTTTAACCCTAATTCTAACTCTATTTCTAATCTTATCTCTAACTATATCCCTATATAACCCTAACCCTATCCCTAATTCTAATCCTAATCCTAACTCTAGAAATAATCCTAACTATAACTATAACTATAATTCTTATTGCAACCCTAACCCTAGCACTATCCTTAATACTAACCCTAACACTATATATAACTCTAACTCTAACCCTCAACCTAATTCTAATTCTAACTCCAACTATAATTCAAAACCTAACTCTAATTCTAACCCTAAATCTAACCCTAACCCCAACTCTATCTCCAACTTTAACTCTAACTT